>QVRM01002258.1:0-52589 GCA_003439945.1 Dermanyssus gallinae
TCTTGGTTAAAATATGCGCAACAGAGATCTTGACTGGGGGTGTCAATGTAATGTCTAGCTATGGAATTGATTTACAAATAGAAGCCCTGCCCGTACAGCCTTAGCAAGTCACTCTCTCTCTGCTAGACGGCATACATGTCTGAATTTCATGACTTCCGTCTTTGCGTGTTGACCTCAATGGCGACTAATCCCATATTGGTATAACCAAGCAAACTTTTAAAGCTATCAAAATTCTACTGAGCTATTCCCAGTTTGACCTGTGATGTTGAGACGAAATCTCCTCCGCGGAAAGTTCGCTACGCTTGCCGTTCTTTTGGGTCAATGTGGCTGTCGAGCCCGGTGGCGTGGTGCATTCGTCTGCGCCTCGCGACCGGACCCATAGGTGCGTGGGTTCGAACCCCACCGTTGAAGATTTGTATTTATGGGGGTCCGTATATGAAACAATGCGAAAAGCAGTCCCGTGGACGTTAAATCTTCGCTGAGAGTCAGCCCAGAAGGTATGGGTCGATTGTGGTTGTTCGCTATATTTAAGTTCCAGACCTACGGTGGGTTTGCGCACACGGTGTGGGACCCTGGCTCTGGGCACGTGGACTAGAGTTGTTGGCAAGGGCAGCGCTTCATTCGTCTATAGACTCCATTTAGAACTCGCCTTGGATCTCGGCAGTGGCAGCGGCGCTCGAATGCTCGGAGTTGCTGCAGGACTTACCAGCCCGACGCTGTCTATTGGGCCGGTCGACATTCGCTGTCACCTATTCAAGAAAGCCTTCCTTTCCGAATTCAATGCCACCACAGTGTCGTGTTGCAGAAATCAGCGTTAGCCTTCACATTCTCTGTTGCTGTACTACCATTTGTATTTATGGGGGTCCGTCTATAAAGCAATGCGAAAAGCAGTCCCATGGACGTTTAATCTTGGCTGAGAGTCAGCGCCGAAAGGATTTTTTTTAGCTGTTCGAAATTGCGAATTGACACTGTTCGTGCTCCATAACAACTGCGTCAAGTGGGCCAGCACAAAGGCAGCAAAGCCGTCCTATCCATCTTTTGTCTAACAACTTGACACTGTGCCGATGACACGTGAACGGGTTAGCTGTGGGTCTGCGCCGGTTAGTTGCTGTCTGGATGTGGCAGGCCTGTTGAGCCTAGTGGCGTGGTGCATTTGCCTGCGCTTCGCGACCGGAGGTGATACAGAGTTGCGCGGGTTCGGGTCCCACCGTTTCACATTTGTATTTGTGGGGGCTCGTTTTTGAAGCTATGCGATAAGCAGTCCCGTGAACGTCAAATCTTGGTCAAGGGTCGGCCCAAAAAGTTTTGGGGCTCTACTTGTTTGACGCTAGTTACGCTGGTCTCGCCTTTAGGTGGTGCTTCTGTTATGCTGCGGTTCCTAGCTCTATTTTGGGTCCCGGGTCGATTCTAGCGGGTGCTAATAACTGAAGGACTCAAAGCTGTGCCGGTGCAAACTCGCGGTGGCAGATGCAGTGCAAGGGCTTTCGTTCGGGCTTGTGACGCCTTGTTGTTGGGAGTTCCCGTGCCACTCCAGGTATGCTCGGGCCTCTCTATTAGGTTCACACTACAAACCTTTGACCTCACTGTTACTGCCCTCAACGAGAAGGAACGGTAGCTCGCGTGGCGAATGAGTCGTGCTGATGTGGATGTACCAGAGGACAACAAAGCCAGAAAACTTGATGCTAAATCGGAATACACGCAGTCAAACGGTCGTCCACCACTTATGAAGAGAGCTCGATCATTTTGAGTTTTAAGTAATTGCAGGAGAGCAGAATGAGCGCGACGATATGCGAATTGTTCCCTCGATTTTAAACTTTGTGCAATTGCGCTTTTTTAGGAGTTTGCAAGGCACAGCGAAACGGGTTTTATTATTAGGGTCGCTTTTTTCGCCACGCTTATGGACAGGGCAGACGATGACCATAATTAACTACCAGTCAGTGCGCGTCTCGCCGTGGACGGACCGCGAGATAGGGCGAATTTGGCCATTTTACGATCAGTGGTCGATAAATGATGGTGAACTTGACCATTTATGATGATGATCAGTGGATTAGAGTCGATCAGTTGGTGCGGTCGATACAGTACGTTATCACTAAGTCATCAGTAGCTAGGACAACGTCCAGTATATCGAGTCCGCGAGTAAGGGTGGGTACCAACTGCTGATGACCAGATTCACAGCAGAACTGAAAAAACATCTCCTCAGCTCAAAGCTCACTCAAGATCAAGCTTTATCAGGTGTCGTGATGACGAGCCACGCCAACTCGACCAATTTGCTCCGGGTTGGTTCAAATCTCCAGAGATAACAACACTCACATCATCAGTCACAAATGCATTGAGATCAGCAATCAACTTCTTTATTTTTACACCTGGTTGGGACTGCGATCCTCTCGGACTGAGACATGAACAGACTAGACAAGCCTTGCAGTCAGCCCAGTTTAGGAGAATGAGGATGAGTAACGTCGTAAGGCGACTTCGGCATAGGGAACCTTGGAACTTACTAGCAGTAAGACGCCTTCACCACTCTGGCTGACACGATCATTACGAAACAGCTCGTATCTTCCACCCGCGATCAATTCAGCGGACGTTACCTTGTCGGTCAGCCACGTTTCCGCTAAGTACGCAACGTCAACTTCGTATTTTTCCATAAACGCGTGCAGACAGTCCGTCGCTTCTGGTTTAGCCAGTGATCGCTCGTTCAGGAAACTACATTAAATCAAGTTGTGATAAGAAAGCCTGTCCGTGACCGAAATTGATGTCCGTTGGCAAGCCCTGTTCAGTCATTGGGATGGATGTCGTTCAATCACATCGGACTAGCAACGATGGCCCAAGCTTTCTGCTAGCTTGCTTGGATGGCTATTACGTCCACCCTACGACACCCTAGACAAATCATTGATCTAGGCAGTTAGCCATGCACGCAACATAACAGCACAAGTGTGAACGTCTGGAACGGTGCAGCCTGCTTGGCCCGGAATGCCACTAGAAGGATTATGACCAGAATATGGCTCAAAAGATAAAGCAATGTCAACAAAGGCAACATCATAGACGCAAGCAACAATAGCGCGTATCGTATCAATGTGTGCTCCGAATACTGCAGCAAATTCGTTAGCCTCGACTTTAGAGAATGTATTGCAGTCTCACAAACTGAAAGCAACCACGAACGCGTAAGTGTTCCTTGTTTTCAAAATGCGGCGTTCATTAACGTCAAACAATGCCGTTCCGAGACTCAAGCCTCAACACAGTTGTATCGCCACGGTTAGAGAGCGGTTATTATCTGCCCACTTAACGAGGTAATTGCGTTACGTGAAATACATTCTCCGCTTTGGCGGCCTTCGGGGCAACCACCGCCACAGCTGCAGCTGGGGCAAAAGTTTGCCGTCGAAAACCGAACTTCTGTTTTTCTTTAGACGGCCTCGACAGCCGGTCCTCACCACGCACGTACGTACTGTCGGATCTTATAGTTTCTATCTTGAAACACTCTAAATGCCCAAAGGTGCAATCTCCGGTTCTTGCGCCGCAATGTAATGGTAGTAGACATATTACCATAGATACCTACACACTGATGTACAAGATGCTGTAGAACGATTTCGAAAGCGATATAAGCAATTCTAAAGCTCGTTAAAGCAAATATTTTTCTCCTCCAATGGAACATGGTCTCTGAGAAGTCTTGTTTCGAAATGAGAGTGATATCATTACAATTTGTGACACTGGTGTTGTTGCCCGACATGAAAGCATGACACGTGTCATTGCGAGGCATCCAGTCATCCTATACGGAAGCTCACAAGTTATTTTGTTAGCTTTTACAACCAAGTACCTTAAAACCATAGCCTCACGACCATTTGCAGCGCGACACGGTTTCTGATTCGAGAGTGATCATATCATAGCGCTTCTCGTAAAGACAACTGCACTATATGTTAGTGCAACTCAAAGAGGCCAGTTAGAGTTGCGCCGTGCGAAGAGCCCACACAGTCCAAAAATCAAAACAAACGTAAATTAATTTCTAAAGAAAATCGCTGCCAGATAATAGAGGCTCGGTCACCGCAAGATGAAGAAAAACAGTGTCCCACGTGGCTACAAAGGCGATATCGAGCATATCTGTCTAAACTGTTAGTGATGGCCAGATGCTTGCATAAGTTAATTACTCAGTTATCTAGATGCTTGCATAAGTCAATTACTCTGTTGTTGGGATGCTCTATTGTCCGGGGCATTTGTCGTACTTAAATGAGTCAGCTTTCCTTTGCAGACTTTTTGGTTATGTACGTTATATACGTGCCATTTGTAATTGCCTTAGAACTGTTTGTAGGTTACGGTTACAGCTTCTTCATGCCGATTATGTTCTTAATATGATTTATATATATATATATATATAAGTTTACCTCGCCGATCATGCGGCAGTTGCATGTGGTAATGGCTAGCCGTGTTTCATTCGTAGGCGGAGGAGAAATATTTGCTGCGTCGTCGGCTATCTCCTGTACGGAACTGTCTACTTTGTCAAGCAACCTACCGCTTACCGGACCTACTATATTACTCAGTGCGCTAGACAATTTGGGACGAGCCCGGAGACAGCTCGCTGACGTACTCGTATGTAATTCGGCTGGCCGCATTGCGCTAGAGAATCGGCCAAATGTAACAACAATGTTACGGGCGGCGGTTAGCTAAACAGGCAAGCGAACCTCTTCCTCTTCGGAGACCGAGGACTCTGTGATCACACAGAGACGCCCAGAGCACACTGTGAGTGGGTCGAGTCCTGTTCATGCGAGTCCTACCAGGATGGAACAGCCTGTGCCAATTCCCCCACCCCCTCCCCCTTCCTACCCTCCCCCCCAGGTAACATTTATCCAAGAACGCACAACCGGCACCCCCCTATGCTCGCAGTGATTGTAGCGTGTGTCCAGACCTGGCCAGCTATTGCAAGCGGGGTAAGAAGGAGCATGCGTATTGTCATGGAAATTGATGTCATTTCCCTGTTGCCTTGCGTCAGGGCAACCCCGCTCCCCTGCGTAACAAACATCTTTGCTTAGGCATCGTCCTGTAACAACGGGTAAGTAGGTATCGTCTGCCACGGACGGGTCAAGGACAAACCCCCGACTCTCGAGCAGATCTGGTTTCATTATTGTCTGCACAATAAGCGTCGCCTATTCGTCCATCCATCCATTCATTTATTCATCCATATATCTGTTCCTCGGTAACGGTCCGTCATGTCCAAAACGGTCTTGGGCCCCATGAAGAGGACGACTAAGATAGAAGACAAAGACGAAAGCCTGGCAGCGCTAACGTAAGTTAGCTCTGCTTTCCATTAGAGAACGTTTGACCTCCTTCTTTAAGCGCACAAAACGCAGACAAGAACAAGAACAGCTGTGATTAGTAGCTACTGCTTACAGTAGTTGTCGGCCATTAAAACCATTCGAGCGGCACGTATAGACACGTGTGCGAGTACAAGGCGCATGCGTTTGCGCGCTGCAAGACAAACATTTATTCGAATCCGCCTCAGAAGCCGAGGCACAAACAAGATTGTTCATTATGTTCTTCTTCTTCTTCTCTTACAGTCTTCTCTTAACATCGTAATTTCATGCTACGCAATTGAATCATTGTCTGGCGCTTGCTATGCTAAGTATGGTCTTATAATCTAATAACGACGGCAACCTCAAGGCGACCGCAACAACAGCAGCAAATGCAGCAGCAGCAATAGCCCGTCCCGCTCTCGTTGTGAACGTGACGTTGTGTGGAGTGACATCGACGCCGGCCTGCCCGAAGGACTCCATGAGAGAATGGATATCCGCAGGCAACTTTTGCCGGTGGCCAGGCCCCACCAGGCCGCGGCGGGTGGCTTCTAGCGGGTGGCCGTTCGTGCTGTTACCATTCGTCGTGGTTGGTGGAGACGGGGCGGTGGGGTTCCTACGTCAGTCACGCTTGACTCATAGGGCCTGCAGCCTTGCAGCAAAAGCTAGCGCAAAGGAAAACTTTCGCCTTATCCGCCTATCCGCGCAGCAGTAATAGTAGTAGTGGTAGTAGGAACAGTAATAGTAGTAGCAGCAGCAGCAGGCCGTGGACGGAAGATCCGGATGAGAGAAAAGTGGGAGGAGCTGGGGGTTTCGTCGGGGGTATAATGATGACAATAAATCACATTCCGGCCAGCTATCTGGCCAGGTTTGCCTGACCCCCGCTGCTGGTTGCGTTGTTCATTAATCTCCACGTCTGCGGCTACTGTTCCCCTTCTCGCTTGCAACCGGCGAGTTGCAACGGTGCACCATCCTGCTTCTTCTCGTCGTTGTCGTCGTCATTCTTCGTCGTCCAATAATAGCCTTTCTTCAGGACAGCCAGCACGCAGCACAACTGTCCTCTTTTTCGGGAAACCGAATATCTGAAACCATTGTCTGCTGCTGCTGCTGAATGAAACAGGAACAGATATTGCTGCAAGAACAGATACAGCAGCGGCAGCAGTTACAAACGTAAACGGCAAACGCAACACACGACGAGTTAGCGGAAACGGTTTTGCAATTGCAACAACCTCGACGGCACTTGAGCGTCGTCTTGCATTTTGCGTTTGCAAATGACACGTCACTCTGGGGCTCCGTTTTAGACTGGCGCAAGTCGCCCCCGCAACCACCACCGCTGCTGACGTCTTTTTCTTCGTCTTGGCGGCGTTGCTTCGGCGGCTTGCCAGCCAGCGAGGCGATGGCGGCCGTCTTCAGTAGACCTTTTCGTTGCTTAGCAAAACAACCGCCGACCGACGAAATCGCGCCGCTGCTCGGTGCTCGCCCCATCAGACTGAGTCTGCGGTTTATGTCACTTTCAATAAAGCCTGCCTACCACTTCTACTACGAATTCTATGACAACACTAAACTACTACTACTACTACTACTACGACTACGACTACGACTACTATTGCTACTACTGCTACTTCACTCGTGTCTGTCGAGTTTCTGGCCCAGTTTGGCCACGGGTGGCGCCTTGGTGGCGGCGTGCTCTATTGTTGCTAACTTTGTTATCGTGGGCGCCGTTGTTGTTGGCATCGTTTGATGATGCTGCTGTTGTTGTTATTGTTGTTGTTGTTGACATGGTTTGATGCTGTTGTTGTTGTCGTTCTCGCTGCGGTTGTGTGTGCTGCTGCTGCTGCTGTAGAAGTTGCTGTATTGTAGGTTAGAAAAGAAGATCCTTGTGGACTAAGGGAAACCAGATAGAACGATTCTTGTTGACCAAGGGAAAGCAGATAAGGGTTGAGCATCCGTAGGAACCAAGCATACGCTGGGCTAAATGTGAAAGGCTTTGATGAAAGTAGTAAGTCTGGTAAGTTTGTATGTGTTTGCTTTTCATTATATTATTTATTTTAATATGTGCACATTTCTGGGAGGTAAAATGTTGAATCTTGAAGTTCTAGTTTTCTTCCCGGCCGAAGAAATCAAGCCAGTTCGGCGCATTCCAGGTAAATATTAATTCGGCGAATTATAGGTAAATACGATATTAAGGTTATGCATTGTTGCTAATGTGCTCTGTTCGAATGTGTGATTGTTCTACTTGTAGTTTTGTTTATCGTGGTTGTCTTTGTCTACTTGTTTTCCTCTCAAAACTGCTTTTTTGTTTTAATGTCGAAATTTAAATACGGCCTAATAACTCTCCCCCCTCCCCCCTTAAGGAGTAAGGTACTAAGATAATATTTCACAAGAGAACCCGATATTCCAAATGGTATAATTAAGCGGTACTGCTGATACTGCATACAGTATTAGCAGTGCTTTGTTCCCCTGGAAGCAACAATGGTTTTTTCGTTGCTCCATATATTTCTACGCTCAACACTGCTTCTTGAATGGCCATCATCAGCGTACGTCATTTCCCCTTTCATTGCGCACTTCCTGCGAACGGATCCTTCCTGTGGGATCGTGCAGGCGACCGTAGGCCTCCTACCGGCTCTGGCGCGCTTTCGTTTGGCATTACGCTATTTTGCTCGAATCTCCTACTTCTTCTTCTTTGGTGCTTCTCCAGTGCTGTGCCTGCTTCCACAAGTCGACCACCGACGGAGCGCTTTCAGCTTCCGGCAAGCGAGTGAGTAGTAGGCACGGAGCCGAAATCCGAAGCCGAACATTTTAGTCTGGCAATGTCTGAGGATGAAGATACTGCCGTTTCCTATTTATACACGTAAGTCGTGCGCACAACCCTTTACATCGAATAAATGACGACGATGATGATGATGGCGAATATCATGATGTGCAAACGGTTGCCTTGATAGCGGAACAGTCATTTCTTTCTCTCCTGAGATTTTATGCAGCACAGAGCCTCTGACGGCGAGTTGTCGCTGACGCAGCATCACGCAAGAGCTTCAACTTCAAGATTTGGCTTTGTATATTTATATATATATATATTCAAGATTTGGCTTTGTATATATATATACACTATGTAAACAAGTCCAAATTTCACAGTTTCCTATTGCAACGCATTATTTGTACTCAGTCTTTAGGCTAGTGCTCCACTTTGGTTACCACGACAATCGGTCAGACATTGCCTGCGGCTTCGAAGCCCTCGACTGTGTCTGTTAGACAAACAGGTCAGTTTCGAGTATTGATAAGAGAACAATCATGAACTGAAGGGAATTCAAGTGGAATTCTTGCTCTGTCGTCTAACAGCAGATTAACAAAGCAGCAAATCACATTATATATAGAGGGAGACAATTGTTCACTCCAAGTGCTAACATGACATATATATATATATATATCATCATCATCATCGTATTGAGGACATACACTAACAAAATTTATTTAAGTCCATTAGCTGTAGATATCATTTTTGACGCCGACTTATTCGGCTACAACGGAAAGAGAAGTCCGTTGCCCGTAGACAATGAACTAATTACCGACGCGGCGTTTCCGCGTTGTATTTCAACTGATATTCTTTGTAGCAAGAACTGCCATGCCCTTCTATCGCCGGTTGACGCGGCGACTCTGGATCCCAGCTCCGTTAGAAAGCTCTTCATCATCGTATTTATTTTACTCATATTGAGTATGCATATAACATAAACAATTATATAGATTATACAATTATACAGTCAGCTGCTCGCGGCATGTTATTCGAGAGAGGCAGTGCAGTGATCTCTTCGCAAGGGCCAGGCAGGCAGACGCATGAAACTTCGTACACACCTGAGAGCACAGTCGACAGACGCACTCGGTGTACTCTTCGTGGAAGCTCGTATTCGAACAAACCAGGTGATGATAGCCATGAACTATGTATCTGGTATAGACGTGGCGATGTCACATGCAAGACCAGACCAGAGGTGAGAGGCCCTGAAAATATCCAGGTCTCCGATCTCCCATCGCAATGGTCTAGACAATGGTCGCTAACATCGCAATGGTCTAGACAATATCAAGACAAACTACCTCATAGACGGCAAAAAAGCTATACAGGCTTCTTGCGGAATAGATTCTACATTTGGTCTTATTTTTGATCGAAATCTTTTCAAGATAAAAAAAAACACTTGGTAGAGTTACTTCTGTCGAGAATAATTGATCTCTTCAGAACCCAATTAGATCTCGAAACAGAATGGCTGACCAGAGAAGGAAGGACATTTGCTACGGCCAAAGTATATGAGGTTAACCAAAAGAGTAATGCCAAAAGTTCTGTGTTCTTGTGTTGAGTCGACGCCCCACATATAGTAATCTAGAGGATGTAAATCTGGATTGCTAGGCGGCCACGAGTAATAACTCTAGAACATACTCATATGCTCCGCCAGCCACCATTGCACTAAGTCTCTAGTATAAGCGGGTGCTGCTGAATCCTCCTGCTGAAACACGTAATGCAAGCCACTAGGCACAGAGTGCACAACTGTTCCTTTACAGCTTGCAGAGCATGCAAATAAACGTCTTCTGTCCCTGCTTGGCCTTTTAAAAATACATGGTGTCAACACGTCTCCTTCTCTAGACATCACACTCAATAGGTGCACACAATCTGTGCGAAGTAGGCTGCAGTAACGTAAACTGTTATTTTCTATATGACTACTGTAGTTTGTTGTCCAAGTCTATTCACTCGTTTGATTGGTTCAAGCATTGGTAACACGTTAATGTTATTAGTTGCCGAACCCTATTTTGCTGCTTGTATTTTGCTATTCAGCTGGGGCCGTGTTATGTGCAGGCCACACGGCTTTGCGAGCGCGGAGCACATGCAGAGAAAGGACACTTCGTAAAATGTTCTGACGTACGCATATCTCTATATGGAAGCAATTTAATGCGAAGCCGGTTATTATGTGCCGACTTCTACACATAGGACCTTTTCAAGCATTTGCTTTTATGAGATAATTAGCCCTTTTTCGCGATACGATGACGATACATATATATATATATATATATATATATATAGAGGCGAGCACTGCCGAGTTGCAAACGTATTATAAATGACTAATAAATCATCACAATATTTTCTATGTATATATATATATGAGATATTCTCTCTAGACTTCTAAAGTACTCGCCTAAGGGAACTGGACGCAATTCTGGGGTAGCATACACACACACACCAGAGCGTGTCCAACCGAGATAGGTTGAAGAAGATTTGCACATGATCCAAACCAAACGTTAACTGAAAAACGTATTCACTTTGCTAGAATTCTAGGATTGTCTAGGTTGCTGCAATCGTAGGTTAAGCGCATTGCCGCACTGAAGGGGTTTAGACCACAGTGCCGAGTAAATGATAGCAGTTTCAAGAAGTATTTACTGAAATTAACGTCAGCCTTTATCGCAGTGAAGTAATAACAGCGCTTGACAACCAAAATTGGCAAGCCACATATTGAATGTACGTTTTGCTTACGTAGCTCCAAAATTGGCTGTGCATGACGTGCATAAGCCCAAAAGAGTAGTTTCGATGTGAAATTTTGATATGAAAATCCTTGCCGCATGGCAAGCACGCTCACATAATAGGCCCGATTGTAGTATTGTAAAAATATGATGCGATGAATATATATTCGCATCCAATTCCAGCGAGCATGTCAGTGTTTTATATATATATATATATATATATATATATATATATATTCACAAATTGTCTAGCATACAGATAAAACTAAGGAGAGAGGGGCTGTGACAAAGGTGGCGTAATAATAAAACGTTAGACTTACTACAATGCCAACTCGACGTCGAGGCCTACGGCAGGCGGCACTGCCAGAGACTCGGTTGTGAAGCTTCTGTAGTGTCCGCACGAGGAATGGTAGTTTGGTAACTACTGTTTATAGTAATTAACAGGGGTTAGCGTGCGGCGGTGGTCGTTATTAACGAACCACCGAACGCGTCTTTACTGCTTGCTGGGTTTGCTGATGTAGCATTATTTAGCCGGCGACTCGACACGGCCAGGTGCCTTGGACCTGCTGGCTCTCATTCTGTTTTGTCATGTTCATAAGTGCGTAAAATGCCGACTACTTCTGCTCCTGATTCTGGATGCCGCTGTTACAAGCGTTGCTGTCTAGGATAGTTCTCCACGGCGTGCGTGCCTGTTTGCCCTTCAAGCTCATTGACTATGATCATGTATGCTTAATCTTCTTCTGCACCAACATGAGCATAAAACACCGTCACTACGACAAACAAAGCACACTGAGCAAAAATCCTTCTAAACGCCGAACAGGACTAAGGTATTTCTAGCTGGAAGGAAAAGAGTCAGTCCTTGGAGCGATACCTGGAACGCCGGCCGAAAGTTGAGCGTGAATACTGAAGAATAGAGGGGGGTACAAACGAGGAGCGGAGGAGAGACGAGGTTGTAGCTGTAGAAGACCCACAGCTGCATTCTAGTCTAGTTCGTGGTTGTCCTAACAACTCTTGGCAGTTAATTAAATTGTTATTGTTGTCGTTGTTGTTGCTGATGTTGTCGTTGTTGTGTTGTTGTTGTTACTGTTGTTGTTGTTTTTGCCGTTATTGTTGTTGTTGTATGTTGTTGTTGTTTTTGTTGTGGTCGCCCGAGGGATCTAGTAAGGCCCCGTGGCATCGGGGATGCACTGAGACATTAGTTGAACAACAACGGCAGCAACAACAGAGTAAACGCTACACAACGGCTATCAGGTGTGCGTTGAACGCAAAAACAACGGCGGTTGCAGCAGCCTCATCGTGAATGGCGCCATCGTAATTTATCATGGTCTTCCCCATTATCACCTCAACTACTACGACTGCTACCTCTACCCGCCGTCTATCAACGTCAGCATCATCATCGCCGCCGTCGTCGTCATCATCATCTATCATCAAGTCAACATTCACAACAACAACAATGGTAAGCTTACACTGTAGTGGGATTGTTGTTGTCGTTGTTGTTGTTGTTGCAGTTATTGTTACTGTCCCCTCCGCCGCTCTGTCTTCACCACATTAGGCGACCACGACACCGACACTGACATCAACGACCGTCAGTGAAGGCCAATCAAAGAGTGATGTTCAAAGCACAACAACAAAGCGAGGCCAACATCGGCCGCGAAAGCAACGAGAATTGACCAAAGCAGGTAGGAAGGTATGTATGTATCCAGCTATTTATCTATTTCTCTATCAGCTTCCACTACAAGCACGTGACAAGCCGCGAATGGAAGATAAGCCAACAGCACCAACAACAACCACGACGACGGCGACGACAACGATAAGAAACCTGCCGAACCTGCCAATGCCGACGCGCGGTTCGGGCGTCACTGAACTGCTATGCACACACATGCGCCCGCTACGATACGCACAGACATGTACATCTATCTATAGGTGTACATACGCCAGAGTGTTGTAGGTGCGGTGAGAGGAGAGACACACAGAAAAAGAGAGATAGAGACACAGACCTGTGCGCGCTGTGTTCGAGCCTGGGTGTGCGGATTTGGGTGTGAGAGCCGAGTCGTCTCTCACAATGCTGGTTGTGGCTGGATGAGGGACGCTAAGATGAAGGAGACAACGAGGAAGAGAAAGACGAAGAACAAGAAAAAGGAAAACAAGAGGACGGGGAGAACGAGGAGGAAAATACTAACGAATAGAAAGATGATGATAATGATGGAGAACACGGAGAAGTCGAAAGAGAATCATAAGAAGAAAAAGAAGAAGAAAACAAAAGAGAAGACGATTGAACACGAAACAAGTGCCATCATGGTGCTGACTAGTTCTGTCCTCAAGAAAGTGGCCCGCCACTGCAGCCATTGTCGCTGCTCGTCGCCAACAACAACAACAACAACAGCAACAACAATAACAACAGTAGCAACAACAACAAAGGACAACAACAAGAAGACGAAAGCGAGCGAGCCAGCCACGAACCGATCGATCGATTGATCGACAGAGAAAAGCAACCAGCTCAACCGACCGACCGACCAGGCCGAAAACAAGAAGGAGGCCGGGAATAGATGAAGAAAAGGCCTAGTGTGTGTGTATGTGCATATATATATATATATATATATATATAGGCGTATCGTGCAGTGAACGCATATATCTGTTTTCATGTGTGCGTATGCAGGATCTCCGCCGGCAACAACCAGTAACCACACCCTATTGTGTGAGCGGCGGGCGCCTCCCTCCATCCACCCAGCTCCCCCCCCCCCATCCCCCCTCCAGCGTCCCATAGGCGCGGTGTGGTGCTGCGGCGGAGATAGCCCGCTGCTCGGCATCTTCGTTTCGCTCATCCATCGTTAGAAACGGTCGCCTTGTCTCGTTACTACTACGACCACTACTACTACTACGACATCTATAGATCTACAGATCCTACCACTATCTACCACAACAGCAACAACAACGACAACACCAACAACAACGGCAACTACGTCTACTAATGCTGTTTGTCTGTCGTCTGCTAATGACCTTCAGGCAAGCAATGTGTCCCCCCCCCATGTCCCCCTCTCTCTCTATCCCCTTGATCTCTCTCTCTCCCTACCCCCCCCCTATCTCTCTCTATCTCGTCTCGAACCGTTTTGTCCCGCTGAGTCTCGACCGTGTGCCCCTGTCCGTTAGCAGTCCGATTCACGGTCTCTAGCCAGCGGTTTTCCCCCCTTCCCTCGTCGTTTCCCATTCGGAATGGAACAGGGTCGATCGCTTCGCGTCGTTCGCCTACTGATGAAGGATGACTGACCGGCGCTAACTGCAGCAACAGCATCAGCATCAGCAACGACGACGACGACGAAGACAACAACAAAACCGACAGCAACAACAACATAAACGGCCTCAACTAAAACAAAAGCAGCAAAAACGTCAACATCAGCAGCAGCAGCAGCCGCAGCAGCAGCAACAACAACAACAACGACAACAACGGCAGGATCGATCGAGATAACAATAGGCATCCCACAACCCCGCCTTCTCGATTCACGCGATCAGGTGTAATCAACTGTCTCACTGCTCGCGACACGTATACAACACGCCAGGTAACGAAGTAAGAGTTTACTTGCTCGCTTGCTTGTCTTAGAGGCAAAGAACGGCCGTCAAAGCTTATGCAAAACGTTCGACACTACACTACATTACACCTAGGCGTAAAAAATCTCAACACTATACGATGATCGTATAGTGCCAGCTTGTAAGGATCACATATATATATATATATATATGTGTTTTCGTAAGTCTGACTACCCTGACTGCAAGCCATATTCAAGTTAAAATCAAGGTCAGGGATTAGGAAAACATAATATTTTAGGTACCTTTGTTGAAGAACAACGACATAGTGTACTACCACAGTTGGTGAGCGCAAATGCATAATATACACGAGGGCGGATCGACCAGGTCTGATCCTCTTAATTTTAAACATTTTAAACCGCAACTACCACGGTCTTCCGATTTGTTTTAACAACATTTTTGTTGCATAAAAGCGCCGTTCGTCGCGCCAATCGGTGGCGCCGTTTATTGTCTGCGTTTGATTTAAATGCGTAAAAAAAAACAAGCTTCGGCGATTTTAGAGAAATCAAAAATGAAGGAGCAACGAATCTTTATCAAGTTCAGTGTCCTCGAAACGCTGTGTATATATGGTACCATCAATTTCGCTACGGACTAGAATAGACCGAAAATAAATCCCGTTTAGAAAGGCCTTCGACGTCAATAACAAACGAAACCGTTAAAAAACGTTTGTGATCTGAAAATCAATTAATTACTAATAAGGATTTAGCTATGGAATTTGTAATACCCTATGGATCAATTAACACATTTGCTCGATATCTTATGCGTCAGAAGCCTTGCAACGTAGTCCACTCCAAAAGTGCTGACTTTTCAGCAAATTAAAGCGCGCCGGGATATGCCCGGCGCACGGGAGAGCCTAGGAGACGTGTTATGGGTTTATGGTCACCACATCGAGGCTAAAACCCAATACTCCAAGTGATGCTTCCAAGGAAAAACTCGATTGGAGAAATTCAGACCGACCAACACCAGGGTTATTTTAACTATCTATTTCGACTACTAGGGAATCATCTTCCACTATGTTTTGCCACTGGGCATGTATCTATCGTCAATTTGATTATTTGGATTATTTGACGGGACGCTTAGAGATGCAGCGGCCGGGAGCTATTAAAAACATATTAGAAACTTGATTAAATAAATGAAACGTATTTTTTTATAAATATATACTAGAAAGTTTCTATATGCCTTTGTATATATATATATATATATATATATATATGAGCGGTGATCCAGTGAACGTGTGCGAATGTTTGTTATACGAATTATACGATTATATACCTCAATTATATGAAAAAACACTATTGGTGAGCTTTTTTTTAAAAGTAATTACTAGTAGCCTGACCACAACTATCACACTGTTTTACGAGCCAAAGGATTATCTGTTCCCAGACATCATACGGCGGCGACAAAGGCAAGCCTTTACTGTGTGCTTCAGTTGATCGTCCGAGTTAAAGCGCTTCCCTTTAAGATGTTTTTAGCGGGCCAAATTGATTACAGCCCGGACAAGTCACAGGGTGACATGTCCGGGCTGTAAGGCACATGTCCGGGCTGTCAAGCTGCGCTCACTTGAGCTTGGCCAGTACAAGCTCTTTGTGTGACCCTGGAGAACCACGTTATCATGAAGCAGAATCACTCCGTCCGTAAGCAGGCCAGGCCGTGGACTTGTGTAGGCTACAAAGTAGCTCGCATTACACATCATTGTTAATGTTTTTTCCGTGCTCGAGAAATACAAAGAGTATCGGACCTCAGGCGTCGACAAAATGGTAAACGCCACTGACCCTGGTGAGGGCAAAGCTTTGAATTTTCTCGAGAGAGGTGACGACGCTTGTTTCCACTGCATGCTGCCCCGTTCTGTTTCTGGTTCTAAAGGATGACACCAACTCTCGTCACCAATGACAATCCGCTCCAAAAAAGCGGGGATGATACCGGACTTGGTGTTGTAGTGCTAACCCCTTACACAAATCCTTTTGGGCATTTTCGGAATCAATTGCGCGCACACCTTCCGGTAAGCCAATCTGTCATGCACAATAGTCCACATTGTTCCAACGCTGGCCCCACCATCGCTGCTGACATTCGTGGTATTGTGAGCTGCCAATCACTTCGCATCAATCTGTCGCTCACATTGTCGATGAGCTCCACCGTGCTTGCCTGGCCTGGTCTCGTGTCCTCATTGAAACAATTTCGGCCTTCACGAAAATGAGCACTCCACTTTCTTCTCACTGACTTTTCGAACACAAAGATTTCCTCATATACGGCGATAAATATGAGCCAGTGGAAAACCATCAGATGGCATCTCGCTGTTACTCAATCGACAACTTTTGCAACGGGAGCGACCTGGTGTCCTCACACGCAGCGCACCTTCAATTGGACAACGGGGACCCACAACTGCCTACTCCCTAGCCCGTCATGTGCAGGCGACCCACGAGGGGTACTCTATTTGCCCCCGAAGATGTTTTACGAATATATATATATATATATATATATATATATATATATATATATATATATATATATATAATTTCTCTAAAATAATGCTATTCCCTTACTTACCGCATACATCCGCCAACGTATGCACATACCGAGCCCTAAGCAAATACGCGTACGGAGTATATACTTGTACAACACGAAACAATTACAACAAGCATGATTTGGTTTAGCAAAATATCTCGCTGCGACGTTTTCCGTCGCCGTTTTTGTTTTATTACCCGCCACGATTGGCACATACGCAACGTTATATTAATTAAACACTAAGCCGCCTCAAGTTCTCTGTCTCGCTTCATGCTTCTCTATTCGTCTATCTTATTGTTGTCGATGTCGTCATCCTTAACAAGTAACCTACAGTATCATCTGCAGTACGTTTTTGTTTACATTTATAACATGGTTTCTAGTTGTCAATCTAGCTTCTTTTACACGGTTTCATTCGCCTCACGTTAACTCATTCGCAAATTCACACATACACACGCACACACACACACTCGATCTACTTTTATACCATCTCAACTTCCTTTCGCACTTTTCTCGACTGCGCCTGTATAATTCAACTTCTGTTTTGTTCATGAGAACGTGAATCAGCCACGTACCCTGTCTTCGCTCACGCTTCGTTCATATATTTAATAGTATCGTTGTTCTTGTCGTCGTCGTCTTTGTGTAAAATCACAGAGATCATCACTGGTTTGCCACACAGCATACATGTCCAACATACACTGCATTAATAACTAACTACCACGAACTACGACAACTATGAACGAACTGCCTGTACATAATTTATGTTTGTTATGTTTTTGTATACGTGCTTGTGTATGTGCGTATGTTTGTGTACGATATATATCTTTCTGTTTACGTTTTTTGTTGTTGTTGTTGACGCTTCTACCACGTCGTCTGCAACATTTGGACGGTCTTAACACGTCTGTCGATTTTTCTTATCGATGATTCTCAGCACCCGTCCCGCATACTCTGCGGCCACCATCATCCCATTCGTATACCCTTCGTAATGACAAGCCTCAAACCTAATCATTTTTAGTCCCGTCCCCTCCCTCCCTTTCAACTATTCGTTCTGCTGTTTCTGTTTTCTTAAATGTGTTCTGCTTACTGATCAGCGGCTAACCTACCACCCAATGTTTCTACTGCTACCATTATTATTGTAAGTGGTTCCGAGCAGTTCTTGCGACGACTAGAGAGACAGGCATACGAGGCATCTGTTCTCTTCCCAATGTATATATATATATATATATATATATATATATATTCCGAACATTAGAATTTAACATAGGCACGCTCAACAGAACTACGTCCTGAGTTAGCAGCCGGTAGAGATGCAAACGCCACTATAACGACAAAAACGATGGAGAGATTGCTTTGCGTTTTTGAACGCAAAAGTACGCACAATCATCAACGCGGCCTGCTGCCTGCAAGGCCGTGTCACATCCTAATAAAGTGCACCTATCCGTCCGCCAGTCAACGAATCAATTATGTAACAAGTTTCACCAAAGATTAACCATTCAACTATCTATATACACACAATCTGTACAGTTGGACTAAACACAGTTAAATACAGTTAGCAGAGGTTTGTGCGGTCCTGCTAGATGCTCAGCTATATATATATATATATATATACTATAGTCCGATCGCAGGCAGATACGGTGATCTCCTAAAGGAGACACACAATTCGATGCTTTTTCTCTCCGCGAACCTAGGCTCTGCTTCGCTCGTACGCTGTCTATGGCTCACCCCAGTTTTAGACATAAATAAGGCTATGATAGCCTGGTGACTGGCGTGTTTGTTGTTGTTGCTGTTGCAACTGCAGTTGATGCGCTTGTTGCTGGTCTTGCCGTAGTTGCGCGAGTTGTTGTTGTTGCTCTTGTTGCAGCTGTTGTTGTTGTTGTTGTTGCTGCTGGTAGTGAAGATGATACTGCTGCGAAGTTTGCTGATCTTGTTGCGGAGATTTCTGCGGACGGCACTGCTCTTGCTGTAGTTGTGCCTGATGCAATTGCTCTTGCTGCTGCTGCTGCTGCTGTTGACGGACGTATTGAGGTACATTGTGCAGCTGTGGCATGCCTTCTTGGCTATCTATGGCCGCTGCCGCTGCTGCTGCCGCCGCCGTGTGCTGGCCGATCGTTTCGTAGCCCGGATCGGATGAGGCTCGCGAGGACGCCGTGTGGCAGGACAGCGTCTGGTAGGCGCGGTTGGTCGTGTTGACCGGCAGCGCCTCGTTCAGACTCATCAGGTAGCTCTGCAGAGCGTTCGGACTCAGCGTCGCGTAGCTCGGCTCGTGGAACGTCAGCCCCAGAAGGCCGCCTGCGTCGGCGGGAGCCGTTACGCCTCCCGCCGAGCTCCTCCCGCCCGGCAGCGTTGTGCAGGCGGTCTGCGACGGGTTGATCGGGAGACAGTGCTTCTGCTGGTGCTGCTGGAGGGTCGTGTAATGAGGGTGCGAGGGCTGGATGATGTACGGGTACTTGTGGTTGTCGTACGACGCGTACTTGACGGCCGACGACGACGACGACGACGTGTCGAGGTCCTTGATGATCGTTCCGGTCTTTGCGTCGCTGATACGGCGGCGCCACGCCAAAAACAGAACGGCCGACACCAGACAGAACACGACGAGTGAGGTGAACGCGACGGCCAGAATGCCCCGGCCCGACTCGCCGCCGCAGTCGAGCTGGCCCGACGCGAGGAAGTCGTTGCGTAGGTGGGCCGCCGACCCGTGACAGCGGAGCGCCGAACTGTTGTGGTAGTCGTGCGGGTTCTGCGCCATGTGGCGCCACAGCCACGTCAGCGAGCAGTTGCAGACGAGCGGGTTGCGGGTGACGTCGAACGACTCGAGACGCTCGACCGGCAGCAGCTCTGGGTGGATGTACTTGAGGCCGTTACCGCGCAGGCTGACCTTGCGCAGCTGCCGAAGGTGGTTGAGCAGCGTCGACGGCAGATGCTCGAGCTGAAGGTTGAACTCCATCCAGAGCTCCTCGAGCTCGGGCGTGTGTCGGAACGCGTCCTCCTCGATGCGTTCGAGGTTCTCCGAGCGCGTCAGGTGGAGCCGCTTCAGCTTGCGCAGCTGTTTGAGGTCGTTCGTCGAGATCTTCGACATGAGGTTGCCTCCAATGTTCAGCTCCTCGAGCTCGGTGAGCCGCGAGATGGCGCGCGGAAAGACGAGCAGGTTGTTGTTCTGCAAGTTCAACCGCTTCAGCTTCAGTACGCCGAGGAAGGCTTCGGTGTGAACCTGCGATAGCGCGCACTGGTCCAGGGAGAGCTCTTCCAGCTCATTGAGGTGGTCGAACGCGCCCTCGTCCACCATCGATAAGGCGTTCGATCCCAGATCGAGAACGCGGAGTGTGGAGAGGTAGATAAACGAATCGCTCGGAATGTGGCGTAACGAATTCGATCGGAGCACCAGTCGTTCAAGGTTCGTAAGACCGTGAAATGCGCCGGAACTCACTGATGAGATCTTATTATGGGAGAGGTCCAGGACTTTGAGGTTGTGGACAGGCGTGAATACGTTCGATGGTAACTCCGAAATGCTGTTTTTCTTTAGCGTCAGATGCGTCAGGCTCTGCAAGTAAGCAAGGAAGGCACTGTTAGATTCTTCATGCTGCATGAACTGATGCTTCACAGCATCTATATCGCCTTTCCGAGCGCACATGGCGCATGACTGCCTCACGACGTGACACGTCTTAAAATCAAAAGCTACAGCTAGGCTAATATAGTCATCTTCGCAAGTGCATTTCTTAGCGCAATGCAAGCAAGTGGTACGTACCTCGAGACCCTCGAAGGCGTCTTTCTCGACGACGCCGATGAGGTTGTGACTGAGGTCCAGTCTACGCAGCTCTTTGAGGCCGAGGCCTTTCGAGCCGAGTTTGGCGATCTTATTGTAGCTCACATCGAGCACCTCGACGTGCGCGTACAGCCCGAAGACGGTGTCGACGTTGACGATACTATTCCGTGGCAGGCTGATCTCCTTGACCATGGGGTTGAGCGTGAGCGGCACGACCTCGAATCGGGCGTCGGCGCAGCTCACCGTAAAGTCGGCGTCGTTGCAATTGCACCGCGCCGGACAGAACGCCGACCAGCGTGAGCCCTGCGCGACGGGCACGAACGCCACCAGCGACGCGACCGACAAGCTCAGGAGGACCAGCAGCGATGACAGCTGTAACAAGAGACAAGGTTTCGGTTCTTGGTTAGACGAGTTTGAGCGGTTGGTCGAGTGGCGTCGCACGCCAATCGAGCAACATACGATTCGAAACACAACCAGAGACTCCGAACGAGACAAATTCCAAATGCCAATAACAGCGATTATTGTCGTTGTCATTGTTGTGAGTCGTGATGGTGCATTGGCCTGGTGATGATGGCGATCAACCGTGTTTCGACTATTCTGTATTGGCCCTCCTCCCCGCGTCTCCCAAACGATAAGGTGCCCCGCTGTTATTGTTGTTTCGGCTGCTGTTGTTGTTGTTGTTGTTGTTGTTATTGTTGTTGCTGTTACAGCTGTTGTTGCATTATTATACTGTTGTTGTTCTTGTTACTGCTGCACTCCCATTGTTACTACTGCTGCTGCTGCGGTAGAGTCTACTGTGTAGCGCCAAAGCACGACTTTACTTATTGAGTGCCTCTAGTACGCACGGCATAGTTTAACTCTATCTGCATCTCATTAGTGCGGCTGCCGCTTGTGTTTTGTCGTTGTCCGGTAGTAACGGCTATGGCAGCGACGGCGGCGGCTGCAGTCGTAGTCAGGTATCTAGTACAGTGGCAGATGGTTTCCCCGCTTACTGGCTTGCTGCTGGGACGACGCAGCCGAAGGGGATGGGGGAAAGGGGACAACGAGCTTCGTGATGGGGAACGAGTGAGGACGAGTGTTAGGAATAACAATGCGACGACATCCGGCCGACAACAAATAGGCGCGGCTTCATGAGGTAGTACGACCGCCGTGAGGTGGAGCTTCGCATAATGTTGTCTGTCAGCCCAGCTCAGCCGTTGAGTTCCGAGCGGCTATGTTACGTTGAACCACCACTTCTACTAGTACTACGTACTTTACAGCTCTGTTGCTAGGTCGGATATGACCACTTCTGCTGCAGTGCCGTCGCTGCTGCTATAGGCTGTGGCCTATGCCGTCGACAACAACAAAAGTAACAACAACAACAATAGCAACAAGAACAATAAACAGGATACATTATCCCACAAACCAGCAACGACTACTTGCGCAAGGATTCGCGGAGGGACAGCAACAGACCGTTACCAAAAAACAACAGAGCCGATTTTATTTAGTTCTATGTATCGATATATCGATTTATCTATCTTGCTATCCACGCGTGGACACGATTGGTAAACGGCGTCGGTTTATACTTGTATGTATAGTATGGTACTGCTTATATTTTGTATTTGATCTTCATTGATCTATGCATTTATCTGCCAGCTGCACAATCAGCAGCAGCAGAAAGCGTAGTAGCTTGACCAGTTTATATGCTAAAAAACGCAAGGTCGTGGTGGTAGGTTTCGACAATTTGCCACTACTGTAACCAGTGCAATGTCAATGGTGGCGGGGCATGAAGAAAATGCATTTGATCATGGTCGTCGTTGTCGTAGTACTAATAGTAAGCGTGGTTAAAGTCGTTAGTTCCAGCTTGTAGCACAAAAAGATGAACAAAACGTACTGGCAGGACGAATAGTAGTAGTAGTAGTAGTAATAGTAAATAAAGATTATTAGGAAACTTATTATCACTAGATAAGGTAACTTTAGTGATGGATACAACAAAATAACAATGGTATTGCTATATTTGTCGTCGTCGTCGTCGTCGTTATGTTGTGGCAGCTACAAACAGCAGAAACAGCAATCAACATTGAAACCACCAAAAAAGCAGTCGAATGGAGAGAGGATCGTCGGGAAACAAGCGTGGAGCAAGCAGCGCCCAGATTTTTGGCGTTTATTGTTGCTGTATGTTGCTAGTGTTGTTGCTGTTAATGTTGTCGTCGTTGTGGTGTGCCGCTCACACACAACGACAACGAGCACCATCAAGCACGACGGAGCTGAGCTAACCGGTGGACAGTCAACCGTTCATGTGATTTTATCTATCAAAATCAGCTTCGACGATCGACGACGATCGACAGAGATTCCCATGTGCCGCCCGCTCGGCCTGGCCGCAACGGCCCGCTATGTTCGCGTAATGACAAGGCCCACTACAACAAAGAGATGTTGTCGCTTGTTCCTCCACTTCTTTACCCGCTGCTTATCGCTATAATGCATGCGCCGCTCTCATATCGCTAGCAACGCGTTGTCAACGTTGAAATTCCCTTGAATGCTTACCCGAATGACAGTAACAGTCGGTGTATTTATATAAATATATATATATATATATATATATATATATATATATATATTTATATATATATATATATATATATATATATATATATATATATATATAAGGAATCCATTCAAATCAAGCGATTTTAAGCAAATGTTAACGAGGGACATTTTGTTCATGTCTGTAGAATGCCTCCCAAAAGAGATCATGTTGAATCCGTTCCCTCTTCACTAGTTTCTATCTGCTTAACCCTGCTTGTTAAATCGCGGTTTATTTATATTATACAGGTAATATATATATATATAATTCTCGAGAACCCACAGCTGATACTCGTAGAGATTGAGCAGAGCTCGCCGACGATTCCACTCTGCCTGCATGGCCAGATAGCGTTGCAATGAAATGTTCGTTCTTTGTCACCCGACGGAGACGGAGCAGTGTATCTATCTATCTGGCGCCCTTGAACGCTGCTATGCTCGTCATGGTTCTAGAATAATAACTAGAGAATAAATTCTAATAATAATCATTGTCATTATTACAATAGTAATCACAACGATGTGACCGTACAACAAACCCCAAAACATTTAATACACTAACAACAACAACAAAACAACTAATTATAACACAATGAAAGAGGCGTGTTACCTTGTTACTTGCATATATTGCTCGCGCGATACATAGATGACATATTGCGCGGATAGATGACATTCTGATCGTGCATGTGGCTTTGGCCCGGGTTAGCTCAGAGCAGCTGTCCACGCCAGCGCCTCAGCCATAACTAGGTTCCACCCGCTAACTAGGTCATTAATCGGTCACGTGGTCATACGTGCCAATACGTACCATCATCATTGCGGGCGTGCCGAGGGATCCGGTGAATAAAGAAGAAGCGTTGCGCGATTAGGGCAGGTGTCGCTCGTTTGCAGATCGTTCGGTGGCTTATCCGAAAATTCGTTGCTGGCACGAAATAGTACAAGGTATCGTTGGTTGCTGGTCATGTACCGTTGTTGGTAGGTGTGAATCATTGACTGTGCGACGACAACAGGATGATGAAACGGTGAGGTATGGTGAGGTAGATTCCGGGGGGTATAGGAGATGGGACGGCGGGTGGGGGGTGGGCCGCACAAATTCACTTCTGCTCACCCACGTATTCACTGCGAGCGAAAGTTGTTATCCTTGGTTTGTCAAACATTGGCTCTGAAGAGCTGTTGTATTGTAGCGATAGTTGTTGTTTTCTTGTTGTTACTGCTGCTGTTGCTGTTGTTGCCGTTGTCCATCTCTGTTTCGCCTTAAGCAGAGGAGCTACAGTGCCAACATCTTGCAATGACTTAGACAACAATCCTCACAACGTCCTCGACAAATCATCGCCATCAGCAGCAGCAACACTCATCCACCACCACCGGAGCTCGAAAGCTCTCACATCCACATACACACACGCATCGATCGATCGAGACACCCTCGAGGTCGATCAACACTCGCGGTCAGATAAGAAGCACCTTCGTCACTAGTAGTAGTCAATCACCTCCAACGGAATGAATAAGCTAGCGGTCAGGGATTTCGTTTTCATGTGCAGCATGTGTAGGCGCCGCCTAGGCTAGAAAAGAGTCACGCGTTTGCCGCTGCAGACCAGACAGAGCCCACACCACGACCACACGAGGGAGCCAACCACACCGCTCGAACTCTAGCGGCGTATCTGAACGGCGCCAGACTCGAGCTCACACTTTAACCAAGATGCTCTTGCTGATGCTGTTGCTGCTGATACTGCTAACACAGAGCAGCTAGGCGCCACCGCCGCTGCTGCCGCTGTCTTTGCCTGCTTGGCTGCCTGCTACTACATACGGCTCGCACAGTGTTTGGGGCCGTCGAGACTTGGTTCTCTCTCCACAAGTGGAGAGGGTCCAATTGTCAACGGCTGCGTAGGTAGCAGCGGCGGCGGCAGCAGCGGCAGCAGCAGCTCCAGAGCGCCGATGTAGGCGCACCAGACTACATCGGCGCGCCTACATCGGCACCCCCGGACGCCGGGGCGGCTGAAACCGGCACCGCCACCCGCTCGTCGTCGCCGCCGCCGTTGCCGCCACAGCTTCTTCTTCTCTGGGGTGGTGGGGTTCGGTTGGGTTTGTCGATCGGCGCGCATCAGCGGACGAACAGACGAACGTACCTCCTTGTTGGGGGGTTGGCCGCCTACAACAGCGCAGGCGATCGCGACGATGACGGCCAAAACGACGTCTACGACGGAACGCGACGACGACGATGATGATGCTAATAAGAATAATAATAATAATAATAATAAGGATGATGATCAGGCCAAAGTTAGGCCTGTCTTCTAGTCCCATTGCCCACAGCCATTGTTGGACGATAGACGACTGAAAGCGATAGAAAGGCGGCCAATGAAGGCAAGCCATGTACTAGGTTCGTAGTTACACTGGTGATGCTGCTGCGTCTAGGTGATGGCTGCCTTGCCAAGGATGCAGGATTGAACGAAGATGCCGGTCGGTAGCCGTTGGGATGGCCGCTACCTAAGTAGCACCACCTAGCTGTAATGAAAAAAAAGCGATATTTAGTTTAATTATACCATCACTTGTAGCATTCCTCACAGGCCCTGGTGTAGTTAGTTACATTTCCCTGTAACCATGGAATCAAATAAATTGAGATTATACCATTAATCCACATAGTAAGATCGTAACATTGGCCAAGGGTATGTGCTGCGCAGAGATCGACCCCATGTCGATTCCTAGTGTCAGAGTCGCCTGTGTCATATACCCCAGTCTGTTCCATCGCCCAAAAGGGTTTGATATGTATAAATAAGAAAAATAATAAAAAACAATATATATATATATATATATATATATATATATATATATATATATATATATATATATATATATATGGCGCGTATGATCTAGTTTTGCCCCTGTCTTCATCGCAAATACCGATAGTGACCAAGGCTAAAATCAACCCTAGTTGCCTGCTTGTCGTTGAGCTCTGCAACGCTAGGTTTGAAGAGCAACCATATACTAAGGCACAGTGCACCACCGCTCCCTTTTCATTTTCTACATTGGGTTCATTAAGAGTTGATTTCGGTACCAAGCGAGAGAGAAAGGGAGGGTGTTCTTCATTTCTAGAGCGACTTACGGCAATTTCAAGCGAGCCTAACACCGCGATACACCACGCTTCTCTATGAAAGGTACAAAAATGTGCTACGCTGCGGCCGATAACGACAGAAAGGGAAGAAGCAGAAGAAGACCTCCCGCGAAAAGAAGTTCCCGCACGATACCAGTGGGAGGCGGAACACAGGCGATTGCGATTCGGCCAGGTTACGCGGGACCGTACACCGACGCACCGCGAGGCAAACACAGGTACGACAGGCAGATAGAAAGCCGCAAAGCTCGTCTTCCAGCCACGCCGTTATTGAGTGGCGTCGTCTCGATGTATTATAGTAGGGGGGCAACCAGAGTATCGAGGGTGCACGAGCGATTGAACTAGTGGGTGGGTGGTTTCCCTTCACTACCCCACTACTGGGTGGGGTAGATGAAACGGGCGAAATGAGGCGGCCAAATTGAGAGCTACTAGTGCCGAGTAGTAAATCGAAGAAGATGAATCTCGTCGCTCACAGGCCAGATCCGTGACCAGCACCGACCGAACCCCAACGGCGTGGTGCAGACAGGCAGGCATACAGGTCTGCTCGATGAACCTGTCTCGAGACTCACGGTGAGAGCAAACGCGGCTGAGCTTCCACTGAACGCTGTTGATGCGTGCCGCCGGTTGTGTCTGCTGTCTCAGGGTGGCTCTTTATCTTCCTATGCTTTTCTCACGATATTGGTCTCTATATGCACCACTAGTGAGACATCAGTGGGTTAGTCGGGATACCGCTTGGCGACCATCACCAGCGTGTCGTTCCCGATACATGCGTCAGCAAGCAGCCAGAACGACAACGATAACAACAACAACGACAACGATAACAACAGCGACTGTCACAGTGAACGCAACAACAACTGTGACAGTAAAAGCAACAACAGCAGCAACAACAACAACTCTGACAGTAAAGGCAACAACGAGAGCAACAGCAACAAGGTCAGCAACAGTCGCAGCAATAAAAACAACATAACTAACGTCACTGCCGCGGCCGACAACAACAACAACAACATCGGGAACAATAAACAACGGTGACGAAGCAGACCCAGCATCGCATCTCTACCATCAGCAGGAAACAAGAGGACGATGGGTGGATCATGACGAAGAAGCAGAAGAGAAAGAAAGAGAGAGAAGGAAGCTGGCTACAGGTTCGAATTCCAGAGACCCTTCTCCTGGCCTCTTCTCTAAATATATTTACGTTCACCTCTATGTGCTTCCTCTAGGACATCTGTATATATATATATATATATATATATATATATATATATATATATATATATATATATATATATATATATATATATACACACATACACACATATACACATACTCACGCTCATAAATGGAGGCAAACACGAGGTTGCCGGTTGATCCGTGTGTTGTTGTTGTCGTTGTTGTTGTTATTGCTATTGTTGTTGTTGCTGTTGTTGTGTTGTTGCTGTTGTTGTTGATGTTTGTGGTTGATGATTTCCAAGATTGTGGAGGTGGACGTCATTTTCGTCGGTGGTCGCCGTCGCCCAAGATCACCGAGGCTGATCACTGATGGCGTCTCGTCGACGACCGCGAAGTTGGTGGCTGTGCGGCCCGCCCGGCTGTGATGACAACAGAGACACTTCATCACGTCGACAATAGATAGGTAGACCGTAGATAGATAGATAGGTAGATAGACATACAGACAGATAGAAGACAAACTTTGCGTGACGGACAGTCAACAACCCGTAGTAGCAGTAGTGGTAGTGGTAGCCATGTAACGAGTAGCAATGGCCACTAAGCACGTAGCTCTTCGGTAAGTAGCTCTTCTCACTAAACGCCTCCGTCCTCTGGACGATTGTTGAGCAGCAGTGCCACTTGGCGCTACTGGGCGCTACCATAACGCCGATAACGACAGCCATAACCGTGGTAGCAGCAGCAGCAGCGGCAGCACCAGCGACAGCAGAAGAAGAGGAAGAAAAATTAGATAGCAGTAACTACAGTTGTATAGTGGCAGAGAGGTAGAGAGATCATTGCAGTAATCATCCGGATTGAAGCAACAACGTTTATTCACCAGGACACACGAAGATATAAAAACAAACAAGCCATATATATATATATATATATATATATATATATATATATATATATATATATATATATATATATATATATATATATTATATATATATATATATATATATATATATATACAGAGATAGAGAGAGAGAGTGAGGCATGCGCACACGGGGCGAATTGTAGTGCTGGTGCGATTCTAGCAGCCACCACCGCCACTATTGTTGTTGTTGTTATTATTATTGTTTTTGTTGTTACCGTCGTAGTTGTTGTTGTTTTGGACGTTGTTGCTAGTGGTGCTGTAATTATTGTTGATATAGATGTACGTATAGTTGTTGCTATGCGGGTTGTTGCTGTTCTTGTGTTCATTGTTGGCTGTTGTTTTTGTTGATGCTGTTGTTGAAATGTTGTTTTGGTTGCGGTAATAGCTGTTGTTGTCCTGGTGGTTGTTGTCATTGTTATTGCGGGTGTTGCTCTTGTTGTTGTTGTTGTTGTTGCTGTTGTTGCCGTTGTCCTTGTCATCGTGATGGAAGGCAAACAAAGAGAAGGCAGGCTGGTTGAAAAGGGCGCCACCGCTGGAAGACGGTGGAGGCCTTCTAGAGCCGCGTGAAGGGGATGAGCAGCCGCGGACCACGGATAGGTCAAGGGACAGATCCAGCCAACCGAGGCTAACGATGATGCCATGGTAGTCCAGCCAGCAGTAGTTGTTGATCGTGGCGGCTGCGGTGCCGACGACGGCGAGAACAGCCAGAACGACATTGGCTTGATGAAGACAACGATACGGGAGGGAGGGAGACACAGCCATAACCGCAGCAACTATATATACATGTGTACACATGAACACAAACGCGTAGCCACATGCACACGCACACAAACCGAAACACTCTTAGGATAGATAGAGAAACCACATCAAAGGAAAAACCACACTTAAACCTCCGAACAGGTCTCTGAGAGGAGGCAGCGCCGTTCAAGCCAAAAGGTTGCGAAACGACAACCTGTTTTTCCCTTCGTCTTCTTCTCCTTTCTCGCCTGCTTTTCATCCACATTCTGTCTCCTATCCTTTGATCGTTTTCTGCCCCCCGTCTCCGAGAGACGTCTATCTATCCTTGAGTTTGTTTCTTCTGGCTTATACAGCCTGCCGCCCCCGCAACCTCAGTCTCTCTCTGAGACGTCTCTGTCTATCTGTGTGTCGGCTTGATCTGTATCTCAGTTTGTCGGCTGTTCTTCGCCGTTTAACGATTGGCTGCCCTTGGTGCTACTTGGGCTTGCTGTGCATGCTGGTCTGGCTGGAGGATGTGCTAAGCAGGCTGGAGCCTGACGTTTGATCTTCTACTGCGTATTTTAACAACGTTGGTCGGCCTTGTTAATGTCATCTCAGCTACGACCGCTCGCCTTGGCAGTCTCTGTTGATTCTATCGAACAGCTGCGTACTTTTTTAGCCGTATTTTTTAATTTTCCTGTTTTTCTCTCCTTGGATTTATTTTTTACTCTTTATATTGCACTCCCCCGCTCTATCTAGAAAATCAACCTGAAGGAAACAGACTGCGGCTTAGATAATTTTACATAAGTATGTGCACCGAATATGAATATATATAGGGTGTTGCAGGAATATTTGAAGCGCGATATGTGGAATTGTAGAGCTCGTTAAAGCAAATGTTTTTTGCAATGGAACATAGTCTCTGAGAAGTCTTGTTTCGAAGTGCGAGTAAAATTACTACAATTTGTGACACTAGTGTTTTTGCCCGACATAGGAGCACAAAATGTGCTGTTGCGAGACAACCAGTCTTCCTAGACAGAAACTAAGCACACCGTCGTGCTCGTGAAAAATTTCTGCTCCATTTGAAGAGTATGCAAGGCCGGTCAGAAGACGCGACATGGTCGCTTAGAAGAGAATTCGCCAAAAATGAAGTTCTTTATTAGCGTTCACGCCAAATACTTCAGAATCATAACCCTACGACCACCCACGTGTTCAAAGCTAACATATTCAGCAAATGTGCATTTCATGACGATCATTTTGGTAACAAACATACGGCAATGCGAGCTGTGGTTGCGGAGTAATTACGATTTTTCGGCGGGATGTCCAGATTAAGTGCATAAAAAATGACGCGCTGCGGCTGTCGCGCGACACGTCAATATGTTAGAACACGTGGGTGGTCGTAGGGTTATGATTCTGAAGTAATTGGCGTGAACGCTAATAAAGAACTTCATTTTTGGCAAATTCTCTTCTAAGCGACCATGTCGCGTCTTCTGACCGGCCTTGCATATTCTTCAGATGGAGCAGAATTTTATCACGAATACGACGGTGTGCTTAGTTTCTGTCTAGGAAGACGCAGGTTGTCTCGCAACAGCACATTTTGTGTTCCTATGTCGGGCAAAAACACCAGTGTCACAAATTGTAGTAATTTTACTCTCACTCCGAAACAAGACTTTTCAGAGACTATGTTCCATTGCAAAAAACATTTGCTTTAACGAGCTCTACAATTCCACATATCGCGCTTCAAATATTCCTGCAACACCCTGTATATATATAAGGTGGGTTTAAATGAAAAGGTACAAAATGTCGTAACAATCAAACCGGTTGAAATTTGAATGTATCGCTTTGGGATAACTCGAATAGAGTGTCCGACGTTATTGTGCACATGTGCGGGAGCTTACACATGCTGTAGGAAAGAATCAGGCAGTTGTGGGTCTCGTTTGACGTGGCAGTGTGTGTGAGGACATCGTGGCGCTCCCATTGGAAAATTTGTCGATTGAGGAACACGACATGTCATCAGGCTTCTGACTGCGCAAGGTGTTGAACTTATATTATCGTCGGCTGGTGAACATGTATGGGGCAGACTGTGTGTCCGACAAGTTAGTGACTAGGTGGAGTCCCGTTTCCGTGAAGGCTGGGAGTGTTTAGGTGATACCGAGATCAGGCAAACGCTGTAGTCACGGCCGAACTCATCGACAAAGTGAAAGGCGTTGGAACGGTGCGAACAGTCGTGCACGACATGTTGGGCTACCGGAAGAGGTGCCCACTGTGGGTTCCAAAGGGTGGTGCTTCAACTCGGATTGACTAACACAATGGTGGACTGGAGAATTCTGAGAGCAGGAAATCCTTCGGCCCGTTAAACAGAGGGTCAGTTGCGCCCATGCTTCTGGTGATTGCCCACGCGGGAGTAACTATGACTCTCTTACCGGCTTGGTCTGCTGGTGCGCGACTTTCGCGCGCTGCGGGGACCTTCACGAGCCTCCATGTAAGTTAGTCAGACGGTACAAATTCCCAATAGTAACTCTCCCCAGGGTCATCATTTGTTGACGGGGAGGCAGGGCATACGATATCGATTGAGTGTCAACGAATTCATATTGTCACTCTGTCGTGGCTTATTCGAGGGCTGTTAAGGCTACTTAACCGACGGGGAAGGTGTGCTGCACACCGGCCCCGGGCCACACGGTTAATGCCTCGGGCTTTAGCAACCTGGGAGTACCGTGTGGGACGCCTGCTGCCTTGGCTTAATAGGCAAAATGAAGAGCGAGTCGCCACATGAAGCAGACCGGCGGTCGGGAGGGCCATATAGCTTCGAAGCTGCCCTACGCAGCGGCATATATAAGACCTAGTTGACACGATCGAGCACGCAACGAAAAAAGGAAAGCTGGTCGAAATCACAAAAATCTTGTTTTGTTGCGACGGTTGACAGTGAAAGAAACGTTTGACTTTGGCAGCATCTAAGCGCGGTAGCCGCGCTGCGCGTCGATATGGCCGACATGGCCGCCGGCTCGACACTTTTCAAGCGAACCGAAAGCGAGACGACGGCAGAAGACGACGACGACAAACAGAACCGAGATTGCGATCGTCAGCGGGTCAGTTCTGCCAACATACCTAGGTACGCACGTAACGTATGTACGGCCACCATCGTAGCTGTCCCTGGACCAGCGAATAGCTGCAGTACTACTAAACATAGTAAATGTACTACTATACTGGCTAGCTAAATAGCTGAGCTGGTAGCTGAGATAGTCGTCGTAGTGGAACTCGTAAGGAAGGCAGGAAGGAAAGAAAAGAAACAAGGCAGCCGGGAGGAGTTAATCCGTCGCCATAATACGTAAAGCGTTGGTTGTTGTTGTTGTTGTTGTTGTTGTTGCTGCTGCCATCTGACAGACAGATAGGCATGCGGACAACAGGCAGGCTGAGATAGTGATGAGCTGATCACAATCAGCTGCTGCTGCTGCTGCTTCTATGTGGCCATGACAGGCCTTGCCCGCCTCGCGGCCTACCCAGGAACCCGCTGTTTGCTTAAGGTACTCCGTTGAAGATGAACTCTCGTCGAGTGGGCAACTGTCAATGGGGGCCATAGCTAGCAACGTGCGACGTTTGTCGGTCGGTCGCCGCTGTCGCTCTAGTTGTGATAATGTTAGTGTTAATGTTGTTAATGTGGTTGTTGCTGTCGTTGTGTTGTTGTTGCTACTGTTGTTGCCGTCGTGTTGTTGTTGTTGTTGCTGTTGTGTGCCGTCGTTCGTGTTGTCGGCATTGCTACTATCTCATTGGTGACGTCTGTCTACGAGTGACACAATACTGATCACCCGAATGCCATCCTCGTTTCGTCGAGGAAGGAAGCCGGTGGTAACAACAACAGCAGCAGCAGCAGCGACCGCATCACCCGAAACAGCAACACAGTAGAGATAAGCGAGCCGAAAAAACATGGGCTAAATGAAACAACACGACGCACGCATACACCATGTAATAACAGGTTTCTCAGTGAACAGCCTAGCCAGGTTTACTGGGTCGCAGTGCATTCAAATTCTGTCAGTACGATAACATTAATATAATCATAATGGGGGACAGCGTCTGAAGGGGAATATTTGAGACAAGTATTCTCTTTCAGTGTGTAGAGGCAATGCTGCTTTTCTAGATAACGTCATGGGATGAGAAGGCAAACAAATATTGCCAATAATCGCCTATAAAATATGTTCAAACATCACAATTGTACACTTATAACACTGATTACAATTTGTAATAATAATAATAACAATAATAATAAAAGTTGTGGATAGGAGGCTCGTCGGACAGATGGCGGTGTCAGCATGCCAGATGCAGGCGGACGCAGTTGCAAGAATTCCAGCTTGAAGGCAAAACGACGTAACGACGTGAAGCTTTTCCGAAGAAAAAAATCCAACTAGCCTATCGCTTAGCCGTCGTATTCAGAAGACTTTTGCCCAGGTCCGTCTAAATGTCTTTAAAAGTTCTGGACTTTTGGAGACTCTTAGACGCGCAACACAGCGCTGTGTGCAGGCAGGTCGAATGGGATGACACGCGTGGTGAACCGCGCAGTGATTTTCGCGTGTGACCGAGTCTCCCCGACGCCTCCCATACGAAGACGACTCCACCATACAAACCGGATGCAGGAGCGTCTATGAGTAACAATACGATGTGGCAGTTATCGTTGGCTCGTTAATTAGCTGCCGCGTTGATGAATAGCTGTTATCTGCTGGTTGTCGGTGCCAGTTGCGTGTTCTGAACTGCCGAACGACTCATATCTATCTACTCGCTCACATAGAGCATGCGCAAATCGTCTGGATCTAGCTCGGGCTGGCCGTCGTGAGTACTCGTCGTGCTCCGTCGGTCGTAGAACTCGTAGAAGTAACATTGTTCGAGAAACAAGTGTATGGTGTCCACCGTTTTCCTGCTGTTGTTTAACGTCGTTCGTTTGTTAGTCGCGTGCTTGTTTGCGCTAGCTGTTATCTACTCGTAACTCATACTATCATAGCCGCTGTTGCTGTTATTATTTTTTTTTGTAGTTTCTGTTTGTGCATTGAACTTTGCCTTACTGTCATGCCACACTGCGATACACGGGTGGAGGGCAGCGCAGCTTCGACGACCTCGGCGGACCTTCTTTCGACGAGCTCGCCTGAATCTTGACGAGACCGGACTGGGGCGAGCCAGACTGGCCCCGGAGCATTAAACATTGTTTTTCAATATATATATATATATATATAATATTGGTAAAAAAATTGGGAAAATACATATACGTTGCGGCGTATCATCGCGTGTCGATTAAACTTTGTTTTTATGCGATTTTGCTTTAACAAATTGTGTTCTTTTGGCATTCGGTGCTTCCGGTGCCTCTCAGCATTTCGTTCTAGGGTACGCCGCATCGATATATATATATATATATATATAAAATTTGGTTTTCTTATATTAGGTCAGAACAAATGTAGAATGATTTCTAGATATTCCCATATGATTATCCAAGTTTAAACTATATATATATATATATATATATATATATATATAACATATTAGGCAGCAACACAGTTAGGCAATGGTAGGACGCTTCTACGCTAGGAAAAGGTATTGCTTCTATTATTGCGGATTGCTTTTCGTATAATCGCTATCGTCATCCTCATCATCAGAATCGTCATCGTCCTTTTGCTTTCCTTTCTTCTTCTTCTTCTTCTTCTTCCTGCTAACAACGAACACAATAACAAAGCGGCGACGATCACTAGATACACACGTCTATACGAACCCTGCTGCTCTAGCAGCAAACCTCCATTAGGGATGGGTGAGCCGGAAACAGAGGAGCCCACAGACCTGGAAGGATGGACACAATCGAGTCGCGACGACCGCCTCGTCGAGGAGCACGGCCCTCCATGATAAGGATGGAGGAGGTCGTTCTCGTTCTGGATGCTGATGGTTCGAGGTCCGGCTCTGCTGCGGATCGGCACTGTGCAGCTAGCTAGCTCTTCGCTGTCGTGGCTCGCAAATCGGCAATCTCGAGTCAGCAATTTCAAGCGAAACTCGAATTTGCACATGGAACATGGCTTGGGGCTTCGAACACCCACCCTGCGGCTGCCCCGGTCAATTTCACCACTGCGGCCACCAGAGCAGGCCGTGCAGCGCATGTCTGTCTGTCTGTATCTGCTAGACTGGACCGCCTGTCCCATGCGTGGGCAAGAAAGGGCGTACGAAGACAGGACAGAATTGAGCTGACTCGAATCAAATCATTGAATGAATGAATGTATGCATGAATAAACGGGAACGACTCGATTCACACGTTTCGATCCTTTCTCGAGCGACCGCAGCGCGTCAGGTAGTCGGAGAAAGAGATTGACAATAGCGAGGTTGCCGGCGGTGGTGGCGGCGGCGGCAACGAAAAGGGCTTTAGTAACTTTAAGCGCGGCCATATCAATATACAACGACACGACACCATCGTTGTGTGGACGCCGCTACCAGATATGTGCAGCAAACAGAAGGTAGGGGCTTGGTTTACACGTACGTAGGTGCGGGGACAACCGACAAGGATTTCTCGCAAGCGTAAAGCGATAAATAAAAATGACGATCGTAGTTCACGATCGGTAATTACATCTCGATTGAAATACACATCTCCGTGATTGAAATATCATATTAGTGATTGAAATATATATATATATATATATTGTCATAACGCCGCCACGCGGACGCTATCGTTAACCGTGCGGCTATGACGGCAATTATTTCTTGCTTTGCGATTCTGTTGAATGAACTAATATTAGAAGCCCGCTGGACGTTGTGTGCGAGTCTTTAAGATGAGTCCGCGAGGAAATTATAAAAAAAAATCAATTTTGACTTTAAGTCATTATTGTTTTTGTTTACACTTCTTGCCGTGAATGACATACGTTGTGATGATTTCATAACTGTCGCGGTCGTTTGAAACGTGTAGTTAGTCGTGTACTACTACTACTACTACTACTACGATTAATATTTTACGAGTTGCAAGGTGGTCAAAACGCAGCGGGGGTTTGTTTGTATGGCTTTTCTTTCATTGTGGTGATTCCTGTCGTCAATGGTCGTCGTAGCTGTTATTGCTTATGTATTGCCATTACGATTAAGATTATCGCTGTGACTATCAGTGATCTGTATAATTTGGGGTCATGGTTGTTGGTACTGTTGTCAACAGGATCGATACTGTTTGGTTAAAATATGATCGATAATAGAAAATATAGAGCTTTTGCTAATCTCTCTCCGTACCTTTCCGTATTCAGCAACGGTTTGGCAACATGTTCATAATGTATCCACTTCAACTCTTCCGGTTTACGATAACGGTGATTTCTGTGTGCGTAGCGATTTTTGTTTATTGTTTTTGCTCTCAGAATCTGTGTCTGGCGGCACAGCTCAACTCGAGGAAAACGTCTCTAAATAGGAGAGCTTGTTTGAAGAATTTGCTCAGTCCCGAGCAGCAGTGTCTCGGCGTCTGTCTACGATTTTCCAGAGCCGGTCCTTCTTCTCTGGGAGAGGCTCAAAGAGTCACTGCGCGCATTCGCATAGCTCACGCTCGTAACGGCGCGATTGGCAATGGTTTGCCATTTGTTTATTTGTAGGGCCTCAGGTCGCCTCCGTCAACGCATGTTTAGCTCACCTTCTTGTTTTAGGTCCGTTTTTGATGACAAACGGTCGAACGGCGGCATCTCAAGGCACATGCTGCACTACCCTCTTTAACGATGCTTGACCTAAGCTTATAGGGTAGTTTTAGCGTAAACATATACTCTAAACACGCATATATATATATATATATATATATATATATATATATATATATATATATATATATATATATATACAATTGGATGTATGCTTTATGCTAGACATTGTGCTGCACTCGAGCTAAATAACCGTAAGTCATTTAGCAAACGAATTTGAATAGTAACAACATAAATCCAACATATCCCTGAAGCCTCAGACGGACGCACTGTTAGTTTATTACAATTTAGAATAGGCTAACTATAACCACAACAATATATATATATATATATATATATATATTTTTTTTTTTCATATATATATATTTTTTTAACGCTTTGACAACTACATTTTAGTCGTTCGTAATGGGCTAAGTTGCCTGTGGCACGATAACGTTTAAATGCATCTATCGTCATCGCGTTCTCGTACTGGAATTATATAGGCTTTCTCCAGCAGAGGTATGTAGCAGCAAGGCAATGACAACCACGTCCAACAAATTCAACCAGCACGGCCAGGGCTCGAACTAGCGATGTTTTGCTAACCGTGATTGCCACGGCAACGCCCGGTTTCGAACGGTGCGTTAGCCGCCTAAGCCACCGCCGCTATATATATATATATATTAATATATATATTTAAATATATATATATATATATTTTTTTTTATATATATATATAATGGAACTAAGAGATCCATAGAACTTCGGAAGTTTTGCCGCCCCGGCGATCGTTGCGATTGATCGTCAATAGCCGAACAGCTGATGTACAACGGCACACATGCATGCAGACGAAGAAACAGATCAACCGTAGGACACAGTCCCCCACACACACAATATGCTCTCTTTCAGATCAGCTAATTAAGCCCCATCCATAGCTGGCTGGCTCTATCAAGCGCCGCACCGGTACCGGCAACGCCGCCTGCACCAGCAGTAAAGCGCTGCTGCTGCGTCTAAATCAGTTGTCTTTGTTAGTGCATGTTCGCCTGTAAACACTCCCCCCCCCCCCGGAACCGTAGTCGGCGGGCTGGGTCGGCCTGTCACGAGCCTCATCTGACCCGGCGGGGGGGTAGCGACGCCCACGCAATGCCACCCCGGCGGCGAGCCGAGATGTGACGGCCGATGAAACCCCTGAGGGGTTCGAGGGAGGCAGCGAGTTGTTTCTGTCCGCACCTTCAGTAGTAGATCGTTGTTCGCGGCACGTTCTCCGAAGTGACCGCGTGCCGACAGCCGTCGTCAGCACGATGTCGCTTAGTCGCTTGTTGTTGCTATTGCTGTTGTTGCTTCGACCGCTGCTGGATAAGCCTGCGCGCCCGGCAAGAAGTGGCCTGTGAAGACAAATGAAGCTCTCGCCCCAAGGGCTCATACGCACAACGCATGCGAGAAGATTTCTTCGCCGCCAGTGAGCAAAGATGAAGCGCAACACAAGACGAAGAAGAGCAAAAACAAGTACGACCTGCAATGTGTTTGAATGGGGAGGCGGCAAACAAGTTAGACGTGAAGTACTCTGATTGCACTTCAAGTAGATATAGGCGCGCATGTGTGTGCTGAGAGGAAGTCGACTTTGTGTGAGCACTGACTTCGAAGAAGTTCTTTTCAAACTCATTCCTAATTAGAGAGACAGAAAGAGGAAGAAAGCGGAGATAAAGTTAGGCAGAGCTACAAACATCGAAAACAACGCGATCTGTTCCGCTATTCGAGATAGCCTTTGTGGGGTGTGCTTTCTCGCAGGGTTAGTTAAGGGAGCGGTGTCGGTCTGCAACAAAGGGCACTAACTATGTACGCGTCCGGTACAATGCGACAGGATGAGCGGTGTACGAGGCTGGCGTACTTATGTGGTTAGGTGTTTAGTCTAATAAGCAGTGCATCAATGGATCAGTGGTTTGGTTGTGTTCATTGTTTGCCGACGGAAAGGCAATTTGTTACTGTTGTCTTTTCTTGAGGGCCGATAAAACATGCGGTACAGCCATAGAGAAAAATATTATGTCAAATTTGATTATATTAATGCAAATGAACGGCGTTTATATTAGCATTATATTTTATTTATTATATTGGCTTAGTTTGTATTTGTTCTGGTGGCTTTATCTTTTATTTGTTAGTTATCTATACACAACTGCGAAGTCGTCAACTAGGTGAATAGATAGGCAAATGTTTAGATTTTTTAGTTAGACACTTAATATAAATCATCAACCTCTAATGTAAAAGATGTTCTGTTGTATCAAAATACAGCCTTGCCAAATAAAACCTGTACATTTATCAAGTAATATTGCGAAATGATATGCTATAAGTTGTATTGTCAGGGATGTGACACTAGTGCGTTACCGCTAGAACAGATGCACCGTCATGTTCCTCTGCACAGATGCCAGAGTTTAGTTTTGCAAACCCTGCACATCACGTAAGTAGGCGGCTTGTCAAATCAAAACGCAAATACATAAATTTGCTTTTTTATGCGTCTATGTCTTCACACAAGTGTAGCAGCACTGGAAGCATCAGCAGCAGCATAAATGAGGAGCAGCCTTAGCTTACACTGCACTAATTTTGTAGACTTAGCTAAGCAATGCGCGGAAGAATTCACTCCAGCAGGCCAGGTGCCGACCGAGACTAGAAAGAGTCGATAAACGCTGCAGATTGTGGAAATGGTCTTCGTCGAGGTTCGACCTTTTCTGGCACTGTTGTTGTTATTGTCATAGCCGCAGACGGCGATGTCATTCTTCTTGTAAATTGTTACTTTTGTTAGGCTGCAAGGTGATCTATAATTCAGCAGGAAGTAGCTGCTCCATGGCGGTCTTTCGCCTGACTGTCTACCGAAAAGCAAGCAGGTCCACGACCATTGTGGCTGGCCTCTGCGGCTCTCGTAAAGTGTTGCAGAGAATCATGGCAATTATTGCTATATAAAATATATGTACACACATATATATATATATATATATATATATATATATATATATATATATATATATATATATATATATATATAGCGGGTATTGTACACGACAACGACTGTCCGAATAGAGTCGTAAATAAATTCAGTTAAATGATGGCGGGGGCACGTTGCGGGAATTTAGGCTCACTGCACCCCCGGGGAGCTGTTAGAGGGCAGCACCGAGACGGCGGAGTGGGCAATGGAGCAGGTACCTTTATCAGTAGTTATTTGCCCTTGTCTTGTCGGACCGAAGGACGCGACCAGATGAAGGATATTAAAGGGAAAACACGGAAAAGACGCAGAAAGGTCGCCGCAAAGATCATTTTTTGGGAGCTATCACGAAATAGCTAGGCTGGCGTCGTTGTCAGCAATGTTCACGCACGCTGGCTGCTTTGCTGAGCGTAACTGCGCCGCTTACGGGTAGACTCCTGGTAAGGACATCATTTGAACGTCGTAACAAAACAATGTATTTATAGATATACTGTTAATGCTGGTCTAAAGGCCACGATGAGGCGACAGCTCCTAACACTGAACAACTGAAGTCACGGGTCATCGCCGCCGGCCGTTGCTGGACCTCTGTGACGACTTCTTACGTGACGCGAAATCTAATTGGCTAGAAAAGCTACTTCCTCTTCATTGTTATCGTCTGGTCGGAGCACGTCGCCTCTTCTACATTCTGAAAATGTTCTATGGAGCGGTAAGAAGTAGGCACTTCAGCTGAAGGCTCTCTGTCCTTTTGACTTATAGCCCTCAGCCGCAGTCGGCCTGCAGTTGTTGTTTATAGCTGGCATCGCTTGTACGGCGATACGAACACACCTCACGCAAAAAGCCGGCGGGTGAAAACCGGCGTTTCTAGGCCGGCGCTCTGCCCCCACTATATATTCCGTTCACGGACTTTACGACACGGACAACCAAAATGCTTCTTTGTTAGGGCTTTTTCTTTCGCTTAGGTCGATTTGCGAGATTTGCCATCCAGGCTTTCAGCGGCGCGAATATACAGCCGCTTTGTAGAGAGTCCCAAGCGCTGTGCCACTTTCAACCCTACGAGGTGGAACGTGTCAGGAGCGGCCGTGTGTGTGTAGAGAGAACCAAGTGTCACCGACGTCTTTCTCCTTGCTATGCAGTCAGCTGTTTAAATCTCAGTAGCTCGAGGTCTACGTAGCAAGCAAACTCGTAAAAGAGGACTTGTTTACGCTGTGCCTGTGTGCAGCTCTGAGTAGGAAAACAGGAGAGGCCCTTTTGAGGCTCGGCTTGGTTGTCGCTTGACTGCATTGCCTGGAGCGCGTCTTTTAATTATGTATTCGTGCTGACGTAGCGTGCTGTTGCAAGAAAAACCGACGATGCTAGGCAGGCTTGCACCTAGTGTTTGACGTATAGGAGTGCGGGCATATACTATGTAGGTCGCTAGGTTGTCACCGTTTCAGAGCGAGATCAGAGCGCAGAGAAAAATGGTGAGAGGAAGAGCTAGTGAAGGTCTCGTGGCGGTCGTTACCGCTCTTTAGTCGACTGACTGGGTCGTCTAATGAGTCGGTATGAGTTGCCTCCACCACGCCTAGGTCTTTACGGTTAGTACGTTCGGCGACCAAGACGCCTAACTAGCCTAGTTGTGGTCCTGACGTCGTCGCCAATTGGCCCCGTGCAGTAGAACCCCAACACCAAATCGATAGTCAAGCGGGACTAAGCCAGAACATCTTTGTCATTCAGCCAGCTGCGTGACAAGTCGGCCTTCATTCCCCGATTTACTTTCTTCGTTCACTCATTTATTTCTTCAAGATTCACAACATTAGACAGCGCTAACGCATGTCGGCTAGAATGCTATACTTAAACAAAACGTGACAGTTTGTTAACCCATTGGCACGTCAGTAAAATCTGATATATATATATATATATATATATATATATATATATATATATTCGCTTGACATGTATGAAAATGTCGTAATTTTATATCAGGGGCGCTTAGAGCAGCAACATAAGCGGACATATTGAGATATCTAGAGTTCCCCAATAGTTCTTGTGGTAGCATGGTAGCTTACTCTCAGCTGTATAGCATGCCATCTATTCATAACGAGCACCGCTCAAAGAATCATCGATAGGGATCGAACCGACGACACCCTAGAAGACGATCATCATGACTAACGTACTAGCCTCTAGACCATGTCGCCACTCGTACGATTCAGCACTGCACCTACAGTGAGGAATAAAGGGCATATAAATCAGAAAAACACACACACTGCGTCGTTTTAAGACAGTACATATGGTCGGATGCTAACCCATGAAAAATAGGTTGAAATGCCTGTTATAGTTTGGAAGCCACAAGAGGCAAGAACAAAACGCGCAAAGTGCTGAAAAAGCCAGCTGCACAGAATAAATTTCCCGCACGAGAAGTTCTTCTATTTGAAATGCTCTTGAGGACGTTTTGTAGCTTATAATTTGAACTCCCCTTGATGAGGTACAGAACCAATGAAGTATGAAGAAAGCGTGCAGGGCAGGGGGCAGAAGAAGTAGATCAATGACTGAAAACTGAATAGTCGAATAGCAAAATTCCTCAGTGCTGTACTTATTGCTTCACGCAATGGCAGCGGTGCTGTCTATTATGCCATATAGCTTCTGCCGGCCGTGGTCAATTAAGCGTCTGACAAACAAATCATGAAGAGACTCTTTGCCATTTCTTCTCTTTGATGATGCAGGCAGCGCAGACGAAGACGATAATAGATACAATATTCTCTACGCATAACCATTCATTCGTGTACATTGTAGTGTGTACTCATTGTGGCATACGGGTTGAAAAAGAAGCTTTGTTCTGTTCAACTTGATTTGTTTCATCCTTGTTCATCGAACGGAAATGCGTCTACGTAGAATTCACAATGCGATAGGGCAACCTAAGCCTACGTCTGGCTGTATTGGAGATAGATACATATACCAAGCTAGAACTACGACGTCAATGTACATCAGGCTGTGCGCACATGGCTCGCAGTGGAGCTTCAAACGGCCGTTTAATGAGCACGTTGCTTCAGTCGCCCGGGTGCAGCATCGGTGCCAGTTCAGTCGTTGCTCGTCCAGTCCACTCAACGCCCTTGGGTGTCCCAAATCCTTGGCCAACTCCCTGACCTCGGCTCCAGAGCCCTGTTGCGACAAGGGCGTTGTCCTCCGCCAGAGTCCAGAGCCCTGTTGCGAGGGGCGGTTCTCCCGTTGTCGCATTTTCGATATGGCAAACAATGCCATTCCTAGCAGGGAACACTTAACGTCAAAATGTCACATCAATAGTCGTCGGTAATGTTGTCTTTGTCATTGTTCGTTTCTTGTTGCATTTGGCTTATCATTGCTGTTGTTAGGCGTTCTTCTTTGCGCTGTTACGCTGTTGCTGTTAGAAGTTTTACCGTTCAAACAGGCATACAAGTAGTTTGCTATGTTGTTGTGATAGAAGTCGTTTTGTGCACTAGTTTATTAGGAGTTAGAACATTTGCTGGTATACGAGGAGCTAATCCCCCGTTTCTGGTTGCAGTTTTGGCGCCGCTGTTGCTATGTTACTTTTATGGGTACCGCTCTTGCGGCTCTCCGTCTTTGCCACTCGGGTGCTAAGCCTTCGAACCCCAGGCACTCGGTCGGCCAGCTGCGTACGGTAGTTCCTTTAAGCCGCTGGCTGGCAAGGCGGTACTGGCCACGATAATCATGTCAGCCAGAGAAATAAGACTGCTTACACACACACAAGCTCGTGCGCACATATGCTTAGATCATTATTCGTTTGACTGATATATATATATATATATATATATACCGACATACCCGCCGGCAATTGTATCTAAGAAAGTTGTTTGTTATAAATGTAGTTAGCGTTTGTATATCACCTAGACATCAGTCGTCGGCCTAGGACTGGCCCATTTTGCCAACGTTCCTACAACAGCTGCATCGTTGTCCGCAGTCGGATAAATATTGAGACCCACTGTCAAAGAAACTCGTCCGATTTGTTACTTTCCGTGGTATTACACAGCTTAGCGCAGCTGCAATTAAACTTTCTGTCATGGGGCCTTCGTGCCCGAACGCCTTAAAAGCGAACGTTGTAAAAATTGCTCTCGGGCCTAACAATTGTGTATCTACAGCATTTCCTCTTCTCGTCCGCCTCTTCTGCAACGCACTCCTTCGAAATGCGCTGTGCTGCGCTGCGCCGTATATGAGTGCGAGTGAGAACCGACACAGTTGCATCCTATATCACAGGGCTTTCCTTGAAGGAGATCATCAAGTCATACCCTGCCTCTTCTGCCTGCCCGGGATAGGCCCCGTGGCTCAAGCAGTCGCTGGGAATTCGGTCCATCGAACAGCTCTACCTATAGCGTCATTACCGCCAGCATGTCTAGCCACACGGCCGACGTTAAGGATACATGCAGACATGTGCCTATGAGCGTCCACCGTTGTCGTGTCTGCACTGGTGGGGCTCCCCCAACTTAATCGAAGGGCGTTAGACCAATCGAAGGACGACATAATTTCTCATAGTATTGTCGTCGAACAATGTTCCCAAGGAAGTATCGCCTGGAAGAGCATGCAGCCAGGCCTTCGCGTCTTAAAATGATGCTGCTCTCATCCGAGCCCTTACAGTGTCATTACGAGTTAAGCGGATTAAACATTCAAAGTGCTATTTGAACAGGGAAGTCAACCCTCATGCTGAGAATACGTAATCTCCGGTGTTGCACCGTAAGGTCGTAGCTCTATGCGGCCCTAGTATATATATAAATATGTATATATATATATATATATATATATATATATATATATACATATATATAGCGAGTGAGCGTGTGAGCATACTTTTACTATGCGTGTGAGCATACTTGTACATAAGCAATAAGTAGACTTTGACAAGCTCTTAGTTAAATATGCTTTGCAACGCGGCTCCATCGCCTTCCGCCACGTATTACGTGGCATTAAGCGTTCTGGATGTTCTGAATTGCCGAGTAAGGTCGATGGCATTTCGAGCGGCCGTCACAGAGCGTTCTTACAATGACGGTAAAGTGGGCAATCAGATATCTAAACGTAATCACAGTACGGTATATAGTAGTTCAGAAAATAGTCATAGACAAAGTGCATGTTTAAATTCACTTGCTTGCCATTTAGTATTTTCGTTCTCCTTCATCTTACCGTGTGATCTGTCATTGCGACCCTACCGGGTGTAATCCTTAATCCTCTACAGGCCTAAGGACAAATATATATATATATATATATATATATATATATATCAAAAGTTCGTAGCATTGCCTGTCTGTATTTAATAAAAGTGAAGAGGGAGGTTCATCGGCAAGTAACAAAAATAAGTATCATCTGGATTGGCATCGAATTGCGTTTTCTAGCAAGTCGCGCAACCATAACATGTCAGACACTCCAGTGACACTGGGACGGAAACGAGTACCGTGCTGTGATTAAACACATGTTTTTTTCACAAGCTTAACTGCAAAAGAAATTAACGCTAAAATAGATGCAGTTTATGGAACTAATGCAACGCCGTATAGCATCGTTACCAAATGGATTGTCTTATCTAAATGAGGTAGTATAGGCGCCAAGGGTACACCATGTTGTGGACGGCCAAAAAACAGCTTCGCATAGGAAACGTGCGGTAGAAATCTACAAACTCATGATGACTGGAAATAAAAGTTCAAATGGTCATCGCACGAGCTGAAACTGACACGAATGTCAGTCAACTTCAGAAAGCAATTGAGAACCTTTAAGACGAAATCTGCAAGATTTTTTTTACCAACTCGTAACCGCCGACGAAACCGGGACTCGCCGCTTTACTCCAGAATGGAAAGATGTCGCCAGGGGGTGGACCGCATGCAGCGAAAGGCCTTCCATTAGAGTAAGAAGGTACATCTCGACCGGAATGGTTTTGACAACCGTTTTCTAGGATTCAAAATGTTTTCGATTTATTAACTTTCCTTCTACAGGACGAGCGATAACTGGCGAGTACTACAACATTTTTGGACCTGCTGAAGAAATGCGTTATACAACTTCGACCCGCGTTGTAGAACAGGTCAGTGCTGTCTCATTTTGGCCAAGTTACGCGAATTATAGTTCCGAATTGTTTTCGTGTGACAATTAAGAAGGAGATGTCAGATCAACAATGACGTGATATGTGCGGTAGACGAAAATTAAGGGTCTACAGATTTGGAATATTTTGTTTGTGGTATAAAGGCTATTGAAAAACCTTGGACTAGATGTGTGGTGAGCATCGGGGGATTGCTTATACATGATGGTATATAAAAGTATTTATTTCTGACACTTGAAAGCTTCGAAGTCAGCCTGAGCCGCTGCATTTAAAACCTTTTTCTATCTCAAAAGAATATCGTATTTTGTCAACTCGTCCTACTCGTAACGATAACCAAACAACATTTTGACGTGTAAGCCTAAACACAGTTGTGTACCACGCTATTAAAATCTAGCACCTAGTTTAATATGTACAAATACACTTGTTGAGCGTACTCAAGTTGCAACCACGGCGGTTCTCTATCAGTATATTAAGGTTTGTTCCCGCGTTTACCTGCTCCGGAATCGTGTCTCTTTCTCCCTCTTTTCGAAGACTGAGGGAAGCATTTTTTATGTTTTATTCTGGATTTTTTAGCTGTGCGTTGCGTTGCGTTCCACAACGTCATCAATCCTCTCTTTCTCGCTGATCTTCATCAGGTTTCGTCATCGCCTATCTCAATGCCATTGCCTCTATGCGCCCGTCAGTCTAACAGCTACTGTTCGGCTATCCTCCCATTAGCTCAAAGGTTTTTAGCACTTAGTTGGAATGCAATTTTTACGTTCATGATTCATACCGCTAGCTCTGTTTCTCGTGGAGGCCCCTCGCAGCGGCAAGTGTCAGACCAGCTGCGTTACCTATTGACCAACACGCTGCAACTGCCGATGACGTACCTCGAACCTCCTCAAACGGAAACGCTCTAATGATAACTCTTCTCATCGTTTTGCTTTCGTCAGCCTTTACCTACTGTTCATTATGTCGCTCTGTGAGTGCCGCTTCCCACGTTGCTTGCTGAGCACAGCTCGCTTTCCGGTCAAACAAACACAGGTTTAAGAATTTTAGCTACACATTCGTCAACCAATGTTCCGGGTACCTAAGAAAAACGTTCTAATCAGTTTATGCCGACAAAACAGGAAGTCCGCCAGAGAAGTTATAGGAACCATCAAGCAAACAAATAACGACGCCATCTTTTGGAATGCAAAATGCTTAGCGTCGAACGTGACGGTCTCTTGCAAGACGGCCGTATCCTACTTGCAGGACAGCTCAGTCGAACCAAGGGAGGGTTAGCGGAACATGTGAACACCGTGAAAAAAGTAAATATTCGAAATTCACTCGGAACTGGCTAGGAGCTACTCTTTCGCACGTATGGCAATGGAGACCCTGGAGCCCATCAGTGAGGGCACTTGTGATCACGAGATCACAGAAGCTCGACGCGAGGCACAATTGTTGTGGCATATGCTGCCTTAAACTGTCTATTGGGCAAACGTGGCGTTCCAATAATAGTAAAACTAATCATGAAGATTTTACGACCTTAACAGTCAACGTGAACGCAGGACTTGTAAAGAAATGTGTGCACGTCTCGCAATGTACATGCTTGACCGGCGGCCTGTATATGTAAGCGTCAGCGAAACGCAGTGTGTTGATGCGCCAAGTCATTGTCATCATCTGGACGGTGAACGAGGGCTTCGCGGCTTCGGCTGGCGGGAAGCCGTCGGTGAGGAGCAAGATATGAGGTCTCGCTTCGAGGAGTCGCTTCAGACGGTCGGGCCTGATGAAGTCTGTCTGTTGTCTGTCACCTGCCGGCCGGGCATGTTCTTTCATTCGGGCAGACCTGAATTGAATCGAGCAGGTTGGACGCACCCGCCTGCCCGCGGACCCCACGACGCTGCAGCGGACCCCAGAACACGAGCGACCATGGCGAGTAGTTGTCGTCGTCGTCGTCGACGATCACGTCGGAAGCGGCGGCTGAAGAAAGAAGAGCTCGACAGCGCCGCCCGCCATGAAGTGAAGGTGCCAAGCAGCGAAGAAAGAAATTCGGGGCCCCCAGTTCGCGACTCACTTTCGTTGATGGTTCTTCGATTGATGGCCCATTCGTACAAGTCACTTGAAAGTACGCCCTATGTACACACAAACACACACACACATATATATATATATATATATTTATATGCTAGATGCGCTACGAACGGGCGGCCGGTATGTTGCTGTGAGGAGATCTATTTGATGAGTGGTTGACGGATGTGTTCTGGTGGTGGGTGCTCACGCTGCCGCCGCAGCCATGTTGTAACTATTATATTATTATTATTATTATTATTATTATTATTATTATTATTATTATTATTATTAGTATTATTATTATTATTATTAATTATTATTATTATTATTATCCGCGACTACTGGAACCACAACGGGTTGAAGACATGCTACTTGGCAGCAGCCGAGTCGTTGTAATTATTGTATTGTTCAGGTAAGACGTCGATGACAGGCGTCGTGTCATCGACCTGTCTCACCGGAGGGTGGTAGCCTGTTGCCAGCCACGCCCAGCCTCAGGCTGATAGATCAACAGCTTTTGAAGTGATGAGGCCGATATATATATATATATATGTGTATGTACGTGCATGTACGAATTACAGTGACGAGAATGGCAGTAGCGGCAGCGCAATAAACAGAACAATGGACTAGATCGGTCTGAACGAACGGTACCGACGAGAAAGAGCAGCAGCTCTCAGAGCAACCACTGCTGCTGGGGTAGCAACGACAGCAAACAACACAGAACAAGCGGGCACTGTCATCGGCGAGACACAGCCGTAGTAGAAGCATCAATCATCTTAAGGTAAAACATTTACAATACCGAAAATATGATGAGATGATGATCAAATCTTCAATTACTCCTGCGACGTAGAAAGGGACCTGCTGCTGCTAAGCACTAGTTATATAAATAGAAAATAAAAACAAATATATATATATATATATATATATATAAAGAACTTAATTTTTGACGAATTCTCATCTAAACGACCGTGTCGCATCTTCTGACCGGCCTTGTATATTCTTCGGAAAAAGCAGAATTTTCTCGCGAACACGACAGTGTGTGTTAGTTTCTGTATAGGAGGACTGGTTGTCTCGCAACAGCACATTTTATGCTCCTATGTCGGGCAAAAACACTAGTGTCACAAATTGTCGTAATTTCGCTCTCACTCCGAAACAAGACTTCTCAGAGACCATGTTCCATTGGAAAAACTATTTGCTATAACGAGCTCTACAATTCCCTATATCTATTATGAAAAAAATTCTGCAATAGCCCTGTATATGAGTGTGTAAGGTACGCCCCTCCTAGTCTGTTTCGTTCTTTGCGTTGCTCTAGCTAAGTCGATAACTTTCGGCCTGCTTTCGTGCGTCAATCGCGACCATTTATCCTTAGCTGAATCGGCGCATTGTCGAATGCCGGATGTCGGCTACGTATTCCTCTCTCTCTCTCTCTCTCTGTTGTCGGCGCCCTGGAGCCTCGAACGAACAGCAGGTTTGTTCGTACCCGTAACAGTAACTCAACATGTTTATGTACTCTTTCTGTTCGTTGCCGCCGACATCGTCACTGCCACGACCGCCGTCTGGAGGACGTCGTCGTGCGTCCCCCGTGTCCCCTGTTTAGCACGTGCTGACGCTACCGTGGTTCCGGCATTATTGTTGGCACATCTGTTTTTGTTGTTACTGGTTAGTTGTGGTGGAGTCGTTGCGGTTCCTGTTGTTGTTGTCGTCGTCGTCGTCGTTAATGTTACTGCCGATATGTTTGTTGTGTTGTTGTTGTTGTTGTGGTTGCTATGGTTTTTGGCATTGTTGTCTCGCTGTGGCTTTTGTTGTCGCTGGCCTTGTTGTTATTGTTGTTGCTGTTGCTGTGGTTGCTATTGTTTATGACATTGTTGTTTCGCTGTGGCTTTTGTTGCCGCTGGCGTTGTTGTTGTTGTTGTTGTTGTTGTTGTTGTTGTTGTTGTTGTTATTGTTGTTGTTGCTGTTGCTGTTGTGTTGTTGTTGTTGAGAGAGAGAGATTTGCGTGGAGGGCCGTCTTCCCTCGTTTCTAGTCCGCTATATCTCGGCCACCCAGTGACCGCCGTATGCAGTGACGGGATCTTAATCGTTTCGAGTCGGTTTTGCTTCACGTCACTCGCTCGGTGTTCAATCTTCCTCATTATCACCACGACCACCACAACCGCCGCCACCATCCGTGGTATCTGTATTCGTCTCTCATCGGTCGGTGTGAGAATCTTCAGTTGTCGCCATTGTAGCGGTTGCTGTTTTTGTTGCTGTTTATTTCGTTGTCGTTTTATTTTGTTTCGACGACGACATCTGCCATCTATTTCGCGCAGAGGGAACTTCTCTGTATCAAGACGTCTTGTTTAAAGTCCTTTTAGTCTTGCCCCTCTGTTCCTTTTTCTTTGTCCAACACGTTCTTCCTCTCTAAATATCTCTCTCTCTCTCTGTACATGTCCTGGTCTCTCTATTGCGTTGACGCTTTCCTAATCGAATATTGTTGTTGTTTTTCCTTTTGCTTTCTTTCTCTCCGTCCTCGTTTGTTCCTATTTCTTCTCTGCTTGTCACTCAGTTTCGCTCAGTTTGTCCTGCTGAACCAGCGGGACTGATCCGCATACTTTCAGGGGGAGTGGTACTTGCGGATCTTCGATACTTGCTGATGATACTAGACCACGGTACACTTCACTTTGAAGTTAGAGCTGCCTACGTTTGACACTGCTGTTTGGGGGCGGCCGCGAACACCGGACGGTGGGGGGGGGCATCTTTTCAGAGGATCTTGTCATCAAGCAGCAGCAGCAACAACAACGTCAACAACAACAACAAGCGCCGCCGGAAGCAGCTAAACAAGCGGCTTCTCAGCTATACGCCTCCCGTGTCAGGTTCCGACAATGTACCCGTTAGATCCACAGAGGCTGTAGTGGTATTTGCCGCACTGACCATGGACGAGAATGAAGGCAAAGCTGGGTTCGCGGGTTATATATGTATATATATGTTGTGTGTCTGTAGAGAGAGAGTTAGACAGGTAGATGTCGTTGCCGTTATGGCCTTCGACTCAGGCTTGAGCTGACGCCGACATAAAGTTTCATGAAGTTGAAGTGGGCTGCTACCTCGTAGCGTGAGCGGAATCCGGTTTGCTTGGCAACGCTAAAGGCACAACAGTGCACGATAAACGAGATGGACAGCCGTGCACCGCTGGGCAACCGAGCGCTGAAGCAACGGCACTTGCGTGCCGGCCCAAAATTAAAATAGGCATCTACGTCTGCTATTGCGCGCGGTTGCTTTGCCGCTACGCACGTCAGAACGCACCTCACAGGAAACTCGCAGATGCAACATTGAAACAGAATTAATTGCCGCCTCCAGCGGCCGGCAACTGCATGTGCATTTGAACACAAACAGCCAGAGAGGGTCCAAAACGATTGGGCGTAACGTATGCGAAGTCACTGACTGCCCTCAGCGCGTTATCCGTGGCCTGCCGTAAGGGTCGTGGAGGGTGGTCCGCAGGCACCGGTCAAAAAAATAATCGCAATACCGTACGTGCCCTGTTTGCAGGTGGTGCGATATCTCGATTGTTTAGGCGGAGTCTTGTCCGCTTGTCATATACGTAGTTTAATTTGAATGTGTGGAGGTGAACGGCAATATGTTTGTTCTTTTGGAAGGTTTCAAGTAAAGCCCTTCACATATCCACGCTGTGAAAAGCATTTTCGACAGCTAAGAGTAGGTCGCGCTTCGGCGTTCGTTTGCATTGAATACTGGGCACAAGGCCGTTTTCTTTTAAAAGCCCGAAGGCATATCATAATGGATTCGAACATTTTGGCTAAATGGAAAAGGAGAAGTAAACTTATCGGTAAGAATTGGGCCGCCCCTGCCTCATGGGACGGAGCTTAGCTGCGTACAGAGTCTTGAGGCAATTCGCCGCTTAATAGACTTTAAGTTGGGTGACCTTTGGGAGCTCTTGTTTTTCCCCGCCAAGAAGACACTCATTACTGCTCCTACTACTACAACTACTACTACTACTTCTGTGGTAATGACTACAACAGAAAGAGGCAAGGCCCTAATCTCGGACGGCACGGTTACTAGCATCTTTACGCCTCCATAGTCTATAATTATATATAGAAATATATTCATTCATTAGATTATAATTATATATAGAAATATATTCATTCATTTCATATTCATCATAGAAATATATAATAACCATATATGTCCCCTCGGTTTTACCCACTTCTGCCGTCCTGGCTAGACCAGGACGGCCGAGCAAAGCAGGACGCTCAAGTATTTCGCCCTTGACACCACCTACCGTTTTGACTCCTTGGCCTGTCAGTGTGAAATAATCGGTGAACCCGGGCCCATCACGTGTCATTAGGAAACTAAGCTCTTTCTCCATTCCGGCGGTGACCTGCAAACTGTGACCGCTTTTTGTGTTAACGATTATCGATCGACCTTCTTGGTCCGGTTTTTCTACCATTAATTAAAACTACTACAACTCTGCTCGCTTACGCAAATGTGTGGAGAAGTTTAGCAGTTATAAAAGACACAAACACATCGTCAAATATTAGGCATTCGATTTATTTCATCATATACTTCTAGGTGTTTTAAATAGAGTCCACCACAGTAATGTATAGACTGCGAATACACCCTTAACTCGAGACTGTAGAGAGTGTCATTTTAATGAATTGCAGGTTAGTACGCGATACCTGTGATATTTGCAAAACGTTTAGAGAACTGCTTTCGTTTATGAACAGTTTTCTTTCATACATATTTTGTGATGATATCCAGAGTGCCAGGTCACAGGCCACGTTAGTGAGCGATCCTTTTAGTACGGCATTGTTCTGTTGTTTCAACGAAACGTTGGTCGATTGGCGTAG
>QVRM01002259.1:0-42612 GCA_003439945.1 Dermanyssus gallinae
GTTGTTACTGACAAGCTCGACCTAATATAGTTAAAAAAAAGTTAGTCGAAAATCGCTTTACACATGCATGAAGCTGTTAACAGGGTCCGTCTATTACGGGCTTAACGCAATCAGCTATTTTTTTTCTTTTTATCTCATAGGAAACCTTTACAAGTATCCAATAACTTTATTTGTCTCTTAAAGCCATATGCCACCTCGTTGGCCTATTAAACCTGTTAAAGATATCATCGACGTGCGTTATTTGTACATCGGGAGGGTTTACATAAAAAAACCAACAATCAAACCAATCGAAAGTTAAATATGCCGCTTTGCGATAACGTAATGAGACATCTAGGGGGGCGAATGGGGTGCACGGCGTGGTTGTGCGCATGACGGAAGAGAGGTACAGGCAGTTGTGTGTCCTGTCCAATTGACGCGGCTGTGTGTGAAGATGGCGAAGAAGAATCATGGCGTTCCCAGTAAAAAAAAATCGCGATTCGAATGTTGGCAGTGATGATGGGGGTCATCGTTAGAACAGTGAGGGCAATTGTGTGCCATAGGTTGGGTAACTGGAAGGTGTGCGTGCAGTTCGCTTCCAAAAAAGCTCAGCAAACCGCAAAGGGAACTGCGTATGGGCCTAGGACTGCAACCTCTGTTCCGGTAAAAAGACCTTTCTTTTTAAAGCGGATTTAGAGTCGTTTCGTACATTTTCATGTAAATCCATATATCCATTCAAAAAAAAAATATATATATATAATATTGTAATGATTTATTAATCATTTACAATATGTTTGCACACTCAGCAGTGTTCGCCTTATTTATATATATATATATATATATATATATATTCATATACATATATAAATTGTTTCTCGTCCTATATATTTTTTTGGCAAAGCAACCCTTTCTCCACCATTATCTGGCTAGTGACGTGACTAGTATGTTTTGCTAATTTTGCCGATGATTTGGCAATATAAGCAAAATTACGAAACCATCAATACAAATGTAGGTACTGAAAGCAGCAAAATAGTGCGAAAAAAACAATCTCACGATAAATGACCTTGTTCAAAAAAAAGTCTGTGAGAAAATAGCCTTAAAAATTAGCCAAGGTGTAGCGCACGCAGCCGCGGAGTTTGAGAGGGACGTCAGCGAAGTACGAGGCAACAACAGCAGCTACACGGTGTTTAGGGGATACTGCGCATCTACTATAGGTCTGAGGGTAACAATGAATGCCCTCAAAATGAACAATTCGCCCATTATCAACTTTTGTCTTCGTGCAATCGCACCGTACTTGACCTTTAAAGGTTTTGGCATGACTAAAAGCAGCTTAAGCTTCAGATGAATGCCTGAACCGCTTAAAAATACACGGACGGTCTGCGGCTACACTATGCAAGGGGTGAGCCCTAATCAAAGGGCCGGCAATAAATAAACAGCCGCCCAGCCCAGGTACAGCAGAGGTCTACCCAGTAAGAAATGAATAACATATATTGACAGAGTGACCTACCGGTGATCGTGGAATGATTAGTACCATTTGTCTTCCAATATGACCAGAAGTAATAGGAAAAAGCCGTTCTAAACCCTCCAACGTAATCTACCGTTTCAATTGGTGTGGATACGGTCGATTTTTTCAAATTGAAATTGATATTTTTAATATTTGAGTCTGGGAAATAGCAGTGTGCTGCCAATGTGATGTGTCTGTGCTGCGGTTGGATTGTAATTGCAGTAATCAAAGCCCTAAAGAGATGATGCGTTGCACACTATATGCCGGGAACTGCTCACGATCATCTTCGCTCCCCGGCGATATATAGAATAGCCATAATTGCATACGAATACAACTTGGTGGCGCGCAAACACTTGACGCGATATATATATACATGTATGAGCGGTGTAATTTAGCATACTGTATTCGTACATTTGTAAGGGAAATGTACATTCTAAAGAAAACATTACAACATCATCACTATCTGGCGATATGAAGAAAAATAAACATATACTATGTCGCGTCAGCTGTTTGCGCGGCATCAAGTTGTCAAGTTGCACCGTTTGCGTGTTCCGTCAAAGACCAAGTCAGATTTGTATGTAATTGTGACGTTTTCATAACGCCGATGAACGAAGATGGCCGTGGGTAGTTATCGGGATATAGTGTGCAACACATCATCTTCTTAATGCTTTGATTACTGCAATTAAAATCCAACCACAGCACCGCCGCATCACATTGGCAGCTTACTGCTATTTCGCGGGTTCAAAGAAGGACATACTACAAAGCCATCAAACATTTTCAAAAAACTGCTTAGCTACTAACATCCGTGCGTTTGTAGCAGGCGACCGGTTTCGCGCAGGGCGACAATCTCGGCCCTCTGATGTTTGCACTGCCTATCGCCAAACCGCATTTAGAGCCGGCATGCGCTCATAAAGAAGAAAGAAGAATGATTATGTACACGTACGATCTAGTAGTATTTTACACTTCCAGCAGGCGCTAGCTACGATGGCAGCCTATGTGAGAGAAGTCGGCCTCGAGATGCATACGGAGGGCAATTCAGGCGCGCAGGCCATCTTGCAGAAAGTGACCCGCTCAGACGCTATACGGGCAGGTGCTTTCGTTAGTAAATAGATTCACATACCTAGGCATTACACTGACCCCCCCCCCCCCCCCGCCCCCCTCACTCAAGAGCTTTGCATGGAGACTTTGACCAAAGGGTACGGAAAGCAATGGTTATGTCAGTCAACGACACTTAAAAGCCCACTCAGATGCTTTTACTCAAGACGACGCTAGCCTCCTCGATGAAATAGAGCACCAATACGAGGCCTGATACGATATTCACCGCGGCGCGATGGGCGCTAAACTAGGTGTCTCGCGCATCAAGTAGCGGTACTTGACCGCGTCAAACTTGCCCTATCTGGAACGGAGGCGCAAGGCTTGCGAACTTCCGCATATAATCGCAGTTGTGTTATTTGCTAGCCCCATTATCCCTCAGAATAGCGCATGTATACACAACTCAAAAATATACCAACCTATGCATATATATATATATATATATATAAAAGTAAATATATATATATATATATATATATATATAGAACTGCAAGTGGCAACGGTCCAATCGAAAGTCGAACCAAACAAAACGCGCAAACAACGAACAATGAGATAAGCTAATGCAAGCTATGCATATATATATATATATATATATATATATATATAAGTAAATATATATATTTATATATATAGAACTGCAAGTGGCAACGGTCCAATCGAAAGTCGAACCAAACAAAACGCGCAAACAACGAACAATGAGATAAGCTAATGCAGGTGGCCCGCAGCAGCAGCTACGGCAGGCGACACCGGTGCACGTCACACTATTGTCTCGCCAATCTCGTACGCTAAGGTAAGCTTTCATTAGAGAGAGAACGCGAGAGAGAGCGAGAGAGAGAGAGAGACAACAGCTCTTGTTTATCAAGCTGTGTCGTCCTTCGCGGTCGGCGGTTAGTGAACCTTGCTCGGTGTGGCCTAGTGGTAGCCAACCGCGTACCTTGCTTGCGTCGACGCTGCCGGTCTTGAATGACGTCGCTATAGCTTCTGGTATTCAGGATTGCCGTTTATGCAACTGTTATTGTTTTTGTTGTTGTTGTTTCTGTTGTTGTTGTCGCTGCTGCTGTTGTTGCAATTTTTTGTATTGCTATTTTTGTTGTTGTTATTTCTGTCGTGGTTACTGACGTTTTCGCTCTTGTTGTTGTTGTTGTTGTTGTGATGGTGCTTAGGTTGTTGTAGGTGTTGTCGTAATCGTAGTGTTGTTGGTGTCACTGTGGCCGCAGAGAAGCGCACTGGAAGTTCGGCCGAACGTGGATCACCGACGACGAATGTCAATGCGTTCTCACTGAACTAGATCATCACCACTACAACACAACACAACCATCACACCATTTATCTGACTGACCACTGACTGACCACCGACTGACAAGCACGTGTTATTCAACTGCATCTTTATAGTGGCCGGTTAGCAGCAGTAACAGCAGCAGCAGCAGTTGTTATTCTCTGGTCAACGTCGTAGCATCGTAGATGCGCTACGTACAAGACGCAGCTGCTGTCGTCGCTGTCGTGGTGGTGGTGGTAGAAGCCGCCGCTGCTACCGCTGCCCATGTCGTAGCAGCCGCCGTCGCGGCCGCCCCTGCCACTGCCCATGTCGTAGCAGCCGCCGTCGCGGCCGCCCCTGCCGACGACTTCGAGCATTCGCGCGCGCGCCGCGCGCGCGCCCACCGCTTGACGCTCGCCAGAGGACTCGAGCAGCTCGAGGCGAGCGGGTGCCGACCGGTTGGGCGGCTCGACCGCCCCCCGCGCGTAGTCGCCTCAATCCCCCGGTGTATACCGGTAGGCTGGCCCTCGCGCGCTCTCCCCCAGCTCTCTCTCTCATCTATCTCTCATCTCTCTCCCTCCCTCTCTCTCTGCCACCCCCTCTCTTTAGCTCGCGTTCTTTCTCGAGAGAGAGAGCGATCTCTCTTCTCGCCGTTCTCTCTCACTGCAGTAAGGGAGGCCACGGCCGCGACACGGCCATCGTGAGAGACTATAGGTGGCCCTCACTACAATTACTACTACGACTACAGCTACGGCTACGGTTACGAGCGTCACCAGTACACCAGTAAGAGCAGCAGCAGCAACAGCAGCGGCAACTGACGTCGCGGCTGAAACAGTTGCAAACTGCAGCGTACAGAACTGCGGCACTACGCGCCGTAATGACCGGTGATCATCCACCAACCGTTCACCGTGATGACTAGCTAAAATTGCCAGCCATTCCGGTCAGTATCCGGTCGTCTAGCGATGCTGACGTACATACTTACGAACGGATGTTCGAGCATTGTTCGAGGTGCGTATAGTAGTGGGCCGGCCGCTTAAATCTCTCTTCTTCCTGATGTACTCTGCGTTCCGTCATCTCCGTCATCATCATCATTGTTGCTGCTACTGCCGCTGCGGCTGCTGTTGCGACAGCTGAATGTTGCTATGGCCACGATTACTGCTAGTCCACGTGCGTTAGTTGCACGAGGCCCATTGACGCGTGCCTTGACCTTAGAGAGACGATAGACCTACCAAGAAGGCCGTTGCCATTGCCGCCGCCGCAGCAAGCATCCCGAGCAACCATCTTTCGACCCACAGCACGTGGGTGCAGTGTCTGTCGCCGAATAGACTGCTCCAGTCGCTAAGAAGGGAACCGCCTGGGGAACCCATATCCCAGCCCCCCCCCACACACGTCAGCGCCTCACATCGCACCGCCACGCATGGCGGCTGAGAATACGCCCTCTGTAGGATTAGGGCCGCGTCTGCTCTCGGCGCACGCTGTTCAACAGGGCAGCGCGTTCAAGGTGAAGGCCAACGGTTGGCGACGGCAATTATGCCAGTCAGTCAAACAGTCATCGATGTATCAGTGGTCGGACAGGTAGGAAGGGTGGAGGGGAAGGAGTTGGGGGAGGCGCGTGGATACAAGGGCGTGTCATGATGTACAGAAAACTCATAATGCTGCATGGACTTGGCATATTCGATGTACTGTATATACCTACTAGTTCTACTACACGCTGTTACTACAACTTCTACTACTACGACTATATTTGCCAATACGGGGGACTTGTGCTGCATAGAAGTCCCCCGGGCTGGACGGTTAACGCCCCGAGTGACACTCGGTGGTACCGTCCGGGACGCCTGCTGCCTTGGCTTAATAGGCAAAATGAGCGAGAAGTGGCCACACGAACGCAGACCACCGGTCGAGAGGGCCTTCTGCCCCGTATTTTACGGGGAACCCCTGCTCTGGAGTGGTCGGACCTCCTTCGGGGGGAATGTATATTCTGGGGTGTAACGCGGAATCGCGAGGTGAATGCGTCTAATCGGTACGGTGGAGTAGTGTGGTACCCCCATTCCGAACCTCGATAGGGGGGAGGGTGGGGGATCTGCTGGCCTGTCAATTCGGGCTGGTGGGCACTCCCGTTCGGGTCCGCGCGTATTAAATCGCGGTTAAAGGGCGGGAGTGTAAGTATTTCTCTCTTTTGTTAGATTTCCCGTAAGGCAATTGCCCGTGTACGGATTTTTCATGTCATGGCTATGTTTACTCCACTCCGGCAAACAAAAACAAAAAAAAAAGATTTTGATATAACTACTGGATACTGCGACGACTTCTACTATAGTTCATGCTACCACATGTACTAACTATTACTAATTGCTACTACTACTGCTACAACTACCGCCTCAACGCGTACTAACTAGTACAGCGAGAGTCACTTTGACGCTGACATGATTGCGTTTGTCATACATTCGCTGCGCCTGTTCTCGTCGTCCTTATGACCATCGTTCGTCATCAAGATTACAAGAATAAAAACAACTCCAGCGCTGGCCGGCGGAGAAGCAATAACAACAACAACCACAAAGGCAGCAACAACAACAACCACAATAACAGCAGCAGCAACAACAACAGGGGCAACTGACTCGGCAACACTTTGACAACACTGCACCCTACAATTGTACAATTGCGGGCGTCACGTGCCAAAGGTCGTCGGTGGATTGAGTGGGCCAAGTTCCTTCGATTCAACCCGTTGTTGCTGCTATTGCTGGCATCAATACGCATGTCATGCTGCCCGATACTGTCCGCGATTTCATGTCACGAGACGGGTGGCCTTGGGTCGGCAAAAGGGGACATGACGTTGTGGCCTTTTGCGTGCTGCTACTACAAGGAGCTGGAGATACAACTGTTTACACAGGCGCAAAAGGGTTTATGCGCAAATGAATGCAACTGCAGACCAGTCTGCATCGGTTGCTGCTTAAAGGTGGTGGCGGTGGTGGTGCCGGCGGCGGAATAGCGAAATGGAAAACGGGTAAACTGAATCCTACATACACACATACATTCGCATACACAGATAGATGATATTCATTCAGCAGGTGACGCAGGAAGCTAGGCCGAAGAAGCAGCCACTTAATACTGGATCTGTAATCAGGACGTTAAAAGGAGATCGTGACGATAGGCATTGACAAAGTGGGGCGCCGACAAAATATGAGGAACTTGAAGAAAGAAACGAAAGGGGACCATGGAGAGAGAGAGAGAGTAAGCGAGAGTGCTAGAGGGCGATTGAGAAATCGATAAGTTTGGTACAGAAGGACTGGGATGCGATAGGCGTCCAAAAACCACACCAAAAAAAAAAGTAAAGCGCTGTCTCTGCGAGAGACAGTGCTTTCCAGGTCAAGCATCAGGCATCGCTTAGCAAAGTGTGTACCACCAGCCACTGGTAGTGCACACTTTGATAAGCGAGCTTGCTAGGCACTTTGCTAATATACGCACACAGAACTGTAACATAACGAGGTCGGTCTTGTGCCGCAACGAGTCTGCGACACGTTGACAATGACGACGGGTCCCATGCTCGACTCCTACCAGGTCTCTCAGCCAATTTTTCCTACTTGACGCGGAAACACACAGAGCAGCATTTCGGCAGCATCCCATCGGCGGGACAAAAACACGCATCAGTCACTACTATTATCGAGTAATAGTGATAACAATAATGGTTAGAATATTTTTAGGTTCTACCGTGGGTGTACTTACACCATCAAAGTTATAATAGCTAGGAATAGCAACACAAGTAGAAGATTAACAAGCAACTACCGCAGCACATAAGCTGTAGGTGAGCTACTTACTAGCTCGTGACTCGTCTAAAACCGGATGACAGTGAGCGGTGCAGTTCCGGTCTGTTCCGGCAACGATACACTAGTAGCCAACGGTTTAGTTCGGAGAAAGCATTTTTGGCTGAAATTCTGCTTTCCTCGCGGCAGTTTTATTATTGTTTGTTTTGTTTCAGCTCATGTTCATTATTAGCCGTCTTTTCCGTTGGTCTTTTGGCGCCATTTATCATTGATGTAACAATATTGTAACAATCTATTGACTGGCAATCAATCAATCAAAGCGCCCTGAAAGGTCGGGTCTTGCTTGTCGTTGCTGTGGAGTACTTAGAAGGCGAGGCGTACTTACGTATGGATCTTTGCGTTGGAAGAGTCTACCCCGGGGCTATATATATATATATAGTTGTCAGGCTATTTGTATATGTATATATAATATATATATATATATATATACAGTTGCCAGTCTATTTGTATCTCGCGACCTTTCTTTCTCTATGTTTGGATGCCAATCAGTATGTAGAATCTGAAGTGGATCTTGGAGTAGAGCTAACTTTATATCTGGGTGCTATCGTGTTCGACCGGCAGCTAGTAGAACAATTGAATGCTCTATCATGACGCATCGCCGCTAGAGAGAAACGGGCCCTCAACCGATCTTGACGTGTGCTGCTGTTGATGCTGCTGCCGCCGCGGATGATGATTGCAGCAAAGATAATAATAACAAACGACAATTCCAGCTATTTCGAGCTAATCCCATGCCCCCATAACGAGCACGGTCTTGATTCGTATACTCTCTTCGCCAGCCTCCGTTTTCTCTGTCGCCCTATCTCCAATTCTCTCTCTCTCACACACACACACACATTTATCTCTATATCTCTGTCTTTCCGTGTGGAGCGCACGCGTACAGTTACGCTGCAGAGAAGATACAACGGCCTGCATCAGTAGTGTCTTACGTGCGTCTCTACTGCAAACGCATTGAAAACAGGAAGGGTTGATGCGTAGGTGACCGAGATCACCGTCACGCACGTAACAGGATTTTGTTACTTTTACGCTGATTAGCCCGACTAACCCGGGAGGACGGACCGGGTGCTGCTGATTCAACCCAACCGGGCCGCCGTTAAAGATAATTAGGCCAGGATAGGTACTTGATGAAGGCGCAAATTCGCCGCTAATAATGCGCTTGTTGTGAATGGCTGCAAAGACGTAAACAGTTGCCGCTTGAGTGCAAGCGGGCTTAACGCCTTCAGACAGTTGATCTAAATAAGAGCCAAAGTGACAAGAGCAGCAAGAACAAACAACAAAAACAACAACAAGTTGCCCATCAAGGAAATGGTTAATCCGCATCGTTTGCTTCCAACTGACTAGATTGAATGTCAACTTGTTGATCTCAATGTAAAGGTGCATGACTCGTTAAGTAAACAGTCGAAAGAATTGCAAATTATCCTGTCGGACTTCTTTTTTACAAGACCGAATAGAAAAGGGGATCTGCAAGTGTGGGCTGGCAGTATGGGGCTTCAACCTATCAAAACTCAGTCATGCGCCCATCCTCTTTTTTTTAGAGGATTAACTGGAAAATGCGGTTGCACACGCGGGCACCGCAGCAAGGGAGCTCCTCCCTGCAAGTGCGGGCTGGTAGTGAGGGACCCCAACCCACTAAAAACCAGTCGTGTCTCCGTCCCCCGCGCTGACTGGGAACTGCTTGCGCATAACATCAAACAGTTAGGGGGGGCGAGTCTACTGCTCCTGGCGGGTGTGTTCCCCGGGAGCCTCGGGAGCGCGATGCGCCCATCCTCTTATGCGATCAGGACTTGCACAAACACGTAACTTTAAAAGATCGGAGGGGGAAAGTAGTTTAAGAACCTTGCTATCCCGGGATGCCCCGCGGGTTCAAAAACGGGTTTTTTTTTCTGGCGCATAGCGTATTGTCTATAGTACGAGCCATACTGGTTTAGTCGTCAAGTGACCTAGTAGTAATGTGACCTATAGAGCGTTTTTAGTGTGCGGTCCTGCAAGCTGAGAGGCCCAACCCGAGCAGATTGTATATTCAAGCGTGTCTTCCATTGTGATCCTCAAAGCGGCCACCCATTGGGCTTTGCACAGCATCGCCTTGTTACTGGCCTTGGAGTAGCCCTTTCTGTAGACAGGCGTATTTGGGGTGTAGCCCCCTGTCCCAGGTGCATTCCAAGATAGCGGTCGGTAATGACAAACTTGATGTTTTATACGTATAGAGTTAGTTTTAAGAGAGAGCACTTCTTTAGCCCAAATAGGAACATTTTGTGGCTGAGTCCGAAATGCCATTAAAGCCTGGTATACTTCAATATTTCTCCTGCAGCGAGTACCTTTACGAAGATTACCTCGGAGATATGGTCCTTGGCCGATCCAACTTTATGCAGTGTCCTGTAAAATGGAGGATGCCGGGGAAGGAGTATTTTAGTTACCCGGGACGTTTATCGGGAAAAAGATGTTCGTCTTTCCGATTTCCGGCACGCCGTGCATCATTTTGTAGGGCCCTCCTCTAGCTTTGATAAGAACTTCCTCCAGCAGCGTTCCTTGCTCTCACCTATAGCTCTGCGCAGGAAAGCCCTCAGGTCCTTAAGTTTACTGTATAGTTGTATGACATAAGTCTCACCCGCGGTACTGCGTTTTGCTCTAGTGTACCAGGCCCAGATACAGTGTCTACGGGCTAACGAAATCTTCAAGTTCTACCAGTACTCTATTGAGGCCGGTTGGTAGCGTATGGATAGTCCGCTACCTTCCTATAGCTCGCCACAAACCTCTTGCAACATTTTCTGCAAGTCCTGTGAGCTCTAGGGATTTCCTTTTGTGCCCAGAAACTTTGTCAGCCTGGCCCAGAGCGTTTTGTTATCTTGTGGCTTCCACCCTGTTTGAAATAAAAGGGGGTGCTAGAGCAATAATTTTCCCGACATCATATTCATTAAGATCTTCGTCGTCAAGTACGGTCCAGTTTAAAAAAAAACAGTTAAAGGACGCATCCCCTCATTTGCAGGAAGTCAGGTCTATGTGTGGTTCCATTCCACCGCGGTGGAAGGTAGCATCGTTACCGTTGCTGAAAACAACAAATTTGCGCACCATTGCGTCTCTTCTGTATGTGTTGGTAGACCCCATGTAGTTGAAGCATCATTAAAATCTCCTGAAAGGGTACAATTGGCAAATCTCTAATCAAATAAACCGGCATAATATATAGTTGACCGAGTAAGACTTGGAGCAGTGTTGTCAAAATCGTCTGTGGCGCCCAGTGCGCTCCGGTAGACACGTCATTGGACGATCCGTCAAAGTCAACGTGGAGTTATGCTTAGGGACGTTCCTAATTCGCGACTCCAGCAAGGTCTACCATCTGAAAAGCACGGCCTGCCCTGTTCTCATAGTGGTGCCACCGCTAGCGACACCCAGGTTTATGCTCAAACGATACCATCAAACGCCCTGATGGTCTAACGGCCTTCAACGGCACAAGGTCACTGGTCTGAGATGCTACCGTGCCTGACTCTTAAGCACTCTCGGTTGCCAGTCGCGCAGTGACCTTTGAGCCTTTGACTTTTTAGCCTTTTAGGTTGTTGAAACTCTGGGCGGTCTTGGACCCATAACGTCCGCACCTGTTGGCAAAATATGAGAGTGCTTGAAACCAGCCAGCGGTGAGCAGCGGTCCGGAAAATTTCTCCGAACAGTTTGTCGGTCAACTAAACGTGGAAACGCCACTTCGGTGTTGCGCACACAGGCAGTCAACACCCGAACTTAACATATAATTGTCGCGAACGATAGCGTCTGCGCTATATATATATATATATATATATATATATATATATATATATATATATATATATATATATATATATACGAAATAAGACAGAAAGCAACTGGATCTTTTCAACTTCAAAATAAATTTAAGATATGGTAGAGTTAAACCGATTTTATTCATTCCAAAAGTGCTCTATTATTAGCTACATTTTCCTCATCATCTCTGGACTAGACTATCGGTTCCCGTGGCAAATAATCCTGGTTTATGCACCCTTAAGAATAGCACTACGTGTGTTTTTACTGCTTCTGGTGAAAGAAACCTCTCTGCCTGTAGATAGTTTCACAGACACCTGAATAGGTAGTAAGTAGCCTGACGGTGCAATGTCCGGTGAGTGCGGTGGATGCGGCAAATACAGGTAGTTCAATAAGTTCTTAGAATGAAAACCAAGAATTTTCCAAATCATGGTTTTCAATTTATCTTATTTGATATACTCCCCGAGATGCTCAATACACTTTCCCACCAAGATTTCAGAGCTTTTATACCTCTTAAGTAGAATTCCGCGTCTTAGACTGAAAATAGGCATTGACAGCAGCCTTAGCCTCTTCATTGCTGGAAAAAACGCTTTCCACCGAGACTATTCTTCAAATGTCCGAAAAGGAAATAATCAGAGGGGGCCAGGTCTGGAGAATAGGAAGGTTGTTCAATAAGTTCGAACCTCAGTTGGGCCAGTTTGCCGATGCTTGCCGGGACTTGTGTGCAGGAGCATTGTCCTGGTGAAACAGGACAACCTTCTTCTGCAAAGCGGGCCGTTTCACGATGAGTTCTTGCTAAAGGCAGTCTAACAGTCTTGCCTAATATTCTCCTGTGATCGTTTTATACCGCTCTCAAGGTAGTCGACCAGCATTATTCTACGTTGGTCTTAAAAAACTGTAGCCATCACCTTTCCGGTCAATGCCGTTGTCCGCACCCTCTTCGGAGGTCCTTCATCAGGTGCACACCATTGGCAAGATGCTTCTTGGGTCTCGGGAGTGTAGTGATAGACCCAGCTTTCATCGACGGTCATGAATCTGCGCCAAAAATCCGACGGATTGTTCGACATCTTGGCCAAATTTCGCTGTGAAGCGAAAACAGGCGCGTTTTTTGGCCTTGGTTGAGCAAATGCGGCAGCCATTTTTCTCTGAGCTCTTTCATCTTCAAGTTTTCGTGCAGGATGAAATGCACACTACCCAAACTGATCCCCAAGGCCTCCGCTATCTCCTTAATGTCTCCTGGGCGTTTTGAACGTAGTTCATACCGGTGCTCCTGCGACCTCTTTTTAACTCATTAATCCAGTTGGAAACAGTGGCAAAACATGGCGCAGAGTCACCGTACACCTCGTCTAACTCAGTTTTCACTTGGGTCGCATTCCAACCTTTGAAATAAAATGCTTGATAACCACTCGAAACTCTTTTTTATCCATTTTTCAAAATCACGCCGATACGTTGCACGGGAAAAGCGATCAAACGAAATCGCAACGGCCAATCACCATAATATTTTGACTGCTGGCAGTCGAAAAGTTGCAGTTCCTAATAGCGGTAGAAGGGCGCCAAAATTCGAATTCTAAAAAGCTCATTCTAAGAACTTATTGAACTACCTGTATTTCTAATTAAAGCTTGCTATCTAGCGAAGGCTGGGTAAACTTGCATGCCACCTCACCGTTGTTTTACCGTGGAAGATACCGCTTTTTCCATTCACGAGATGCATGCGTCTCATCTTTAGGGGGGGCGGCAAAAACTCGGTCATGCTGATTACAGTAGACACTTGTTTTCGTCATTTGGATCCTAAGAAGAAATTCGTGGCGGTCGATGCCACCATGCCTATCCCACCAAACATAGAACACATTTTTGCGCGAATGGGTTAGTCTTTCACGCTTTCTCGAGAGACTGGTCTGATATGCACCAGGATCTTCTACGTTTCACATTGTCGTCAAAACCCATTTTTGTTACAAGTAACAGTTCGATCCAAGGACGGACTCTCATTCGTCTAGTAACTCAAGAAGAACATTTTCCTAGACGTCCCACTTTGTCGCGCTCGATTAAATTATAAGGTATTTATTGGTTCAACTTTGTCACGGACCTATCGGCGCAAAAGCAAGTGATGACAGTTGTGTGATATACTCTGAAGTCTATGACTAGTTCACGCGTAGGCGCTCGGGGATTCCTTTCACAGTTTCGCGCAAGCGGTCGTCCTCGAGCGCAGTAGGCCCTTCATAACAGAATTTATCCAGAAAACTAAAGCTGCTAGAGCGGAACTCGGAGCACTAGTTGTAACACAAAGTCTTGCCAATGCTGTCCTTGCCGAATACGCTCCAAATATTTCGGACAGTTTCCGCAGCGATAACACCTTTTGAACACGTGCAACATTGCCTCTGGCTAATTATTAATAACCTTCTACTAAGGTCGCTGTCTATTCTCAGTTCGATCAACAACGGGTAGGTGACAACCATAACGGCGTAAATATCAACAAAGCGTTGAGCTCCATTGGTCGAAACGGTTCGCAATATTGTGCAATGCATGCATACGAGTAACACAAAGTAACGAGTAACACACGAGTAACACACACCCTCTCTAAGATCGATAAATATTAAATGGCAGAAAACTTGAACAGATAATCACCTCAAATGCAAATATCCTAACAACAATAATTTTCTTGTCTACGATGGAGATCCCTAGTGTGGAACAAAGCAAGTTTTCGGCTTATGTGCACGTCTTGAGCGTAGAGTCTATTGAACGTCAGACGTGATGGCAGTACACTTTTTCCGAAAATCTGAATAGTACCACAGAAAGTTAGTAATTTCCGCTACATGCGAGGCTTTTACGTGTAACGTTTTAAGCGAAAGCACTACCCCTCCAGGTGACTGCGACGTTCGGTGTCCGACGCTATTTGGGTGGGCCGCATAATGGACCAAGTATCGATTTCAAAAAGCATGCCGCCAATCGTCACTTGTTGAAATAGAGATCTTTGAATCTACTTTGTTTAGGATATATACTACATTGGGACGTCCGCTAGCAACAACAACAACAACAACAACTACCCTTATGTAACCCACAACCTGCAGAGGAAAAAGACCGAGCAACGTAGCATGCAGACCTGGAAAAAGCCAACGTAAAACCAAAGGTCATAAAATACCGATTACAAGAAGACGGGCCCGAATAACAAATAGAACGCTAGCGCTCAGGAGACAAATTGCCGACGAGGAGGACGACACCGGACGCTAACGATGCTCGTAGGAGATATTGTAGGCCAAACATGAGATGAGCGTATTACTACTGTAAGCATAATGCTTTATATTTAATTATATATACAAAAAGGGATGTTTAAACGTGTCTTCACGTCTCGGCTAAATGCCGTATGTAAATAAATAAAATTGTATCGATTTTGTCAATATCGCAGAATATCTCTCAGTACATGGCTCAATAAATCAATCGTATCGAAGAGAATGTACGAATATGATGTTAGTTCGCGCAGCGACAGTGATTCCTCACTTTTGTGCAGTAACATTTTATCGTGTACCGGTCGTGTGCCGTCATGACTAGAAATGAGTGTATAAGCAGGCCTCGATCTGCCAGCCGTAGCTAAGAGAGACGCACTAAAAAACAATTTACAAATGAAGCAATTCAGCAGTAAAGGTTGCGCTTTTACTCTAATGGATAGTGTCAAGTTTACGATTCCTATGTGGCCCTTGGCGCTACCGATTACTAGATAAGAGCATACCTTGTCCATTTGTGTGTATTTTATGAAAACTACATTTACATCTTGATCTGTTCCTAATAGTAAACGTAAGTTCAGACCGGCAGTATGGTCAACGGTGTCGCTATTGCAGTTTATGCAGTCTCAAAGCATATCGTCGGTTCGGAGTCAGCCGCTTTTGAACTAGTTTTGACAGGTTTTAATGGTGATAACAGAAAGATGGCATAATTCTGTTACATGTTCAATCCAGAACTGTTCCATGAGGAAATGCCTCGGGAAGTAAGTCTTGTGTTCGTGACCAATACGAACATCTTAAAAGAAAGTCAAAATTGTTGGTTCGTTTCAACGATGCTATGTCAGTGCTTAAAATCGATATGCAATAATAATGCGACTATCTTCTACGTGCAATAAATGCAACGCTGACGTTGACACATACACAGCGCTTTACATCCACTAAGATGTCCGCGGAACCACAGACGCTGTAGTCGACACGTTAAGATACTATTGTATTGAACTGAAAACAGTTTATTAAAGTATTATATATCGCAATGGTTACACGATAACATACCTACGGAGTCCTTCACGACTGAGCAATACGTGTTGTAGCTTCTAAGTTGGTTCTGGTTTAACTACTGTTTCTAGACGGATAGAGTCTCAACATTTAGAGAGACACAGAACATTACACATTGATCATTATTCGCAAAGTAGACTCTCTATATATTCTCGAGCCTGATGGTCTTTGTGGGAACTCTATGAGGTGCTCGAATGGCCTGACGCCTTTTAACTTGCCTTTAGGAAGAAAAACAATTATTTTGGACGCCATTGCGGTTGGCACTGTGGCCATGTGTGCAAAGGAGCAATGAACTGATATGTGAAATCTTCAGTGTAGCTTCTATAGCGACGCTAACTAATATATGAATTAAGAACCGATTTGTAACTAGAAAAAATAACGAAAATATAACGATTACTAGTTTTGTTCGTATAACGCTTGTTTTAAATTATAAGACGTTGCATTTTTATTATAATTGGTTTTGTTAAAAAAAAACTGAAGCTTATACGAGTGCATTCCTTGCTGGAGCAGCGCCAAAAATCCATAAAAAAACAAATCCTATTAATTTCTAGTTTCAGCATCATCATCATCACCAAAAGCAGTGTCGCGTGACTCTCAAATACATTAGACGCAGCCACCAGCATTTACAGGGAGCTGTGCCAAACGTGTAAAATAAACGTATAAAACAATCGTTGATGAATATGTAATATTTAAAGGCGGCATAGATCACACAAAATCGTTTAAAATTCGGAATTGATTTAGTCTCGATACTACCGACTTTAAATACCCTCCACACAAAAAATTCAAAAAGTTTCAATTCCAAGACTACGTGGCAGCCACTTGGCCTTGTCTACAAAATTGGTGGTTCTCCTTGCGCCCAATTCCCTGCATGGCTTTGGACGTGCGCCTCCCAACACATGGCTGTGGTCTCTCCTTGAGGTCGACCGGCCATTCATTCACGTGAGAATGTGAGGGTTTCTGTTCGCGGAACGAGGCAGTTTACACTCATTCACTCTCTTTCTCTCTGTCTTTCTCCCTCAAGTAACCCAGTTGCAATAATACCGCACTCTGTACACATAAATCTATGTATGTAAATAAAAAACTGGCAGTTGTTGTTTACGTTTGAATTAGTCACGTCCGCTCGTTCAAGTAGTATACCATGTTAGCAGCTCCTAGTGAATGAATAAGCAGTCATTGCGGAAAGTGCTAATGGCTTTACTAATAATGATTTAAAGATTAATTACTAGTTGAACCTTTGTTCGGTGTTGCTAAACGCACACTGCCCTTATTTGCTTATTTGCACATACAAATTGCGCCTAAATTTGACCACCTACAAGCACTTGGATCAAATTATATATTTCGTTTTTCCGAGGCAGGAGAATGTATGGAAAAGCTAACCGACAAAGCGTCTTCCAATTGATTGATTTAGACGAATAATAATAATAATAATAATAATAATAATAAAAATCCAACAGATTAATTTAGACGTACCTAGAAAAAACAACAACATTGCGAGAAAATAGATAGCCTAACAGAGCAAAATATATGCAAAACGAGATCAACTGTCATTGCACACCGACTGCCTGGTTAGAATTGGCTAGACTCATACTTGTGTATATTACAACGGGCCAACACATTTTTCTTGACCGTGAACTAACATACGGTGACAGTATAAAAACGTAGTAATAGTTATAATGGCAACAGCGCTTTGACAGTTGGACCCGTCCTATGCCGCGGTATCCACGGTCAGCGTTGTTGTTGTTGTTGTTGTTGTTCTTGTTTTCATTATTCTCCCGACTGAGACAGATACGCACCGTTTCACCGATTACGGCTGGCTGTAAAGCAGTTGCCGAGAGCCAGCAAAACGCCAAAAGGCGAGTCCTGCTGCCGCCCAAGAACAAAACCGACCCCCAAAAAAACAAACCCAGCCACGAACCGGCAACGAGGCCATACCATACCATCATTTTACAGTCATCGCGATGAGACAATAATATGATATAGGAAGTCTTCAATTAAAGATAGTGGCCGAGTCCGAAGCCAGACGCTCGGCGGGCGGGTCGAATACATTCTGTCTGTGGCGAGTGCGCCCATAAATTACCGGTAGGCGGCTATATCAACATCCTAGGCGGTATGTCGGTAACAGTGAGTGAAACAACTGTCGTCGTCGTAATGGAAACCACGCAGCCAGCCATGGTTTCCATTACGATTTTTCCACGTTTCAATGTGTCATCATTAGTACACTGCGACTTTTGCCCCGGGGAAGCCACCTGTTGATCTGATACTTGTTTTATATATATATATATATATATATATAACACAAGTATCATCGCGGCTTCCTGATTACAGTACAGCTCAGTTGAGTCGAGTGGGTAGCGAAGCACGCGGAAGCCAGAAAACGGAGTAAATACGCGAGACTGGAAACAAGATCTATATCTCTATGCCTACTGCCATGGAGACCCTATATATATATATATATATATATATATATATATATAGCTCTTAAGCGTACTAAAGGTTCTGAATAAATGATGGTTTATTATTATTATTATTATTATTATTGGCACAGTAACTATCAGACGTTACGAAATTGAACACCAAACAACACAGCATTATTTTGTGAGTTGTGACGGGCTACACACTGCTTTATACATAAACGAAAGAGCATTGCATTAAGTAAAAGTTACACTGTTGGCGATGTGCTCTGTCGTATGGAAACGTGCTACGGCAATATATTGTTAGATAAATCGATCGCAAGTCATCGTTGGCAAAAAGAGAATGTTTAATGTCTTCTCAATTTCGGTTCAAATGCAGGTTTTTGCCCAAGTAAGATGCGTATTAGTACACGTATTCATCGAATCCCAACGATCAGTCGTTTTCAAATTGTGCTTGCCTAATTGGCGATTAGTTGCGTCCCTCTTGCACAAGTGTGCATACTGGAAACAATACATATATGACCATGATCAGTTGTAAGACACACCATTTTTATCTGATAATAAAGGCAACTTTTATGTCATGCTTTCATGTTCCCGATTACAAAACGACAGAATTGCTAGTTTATTTGTCAATGTGTGGAAGTTATCCCCAGTGATAGTCTTTGTATTCTGGCGCCCCTTATGTGCACCGCGATACCAACCGAACTGGTCATGATGTCACTCTCGCAGACCAAGTCAAAATGCATAAGTTCCTTCAACCTATAAACAGATGCTTCTGTAAGATCACTTATCCATGAGAAGGTTGCAATCGTCTCCCATAGCGGTACAAGGAGAAAGGTTGCGGCAAATTCTGGGACCATGCCCCAGGGTGCAGCTGCGAACTTTATTTATTGCACTCCGTTCAGACACAATAATTGTCAACTTATAAGTAGACCAATTTTTCTTGTGCTATACAGCCGTAACAGATATTTCGCCTCAGAAAATCCGTGCTACCCTGACCACCTACATATATCAAAAAGGTAATACTGAAAGTTATGGACTAAAAGGATACCAGAATGATGAACATGAGATAGTGTGTCGGATAAGTCGGCTGATAGTATCTTTTGGAGTGTAAATATCCTATGCTTTTACGCCGCACACGAGACCGAGTACTGGTCTCGTACACTACATAACACAGTCGATGGGGCTCACCTGAAACACACACACCTAACCCCTTTTACAAATGACTGGGTCAAGGGTACTCCTTACCTATCCGGTAGGGAGTACATAAACCTGATTAAGTTAAGGATCAACGCACTACCAACGCGTGCCAGACTCGCGAGGGGTCGCCCCGGGTACGACAAATTCTGTCGTCATGGGTGCAACGCTGTCGAGACGCTGGCCCACATCGCTCAAGTGTGCGATCACACCCATCGCCCTATAATCAAGCGCCACGATGACATATGTGAGCGAGTCACCCGCCTACTCCGTGCTAAAGGAATGCAGGTGGAACGAGAGCGCACCTTCCGAAGACCCGCCGCACCGGCTCGGAGACCAGACCTCGTCATAACAACACCTACGAGGGTCTGGGTCTTGGACGCCGAGGTCTGCGGGCCCCTCAAGAGACCTTGCATTGGCCAGACGGGATAAGATCAGGAAATACGATATACCCGGGGTCAGGGATCAACTTCCCAGCTCGCTTCCCCACTGATTCGGGTCCATCACTGTGTCGATGACCGGTGTATGGGAGCCCGAGTCGGTGAAGGATCTCCTGACTCTCGGGTTATCGAAGAAAAACCTGATCGACCTAACCGTCCTGGCCATGCAGGGTACCCTACGGGTCTTCCGGGCGCACCGGGACCACAAGAGCTGGGTCCGTCGCGGAGGAGGAGCAGGCGAAGTCACCGGGAGGCGATTTTAAATTATTTTTTTAGGCGGGCACTGCCTCAGTGTGCAAATGTGCAATTATTGAATAAATTCAATGTTGTATTCCCAGGATTATATGTGAACAGATTTACGGTCTTTTGGTATCAATGTAAGGGGCTATCCGAAAAAAACCTTGAATCCCACGTAGATGAATGTGGACTCGACCAGCCATTCTTGCGCGTTCCGTAGCTTCCCTGACGCGGACAGAGTGTGTATCTTGTGAGAATTGAACGCACTCAACGCTCAATTTTATAGGTTTTTTTTTGTGGAGTTTCTACGAAGCGCACGGTCGAACGGTACGACGGCGATCAGTGAAATTCCACAACTCACAAAACCTGTTAGCACACTGTTTGTTTCACAGTGCAGCTTCTGATTAATTCGAAGTTGCAGCTTTGCAATTCCTTCTGCAGTCGGACAGTCCCCATTCCACTTCCTGAATAATAGCTGCTCTATACACAACAATGAGCTATTATGCCGGCACTCATGAATTCCAACACTAAATGTAAGCAAAATGACCTCTGCGATGTGATGCGGTTTACATTTACTTCCTGTCTCTCACCTCTTTTTCTGACTCTCTCCACCCAACTAACGCCGTTGCAATAATACCGCACTCTCCACATATCTTTTCTCGCGGAGACACCATCATTCATCACCGCAGAGCTTAAGAAACGACAGTTTCAAGCTGTCCAAAACTTTTATATACGTGCAATTTATTACAATTTACCAAAAAAGAAAATGGCCAAGATAAAGTCTGATTATTACGCAACAGCTGCAATGCAAACCACTCTAATAAGCATTTGCTCGTCCGCTATATACAGAGTCATTCGTATTAAAATGTACTTCGTTCGAGGTTTGATAGAACTCGGCAAGAAAATATTTTTTCCCTATGGAGGGAGAACGCGGAAACGTTTTGTTTAGGAGTGAGGATGAAATTTATAGAAGTCGTTATTCTGCCTTTTTTTTCTCCTACATAGTTGTGCGAAATCTACGTTTGCGGGAGAACCAGTTAACGCATGAAGGAACCAATTATACCGGCGTGTTCGCAGGACACTTCACTAGCTTGCATAGCAAAAGCGAATACCCAGGTTAAAAATATGTCATAAAAGTCGATATGTTGTTATGTCTTACGTTAACGCTTTTTCGTGAAAAATCGTAATTTTGTTTTTCATTACGACCAAAAATGTATGTCTAAAAGACCAGTCTCACGCAATAGCAAATTTATTGCTACTTTCGTACCAAAGTGATGGTGCTGCGTTACGTAGTTGTCAAGTCACTAAGCTTTTTCGATAGCCATATCGAAAGCGAAGGCATGCATATTTGCATAGGGCGTATGAAAAAGTTAGGTACATATTTGGAGGTTTGGTAGAACTCAGCAAGAGAATAATTTTTCCTAGTGAAAGAAGGGAGCGGAAACGTCTTTTCAAATTTTTACGGTTCTGAACGTGAAAACATGCACGTATAACATAACAACTATGACTGTCGAAAACGCTTAGTTACTTGACAACTATGTAACGCAGCACCATCACCTTGGTATGAAAATGGAGGGCATTAAATTTGCTATTGCGTGAGAGTGGTCTTTTGGACGTACATTTTGGGCCGCAATGGAAACATTTTACGATTTTTCATGAAAAAGAGTTAACGTAAAATATCGACTTTTTATGACTTTCTTTATTCTGGGTATTCGCTTTTTGCTACGCAAGCGAATAAAGTGTCTTCCGTTGTGCAGCATTTTCCTACGAACACGCCGGTATAATCGGTTTCTTTATGCGTTGACTGGTTCTCCCGCAAACGTAGATTTCGCACAACTATGTAGGAGAAAAAAGCAGAATAACTACTTTTATAATTTTCACTCTCTCTTCTAAACAAGACGTTTCCGTGTCCTCCCTCCATAGGGAAAAATTATTCTTTTGCCGAGTTCTATCAAACCTCAGAAGAAGTACATTTTGATACGAATAACCCTGTATATATATATATATATATATATATATATATATATATATATATATATATATATATATATATATATATATATATATATATATATATATATATATATACGCTTTTTTACTTTTTTATCTATTTTACTTACATTAGTTAAATATCTACACTCTACTAGGGAGCGTGGAGGCAACGTGCCACCCATCCTACACGTTTTAATAAACCACATTTGCTCATTCACTCACGTAGATGCCATACGTCTGCCAATGTGACATCACTGGCCACTAGTATTTTACACGTACGACTGGGCCTCCAGTTAAACCTTGCGCCTGGTTTCAATTATTGCATGATGATCGGATTGACGTTGGGCAACAATAACAAAAACAACGAAGCATGAATGGGTCCGTATGAAGATGATTCGAGACCCACTGTCCTCCCTTCCTCCCATCAATAATATTAATAATAATAACCCACTGACTCACCCAATACGCCTTCTCCCCTTCATACTTCTTTTATCGATTCCTCATAAGCCAACCCAGAGACACTGGCCCAAAGTTTAGCGCAGGCTTGTCGAGATCTCAAAATGGCCCGGGTCATACATCGGGGAGCGAGAGAAGCCTGTGCCGCAGCTTTCACAAAAGCGTTGAATAATTTCAACTCAAAGCTGGATCTTGGAAGCTGGAATAGACTAATGTCTGCTCCATCTTTGATGCTGGTCTAACCGCATAGAAAAGAATCATAGAGCCACACTAAACAGAAAAATCAAAGACAATGTGTCAGTGCACGAACAAAAGACTCTGGAAAGTTTCCTGCAGACAGTTCCAAAGGCCCCAATTAATAGACTAGACGGCTTAGGTGGAGACCGACCAAGCGTTTCTATGGCTGAAAGAAAACTAGCCGAGGGCGATGTAGACTCTGCCGCTAGAGCCCTGCTGTCATCAGACACATTTCCACCACGTAACTCTCTCACAAAGCATGAATTAACAAACACCGACACCACCGACCGTCTGCCACGAGCGCTTATAAACCTTCGAACAACCTGCAATTGGATACTGCGAGAGCGTCGAAAATTCGGCGATCTTAGAGGCAATTCGCTCATTCCCTGTTATAAGCGGAGCCAGACTGGATGGGCTGCGACCACGTCATCTGCGCGATATGCTGGCTCAAACTGTTCCCTCGTCAGAATGCCTGCTAAATAATCTGAGCATATTCCTAGGCTAGGTATTAACTATGTTTTGTCTACCAGTATTTTATGGTGCAAGTCTTACAGCTCTTAAAAAGAAAGACAACTTTATAAGGCCCATAGCTTGTAGACTGACTTTGCGTAGGATTGCTGCAAAGATAGCAATGGCGAGAAATAAAGGGGCAATTTTGACAGCGATCCTGCCACATCCGTTTGGAGTGGCTGTTAAAGGCGGGCAGAAGCACTAGTGCATGCTACACGCGCCCTCTTGGAGACTGAGGACCAAGTAAGGATTCTGGTGAAACTTGATTTTTTCAATGCATTTAATACGTTAAAATGGGACAGGATACTAGATGCAGTGATGAAGAAAAGTCCAGAGCTTTTGCCTATGGTCTTGCAAAGTTACAGAGATCCTTCACTCTTAACCTGGGACACAACTTCAACATTGCGTTCGGAAGCAGGCATTCAGCAGGGTGACCTGCTAGGTCCTGCTCTATTTAGTCTCAGTATGTCAGATCTAGTATCGCAACTACAGAGCCCTTTCAACGTGTGGTACCTAGATGACGTCACGCTTGCCTGCTCTGCGAGTATTATCGCGGATCGACAGATTTAAGAAGAGTGCTGCAGTTTGAAGAAGACGGGGGACTGACACAATTCTTCAAAATGTGAGATTACTGCTGTCGGGGGCTCGCTTCAGGAGAGAGAGGAAGCAATTCAGGAGATCACAGAAATACTCCCTAGTATCACGCGTGTAGAGCTAAACAACTTAGAAGTTTTGGGGGCCCCCGTAAAGCAAGACGGAATTTTGCAGACTCTCTCTATGAAGAAAGAAGCTCCTACTAAAATTCGTCCACGACTGACACGCTTGCATCCTCAGGCTGCGCTGTGCCTTTGGGGATATAACCTGGGGTCTTCTGCGCACATGTCCTGCATTGGTGTGCCCTGAAAAATTAACCGCGTATGATGACGTCAGCAGAGACATACTTAGTGAAGTCCTAAACGTAAATTTTGAAGAGAACACCTGGCAGAGAGCAAGTCTTCCGATACGTGAAGGTGGTGTGGGAATATGGAGTGCCACTGATCTAGCTCATGTCTGCTACGCTGCTTTACTGGTTCAATTTGGTCCGGTGGCAGCCTCGTTAATGGATGAGGCAGCTCGACCACAAATAAGATATGAGACCAGTAAAGCACGGGACACAATTAGAACCATGCTAGACCCGGGCCCCTTAAAAGTATATCCCAGCCAATATAACCTAGATGAGCTCAAAAGGAAAAAGACGAGCAGAAACATCTTAGAGGGGCTTGTTTCCCGGAGAGACCGCGCCGTATTCTTAGCGGCACAAGATAACTTCAGTGGGAGTTGGCTTAAAGCCTTACCCTCGCCTCAGCTCGGCACCACGCTGGACCCCAACTCTTTCAGCATTATGTTAGCACTTAGAATCGGCGCACGCGTCTGCGAGCCGTTTCAGTGCAAACTGTGTGAAGATATGGTAGATTCTAGTGGCCTACACCCACTGAGTTGCCCGAAGAGCGCCGGTAGATCGTCCAGACATGCTAAACTAAACAGTGTGATTATAGGGCCCCTTAGGAAAGCCGGTATATCATCTACACTTGAACCGAGAGGTTTAGTGTCCGCTGACAAAGAAAGACCTGATGGAGTGACCATTGCATTATGGCCACATGGGAAACCCCTAGCTTGGAATGCAACGGTTTCGTGCACAACCGCAGCTTTGTATTTACAACTGCCGGACTGGAAACAAGATATATTTTTGTGCCTATTGCCATGGAGACACTAGGACCAATCAGCAAGGGAACCGAAGCATTTCTCAATATTTAAGTAAACGAATTCAGGAGGTCACAAGCGACCAAAGCGAGGATCAATTCTTGAGGCAAGCGTTGTCCTTGGCCGTTTGCAAAGGACACGCGGTATCTATTTTAGGCGCCGTGGAGTAAAGTAATTATTTAACAAAAAACTTTTTAACAATACGTTGAGACCTCACAACTGTAACACTGTTTAACATATAATAATAATAATAATAATAATAATAATACTAATGCTAATACTAATAATAATAATAATAATAATAATAATAATAATAATAATAATAATAATCATCATCATCATCATCATCATCATTTAAATCAAAATATTTTTCCGGAAAACATTTGAACTTCTATTTCTCTTAAGTGACCGGTAAGAAGGTGAAGAGTAGCACACGTATACAGAAGAATGGACGAGATAGAAAAGGAGAGAGAGAGTGAGAGAGATTCAACGATTTTTTGAGACAGCCAAATATATAATTGTTTTAGATATATATAAATATCAATAAGTATAAGAGTGTATAAGTTGGCGTTAACCCTATGAGGTGCCGTTGAACGCGTACGCGTAAACTTTTTTTAAAGAAGTGGTTTTCAATTCTAGACGATAAGGGGCGGACATGGTAAGGCATCTAGGGTTTCTCAAATCGTGCTTGTGGCGGCATGGACACTAGGGGATTAGCGCACTAGACCCCTAGACCACGCCGCCAAAGACGGCTAATGCAAGCGGCACGCGAAACACCGCACGGCTGTCTCAAAGCAACTAGAAATTTCAGAAGCATTGTGTATCTGCAGATGAGCTACGCAGTTACCTCAAACAGAATGTTCACCGGCAGTTGATTCACAGCTCTTTCACCATCTCCAATACTTGCGTTTTTTCTCATTTGGTGAGAGCAGGAGCTTGCGCTATGTCTAAAGACCTCTACCACACACGAGGAGGTCCAACTCGCAGTCGCCCAGATTAAAAACAAAAAATACGTGTCTCGCGAATGGCGCCATCTCAGTTGTCTGCGGCGAGTGCAAAGTGATACCAAAAGGAAAAAGCGCCTCCCTGATCACGTTATTCTATAGAGCAATTGCGACGAAGAGCTGCGTGCACAAATTGCTGTCCAATGTGTTAACGCAAAGTTCACGCACACCTTGCACGCAGCATTCGTAGACCTAAAGTCTGCTCTTGCGCTGAAAAACATAGTTTTGGAGAAACTTGGTCATTGTGGTGCGGGTCAATCCATGCTGGGGTTCCGGCAGCAATGCTCTAAGTCAATTCGAGCACTCAGGATGATGGGGTTTGCAAGCGTGACCCTTTCGAGCAAACTACCGGATGCTCTCAGGGAGACAATGTTAGCCCCTCACTTTTCTTCGTTTCTCTGAATGTTCCTCCAGAAGACGTTAAGGATGTTCACAACACCGTCGGCGTAGCACTGTATGCGGACGACATCCTCCTATCCAGTAGGGTTCGGACGGGTCTTCAAGGCACTCCGAACAACCTTGCAGTGATTTTGCTTCAACTACCAGCTAGCGTTAACATCGTCAAGACAAAAGCGACCAAGTTCCAAGCAGGAGGGCGATTTTCCACCCACGATTGGCCGGTGATACTCAGAAGTTCGGTAAGCGTTTCTCCGAGAAGTTGCAACAAGTACCTAACAGTTTCTACAATACGATGGCGATGAGGTCCCAATCCTGGAAGCCCCCCGCCCCCTCTCTGCAAGAGCTCCGTCATCTGCTCAAGCTCAATATGCTGCTCTGGGTTTCCATCGCAAGCTGTGTAGACGTCAGGATTTCAGTGGGTCTTAAGAGGGCTGCATCTGCAACTTTTGCGCCGATGGGTGTACACTGTATCATGCTGATGCAGCCAAGGTTCGATATATATATCGAAACCACACACATTTATATATATATATCGCTGTGACCGTCGATAAGCGTTTGCCGTCGAGGTGCCACCTATATATATATATATATATATATATATACAGAATCGCTTGTCATCGTCGAGGCGCGTTCCGCGGCCCCGAAACCTGAACTTGTAAATCGACCATCAATGACTCATCACTGTGCAGGGCTAGCGTGATATTGAATGGCTGGCCCAGCTACGGTGGTCAAGGTTCGCGCGACGACGCCCACGAATAATCGTACAGCAGCTCTTATAGAAAAAGCAGCATCAACCAGAATAAGTCCTCTCTATACATCTTAAATACAAGGAAAGCAATAATTACCTTGTAAATATCGCTAAGTGGTAAAAGCTTAAAGTCTTGAAAACACTTACGAACCGAATCGCTACGGCGTAGGTCAAAAACTGGCCTGAGGGCATCATTCTGTGTGATGACACCCGCTCTTTGAGTTATACCCCTATTATGAATTCTCCAAATAGAGGTATCACAACAAAGAATTGGCACTAATAGCATTTTATGCACCATAAGAACACCCTCCGCAGGCACTCCTAGTTTTCGTAGACAATGAATAGAGCATCTAAGTGAGCATGCCATCTAAGCGTCTTATGTAAAGTTAAGCACAGACATTTGATAGTAGGGGAAAGTGTTACTTCCGTTCCATTGAGCTTCAGCATTTGCACCTGCCTAGCTCTTTTCGCAGGGCGAAACAATAGCTGAGTCCAGTTATTTTGGTTGCATTTATCAGCAGACCGAATTTTTTAAACATACGAACAGCATACTCCACTTCTTACACGGTACGTTCAAACGCGCCGTAATGTAAATCGTGGTGCAAGCAACATAAGGTCATGCAATGGATCGTCACTTTTTGCTAAGGAGATTCGAGGGAAACAGTAGCCATTGTCGTAATTATTTCATTGCTAAATTTTTATTTTTTAATTTACTAATGAGTTTCTACAATCCACACCGTTGTGTAACTTTCGATATGTCAAGCCATAGAACCATTTTGCAGATGCAAAGCAGAATCTCATCGACAGACAACTCGAACCCAGCCGGGCCTAATTGTTATCTACCTTATCGACATATGCCCAAGGACTCGGTGGGTCGATTGGCCGTTTCCACAGCGAGGCAACGGAGTGGTAATTTCCTCTTCCAAGTTGAGAGATATTTGAATGACGGGATCCTTGTTAATAGATGGAATTTGGAAATCTTGGAAATGAGGGCAGACGCAGATTCACATATACGTGTTGTGAACAGCGGCGATACGACATTGGACACTCAACCCGTTATATATATATATACGATCAACTCGTATATACATATATATGCAGCCACGCCAACATATTCGGTGTCTGTACAGTACGGCAGTGACAGAATGACAACAAGCAGACTCCACATAACCACTGGCCAGACCGGGCAGTAAGCGAATGTACCTTACTTGTCGCTTGCTTGCATAGATCGATGGAAATCGATCGACCGGAAAATGTCATTGTTTAAGACCAACAATAAACAAATAATTATAGTCTTCTGGCTCAACTGGCAAAGGCCAAAGTGACGCACGAATGAATCACCACGGAAAATTAGAATCACTACTCCATCCGTGTCGTCAACGCGTTATATGTACTACCCGTCACATTACTATATACAGACAGATGTTGTGGATACTGGCTTGAAACGCCTTTAATAGAAACAAAATCACAGCGTATATAATTAGTAATACTACTAATAATACTAATAATAATAATAATAATAATAATAATAATAATAATAATAATAATAATAATAATAATTATTATTATTATTATTATTATTATTATTATAACCGGCAATAGGTTTCATTTCACTAACGACCAACACAGCGTTCGTCAAGCAGAGATCAAATTAGCAGAGGGCGATATTCGTTCTGCTGCTCGAGCGCTGCTGTCCTCAGACACATTGGCACCACACAATGAACATACCGAGTCTGAGCTACGGAGCAAACACCCAGTTACTCCACCTGGGTGTCAAGAACAGTTAGACCTCCTGCAACAGCCCGCCACTCGTTTTTGAGACCATTCGATCTTTCCCTTTTGCAAGTGGAGCCGGTTTAGACGGCCTATGGCCTCGACATCTTCGGGACATCCTTAGCCAGACGATCTCATCTTCAGAGCGTCTACTGAACGAACTGGGCATTTTTATGACTACAGTGCTCAATGGGGCTTTGCCATCGTTCTATCAACCCGTTTTCCACAGTCCAAGTTTAACTGCCCTCCGAAAGAAGGATAATTCCATTAGGCCCGTAGCATGCGGACTAACTCTACGAAGAATGGCTATAAAGATCGCGATGGCTATGAACAAACGGGCCATTGTTGCTGCGGTTTCACCCCATCAAATGGGTGTTGTCATTAGAGAAAAAGCAGAGGCTACTGTATACGCTCAAGCGCTTTTCTGGAAACAGGAGGTCCAACAAAAGTACTAGCCAAACTAGACTTCCAAGACGCGTTTAACACAATAAGAAGAGACAACCTTTTTGATAAAGTAAAGAGAAAAGCTCCACGACTCTATCCAATGATATGGCAGAATTATAAAGAACGATTGGAGAGATTATAAAGAACTTGGAACGCAGATATGACTATAGAGTCGCAAACTGGCGTTTAGCAGGGAGACACACTGGAACCAGCCTTGTTTTGCCTCGGCATTTCTGATCTGGTATCAAGCCTACAAAGCCCTTTCAATGTCTAGTACCTAGACGATGCTGTCTTAGGAGGTCACGCAAATGTCGTGGCGAGGAACTTGCAGACTATGTTGAACTTCGAGGAACCGGGAGGACTGACCCTCAATGCGGCCAAATGCGAGGTTTTAGCAGTCGCAGGGACCCCTCAAGATCAAGCGCAAGCTACACACGCAATCATGGAAGCACTTCCTGGGATATCTCGTGTAACTCAGGGTAACCTAGATGTTCTAGGTTCTCCTGTAATGCCCGAAGGAATTCTACGCGCTCTCGATGCTAAACGAGAGACTCTGTTAAAGATTCGCCTAAGTATGCACCTGCAGGTGGCTCTGTGCCTGTGGTGACACAGTCTTGGTTCACCAAGACTTGTCTACATGCTACGAACATGTCAGACTCTGAAATATATGGAAGGTCTTGCAGCCTACGACGGGACCACCAGAGACATTCTAAGCGAGATACTGAACATTGACTTAAAAGTAAACACGTGGGAGAGAGCTAGCCTTCCTATAAAGAGCGGATGTCTTGGAATAAGAAGAGCCACAGATCTAACTGCAGTGTGCTATGCTGCATCTCTGAATAAATTTGAGTTCCTAGCAGAATCACTCATTGATGAGGAAGCAAAGATTGAACTAAAAAAGCAACAATGAAGGCGAATACCACAGTCAAGAGTTAACTCGATCCCGGCCCCATGAGAGAGCACGTTAGTCAACATTTTCTTGACGCTTACAAAACTAAGAAGTCCACACGAGATATAATGAACAGCCTAACATCGGCACGAGAGCGTGCCGTCTTTCCAGCGGCTCAACATCCCTTCAGCGGGGGCTGGCTTCAAGCGCTGCCCTCCCGTCAGCTTGGCACCATGCTGGATCCAACTTCCTTCCGCATGGTGTCAGCCCTCAGGATAGGAGCCCCCGTCTACCAGATACGCTTATGTCTGTCATGCGGCCAACCTGTTGACTCTGACGGTCTACACCCGTTAAGCTGTCTGAAAGGTCTTGGCAGACTCACAAGACACGCTGCACTCAACCCATAGTAAAAAGAGCTCTTAGAAGGGCAATTATTATTATTGGAAAATAACTTAGTTCCAGCTGGGTTCAATGGGCTATTGAATACTTCCTTAACATTAACTAACTTACATAATGTATATTATGCATTGTCGCCAGCAATTAAGTTTCGGTACCCGAAATTACCGCTAACTAGCGCCACCGTCACGTATATGTAGTATCGGTGTTAAAAAATCGAATCCGTGCGACCTGAACCATTTCAGTTGGTCGATGTTTATTATTTTATACATAAATTTGCATAGCCTAGCTTCATATGCCAAAGGGCCAAATAGGTCAACAGTGTTTTGTTCTAGCTTTTCACTAATTATTATAATATATATTTATTTTTCGTGTATTACAATATGTATGTGGAGCACATTTGTTCTAGCTTATAACGGCTAACATGGCACAGTCTCTACTGGAAATCGGTGAAGCTGTGGGCGCATTCCTGTGCCGGTGCGCACTCTCTCTAACTCCCTCTCTCTCTCTCTCTCTCTCTCTATATATATATATATATATATATGTATATTCGTGAACCAGCATTTAATTGACGCTTACACAATTTAAGAAGTCCTCAAAATATATTATGAGTAAGCTTACATCAACAAGGGAACGTACAGTCTTTTTTGTTTTTTTTTTACATGGGGGATGGTAATGCACCATCTCTTTTTATTGAGACATCTGTGCTCCCGTTTTTTTTCGATCATGGTGGATTTTATAATCCACTCCGACATTTACCTTGTTTAAATTGGGAACCATGAAAACCAATTTAGGAGTGACCGGTCTGGGTCTCGAACCCAGGCCTCCCGAATGCAAGGCAAAGGCTTTTGCCACTAAGCCATCTTGCTCGGTTTTAACTTCTAGCTGCTTATGAACCCTTTCGCGGGAGCTGGCGCTATGCGCTGCCCTCCTTCCGGCTCAGCACCATGCTGAACTCCAACTTCTTCCGCGTCGTGTCGATCATTAGGATAGACGCCCCAGTTTATTAGTCTTTTTCGCAGCTGCCGTGCGGCCAACCGATAGACTTTAACGGTCAGAGCCACCCGCTAAGCTGTTTACGGCAGACTTACGACACACGTAAGTCTAGTGGACTATCTTTCATTGTGCAAAATTTTCCGCCAAACACGTCGGTATAATCGGTTCCTTCATGCGTTGACTGGCTCTCCCGAAAACGTAGATTTTGCACAAATATGTAGGAGTAAAAAGGCAGAAAAACTCTTTTTATAAACTTCATTCTCTCTTCTAAACAAGACGTTTCCGCTCCCTCCTTCCATTGGGAAAATTGTTTTCTTGCCGAGTTCTACCATTCTTATTTAAGTATGTATTGTTATGAATAACCCTGTATATATACGTGTCATTGGCATCATAGTGATGTGTTTGCTTAAACCATTGACTATAGGTGTCACATCCTTTTTTTTCAACATATATTAACTGGTAAAATGCACGATGCGCACCGATCGTCGTTTTTAAAGCCAGAGTAGAGTGGGACTTACAAACCCACTAAAATCTAGTTGACAATTTAACAAATGTCTGAACTCGGCGCGGAGACAAAATTACATTGCCAGACTCTCCTGAGTTGCACGTACGGCAGTTTTACCTTTATCGGTAAAAGCAGCTACCATGGCCTGTAAGCATTTGCACGAGTGATATGTGGATATATATATGCCAAACTTCGCGCCAATCGGTGGCGGCATTTATAGTTTGAGTTTTTTTAAGTGAAGAAACTCGGGTTCAGTGATTCCTTAGGAGCCAACAATTAAGGAGCAACGAATCTGCATCGAGTTTTGTGTTAAAAATCAAATCATATGTTATAAAGTGGTGGGAATGTTACAAACCGCTTATGGTGATCCAGTAGTATCCTATGTAGACGTAGTACCGTCTCTTTCGCTACGAACGTCAAGAAACTAAAGATGGCCCCCCGTTCGGGAAGGTCGTCGACGTCAATAACAGAAGGAGATGTTAAAAAATTGTGATTTCAAACTTAATATTCGCCCAATTACTATCAAGTAAAGAGCCGAGGAATTGAAAATATCGTATGGATTAGTTATAGCAGTCCAGACGAGTGTGGAAGGCTGGAAGCGAAGTTTGTTCCATAAATGTTAAATTTTCTTTAAATGAACGCCCGTCGGGAAATGTATGAATCGAGCCTTTAGACGGTAGCAGAAGACCCTGTGTTGCCTCAAAGAGTGATTACACAAGACAAGTCATGACTATATAGTGTATACGACATCCAGACCAAAGCCCAATTTTCCCCGTGATGTTTTCAGGGAAATTTCAGACAGAGCAGATCCAACATCAAATTTCGTTTGGCTGTGTTTTTTCCAACTACAAAGGAACCATCTTCCACGATTTTTTGCCAGCTTGTTTTCCGATCAATAGAGAATACTACCGCGAATTTTTAAGAAAATTCGCGCGAAAAAATCCGACACAGGGGGTCTGAACTTTGGGCAAACGACTTTTGGAATGGTCCCTCACAACAATGCACCGGCGCGCATCGTTACTGATTTCCGATTACCTTCTAAAAATCGATTTTTATATTTCCGCAACCTCGCTACTCGTCGAACCTGGTTTAGCGCGACCTTTGGCTGTTTGCACTGATAGAAACAAGTTAGAGGGACAACTTTCGGGACTATAGAGAATTTGAAGAAAAATCCGGAAGCGCGACTCGACTCTAAAAGAGGCGTTTAAATTTTTTTTTCGAAGAGGGGAATATAATGCGGCGCAAGTGCATTGCAGTGGACGTAAGCTACTTTGAATAGCAAATAAAAACTATCTGAAAGGTTAAATATAAAATATTTCTTACAAAGATATATCATAACATTTCGGCCCGCCCTATTTTCCAAAAGAATGCCCTGTTCCCAGAATTTCTGCGGCTGTGACAAAAGCCAACCCTCCACTGTGCTTTGACCGATTTGGTTGTCACGATGTTTCATACCTTATTGTTTGAACCCACTATATGAAGACGAGACTGTGTTCGTAAATTAAGTGCACTCATTTTGGTAGGGTGGTGGAACTTGTTCAAAAAATATTTTTTGGAATGAAGGCATCATTTCCGATGAAAAAGGCGAGGGGGCTAAAATATCTTGCTCATGAGACAAGGTGCAATCACTATCATATGTTATGCTATTTTGGATGGTCTGACATCACTTCGATCAAAAACAGATAGAAGAGAAAGTAGTAGAAACTTAGTATTATGATCAACGTTCATAGAACAACCACTCGAATGTACTCTTTGCAAGGGTAATTTTGCTGCCATGTCAATGGAGCTTCTTTCTATGGTATGCTTAGCGTAAACCGTTGTCGCCTGCTCCCGGCTGTCGGACTCCCATAGGGTCCCGTAGTACCCGAGAAAAGACATTAGTGGCTGGTTTGCGGTCAGTATCTGGCGATATGGTACCAAAACGATCCCTTCAATGTTAGCATTCCTGTAGTTATTCGATGGACGATGACCGTAATACTAAGCTTTCAAGCCGTTGAACTTAGAAGTTGGAAAAGTGGATATCCCGGGATGAGCAGAATTTTCCTGCCAAACATGGCGCATTGTTTTGTTCCTTCTCTCATTCTATTAGGAGAACCATTTTTAACACCTCTCAAAGGAACACTCTATATATCAAACCAGTAATTTAATATATTTAATTATGAACGGTGGGAGCATAACAATTGAGTATCTGCGATATATATATATATATATATATATATATAAGGCCGAGCAATTATAGAGTGCTCGACTTGTAGCGATCTTCACAAGCTCTTGCCCAGTGAGTTAATCAAATATATGCTCGAACTCGCGCACGCGCATATATACGCTCACTTCGCGGACAATTTGCCCTGTCCTTTACAATTGAATAAATAATACGTTCTATATATATAGTGTGAAATAAATAAATGTAAATGTAATCGAGTAATTATATATTCGTATCTATAAACTTTCTTTGCCCGTCCTTACAATATATATATATATATATATATATATATATATATATATATATATATATATATATATATATATATATATATATATATATATATATATATATATATATATATATCTTGCAATAGAGCCAATAGAGATAAATTAAATATATGAGCACTCCAAATTTTTTTTTATATACATTTGTACCTTGTGCATATTTCAGTAGGGTCGAGCAATATATATATATATAAATATATATATATTTATATATATATATATATATATATATATATATATATATGTATATATATGCAACGCTTCTCTACCTAACCTACATGTTTCCAGACTAACGGATCACAGTTGAGACGGTCTTTCAACAAGCGCTACGTTCAGACACTTTGGCATTTTATAGTAGCTCTCCCCCCCCCAGTCCTCTACAGGTACAGCCTGGCCGGGGGCCAACTAATCTCGAGAGGTGTACAACTCAATTCGTTGAGTGAGTAGCAGGGAAACATCAGTGTAAGGAAACTGCCAGGACAAATAATAGCCACATACATACACAATCACACGCAGACAGGCACACCTGCAGTTCTAGGCAGGGTTCTGGGTGTTTTTCTTATTATACAGAAACATCCGATCCGAATGACAACACTGGTATAACAACGCTGATGGGGGGGGGGGGGTCACTAGCGGTCATCCTGCGATCGCTTAGGTGTCTGCGTGAGTTGGTAAGCTGTGTTTCAGCTTGACTGTGACTTTGGCAGCTGACTCTCTATCTGGCTGTCAAACTGTGTCTCTCACCTCGATTATAGGAGAGCTGCTGTTCGGCGAGGAGGAGGACCAGTGGCCGAAGCGAGCCCGTGAGGTCAGTGAAGAAGTTTTGCGCAAACAGTTGAGGCAGACAAGCGTCAAGTTGGATGGTTGATGAGGAGCGCACAAATCGTATTGTAGTAGTTGTAGCAGTAGTAGTAGTAGTAGTAGCAGTAATAGTTGTAACGAAGTCGTGTCGGCTGGTGTTGATGCTGCTGCTGCTGCCGCCGGTATATAGCAAGATAGATCCTTTGCTTCGTGAGCACCGCGCCTCACCGCGCCTCACCGCTCTAGGTCACTGAGATGAGGTAACAATCTTAGCGCGCTTCGACCCTCACCCTCTAGTTTTCCAGGTCAAACACGCGGCGGCAGCGCAGGCGAAAGAAGCAACTGCAGCAGCAGCAGCAGCGGCAGTAGCGAGATGGCAACCTCACAACAACAACAACAACAACAACAACAACAACAACAACAACAAAAGCGCGACCACCGCTGGTCGCTTACCCCAATGAAGGCGCGCGCGTTCGCGACTTCAGCCCGTAGGGGTGGCCAAAGGCGGCGAGGATTTTTGCGGGCGATTTTGCGTAGGTACTACAGCAAGGCTTTCAGCTGATGTCTGAGGATGACTTCAGCGACGGCAGCAGCAGCAGCGGCGGCGTCAACGATGAAAACGATGAATGCGATGAAGGCAGCAACAACAACAACAACAACAACAACAGCAGCAACAACAACAACAGCGACGAAGAAGAGGTGATCGAAGACACTGAACACACACTGACAATAATTAACTCGCCAACGAGCGAGCACACCCAACAACAACAACAACAACAATAACAACAACGATGGCCTCACTCTCCAACGACAAAGAGGACGAGGCGGCCAACACCAAAAAACAGCAACATCAACAAAAACAACAACAGGTTTCTCTACTCGATAAAGTTGTCGTTCTCTGTCGACAAGGAACACTCAACAGAAGTCAAGTCCTTCAACTACTAGCGATTTGAGTCATTAGAGACCGATTACGGCACAACAGCTGGAGACAGTTATTAATATTAGTCGCGGGTCACGCACAGTCGGTGGCACCGCAGTACCACGCTAGAGCCGCCGGTGGCACCGCAGTACCACGCTAGAGCTGCCGCTGCCATCGCAAATACTCGAGATGTATCGAGGTGAGGTCGAGCGACGAAGTCAAGGCCTTGCGCAGGCCGAGAGGCTTGCCGCCCGCCACGGAGTTCTCTTTCTCAACTCTGGCCCTCACTCAATGAACGTGGCCATGATAGTAGTAGTAGTAGTACTAGAAGTGGAAGAATTTATTCGTATTGTTGTTGTTGCTGCTGTTTTTGTTGTTGTTGCTGCTGCTGTTTTTGTTGTTGTTGTCGCTGTTTTTCTTGTTGCTGTCGCTCTTTCTCCTGCTGCTGCTGCTGTTGTTGTTATTGTTGGTGTAGATATCGACACCTGTCAGAGAGCTATTTCTCCTAAGCGGTTAGCTCGATGATATTGTATGACTTATCTATAAACATAGGTGTTTTACTACAATGATATATATATATATATATATATATATATATATATATATATATATATATATATATATATATATATATATATATTTATATATACACCATACATATGGTGCAATAAATAAATGATGATGATTGTTGGTGTAGATGGAGCTGCTGCTGCTGTTGCTGCTCTGCCGCCGCTGCCTATAACCGCCTATGTCGTACACCTATGCGAATATGATTTGTTAATCGATTTGTATTAAATATGAATACGTATTAGAATAATTAGTATTGTTTTATTATATGTATGAAATTGTTCTCCAGTACCATTTACACTTGCTGTGTGCGAGATTTGAACCTGTGTTTTATTAAGTGCTCGCATGTTCATGTTTCCCACCACCACCACGGTAGACTGACGATCCTAATGGTTGGCGCGCGGAAGAAGATGGTGGTGCGAGAGTTCTCTGTTGTTGATGACGATGACGACGACGACTCGACTTGACTGGGCCGTTCGCCTGGCCTGGGTCGGTCGGTCGGTCGGGCCGGGAGGGTGTTTGCCCCTCGCTCCTCGCCTCAGCATGCGCGCCGCGCCGAGCCGCGCCGTCTCCTTCAGGCCGGAGGAGGCCGACGGAGAGCCAATGATGACGCCAGTGGAAAGGTTCCACTGCGACGAGAAGGGGAAAATGATGATGAGGGGGAATGATGATGATGATAACGATAACAAACGACTTCGTGAGACCACTCGTAGCGAAGAGACAGCCTCACAGCCTCACAGCTGAGCTTCGGACGACGCGGAGAGCCCTACGAGACTGGAACGCGAACGAAATATTCTGCTCTGCTGCTCGGAACGCGAACGAAATGTTCTCTCTTGTTCTTGTTGTTGTTGTTGTTGTTGATGATGTTCACACACGGCGACAGTAACGGCGGATGTTGTTGTTGTTGCGCATGACAACATGCTGATGATGATGATGTTGATGTATTGATGTTGTTGATATTAAGGGTCGATGTATTGATGTTGTTGACGGTAAGGTCGATGACCGCTCGCGGCCGCTTAAACAGTTTGAACCGAGTTGGAACCGCTTGTCAGCTAGGTTTCCTAGCCGAGAGCCCATAGAGATAACGTTTTATGCAATACGTTACCTTCGATGATGGCGCGCCGCGCATTATATTTATGTTCTCTCTCGATATATATACAGGTAGTTCAATAAGTTCTTAGAATGAGTTTTTTAGAATTCGAATTTTGGCACGCTTTCACCGCTAATAGGAACTGCAACTTTTCGACTGCTAGCACTCAATATATTATGGTGATTGGCCGTTGCGATTTCGTTTGATAGCATTTCCCGTGCAACGTATCGGCGTGATTTTTAAAAATGGAGAAAAAAGAGTTTCGAGTGGTTATCAAGCATTTTTATTTCAAAGGTTGGAATGCGACCCAAGTAAAAATTGAGTTAGACGAGACGTACAGTGACTCTGCACCATGTTTTGCCACTGTTTCCAACTGGATTAATGTGTTAAAAAGAGGTCGCAGGAGCACCGAGGATGAACTACGTCCAGGAGGCCAAAAAACGGCAACTGATAAGGAAAACGTAGAGAAAGTGCGAAAAATTATTGGCACAGATAAGCGAATGAACATTAAGGAAATAGCGGAGGCATTAGGGTTTAGTTTAGGCAGTGTGCATTTTATCCTACACAAAAACTTGAAGATGAAAGAGCTTAGAGCAAAATGGCTGCCGCATTTGCTCAACCAAGGCCAAAAGACGCGCCTGTTTTTGCTTTACAGCGAAATTTGGCCAAGATGTCGAACAATCTGTCGGATTTTTGGTTGCAGATTCAAGACCGTCGATAAAAGCCGGGTTCATCACTACACTCCCGAGACCCAAGAAGCATCTTGCCAATGGTGTGCACCTGATGAAGGACCTCCGAAGAGGGTGCGGACAACGGCATTGACCGGAAAGGTGATGGCTACAGTTTTTTAAGACCAACGTAGAATAATGCTGGTCGACTACCTTGAGAGCTGTAAAACGATCACAGGAGAATATTATGCAAGACTGTTGGACTGCCGTTAGCAAGAACTCATCGTGAAACGGCCCCGCTTTGCAGAAGAAGGTTGTCCCGTTTCACCAGGGCAATGCTTCTGCACACAAGTCCCGGCAAGCATCGGCAAAACTGGCCCAACTGAGGTTCGAACTTATTGAACAACCCTCCTATTCTCCAGGCCTGGCCCCCTCTGATTATTTCCTCTTCGGACATTTGAAGAATAGTCTCGGTGGAAAGCGTTTTTCCAGCAATGAAGAGGTTAAGGCTGCTGTCAATGCCTATTTTCAGTCTAACGACGCGGAATTCTACTCAAGAGGTATGAAAGCTCTGAAATCTCAGTGGGAAAAGTGTATTGAGCTTCTCGGGGAGTATATCGAATAAGAAAAATTTAAAAACATGATTTGGAAAATTCTCGGTTTTCATTCTAAGAACTTATTGAACTACCTGTATATTCCGCAAAAGTATTAAAAACCTACCAAGACGGCATCGGTGATTTTCGCCGACTTCAAGTTTATAGCTACACATTCCTGATATCAACTGCAGTTGTTAAATTAGTCATTTGGTAAATGATCCTGTGAAAAAAATGACTAATAACAACAAGATGACACCAAAAACCGTATTTATGAAAAGCGCGATGCGCTCTGTTATGTAGATGTCAAATTTTAGGCGCTTATAAAGATCGAACATGGGTTTTGAAGAATTGAAACCGCATGCATCATTAAACGGCTTCTACGAAATAGTGAATAAAATGACTTCCACTTGAAGGACATTTAAACTCGTTTCAAGATACGACCAAAATGTTAAATTGATAGATCCAAGACTCGACTTAATGAAGCGGAGAACTGAAGAACGTTCGGCTGCACGATCTCGGCGCCGTCACTTCCATTCTGTAGTTCGGCAGCTATCAGACTCATAACCAAGCCTGTCTCTCAAGTAGAGAGTAAAAAACCAAGTTGTAAAAGTTGCAAATAAAAAAGAGTTTCTCATCCTTCAACGAGTGACACTGCTTACTGTGTGAGAGCCAATAACAACAAGCTCCGAAGACTTGCACACCTCGTATAGAGAAATCCGTCTAGGTCATTGCTTTTGTTGTTGTTAGCTTTACAATACTTGGTTCAACGAATACACAAGCCAATCCTTTTTTCGCGCTTATTGTTATATATATATATATATATATATATATATATATATATATATATATATATATATATATATATATATATATATATATATATATATATATATATATATATATATATATGAGTTTTATTTACCATTCCTTATGGAATATCTTTTGAATCAGATGCGGTCGCTGTGTAGTATGCCATACAGCGTGCTGCTGGCTTCGTATATAGTTGTATATTATTGCTATGGTATAATTATATGTATTTTAACAAATATCCTCGTCTGTCGTGCATTCATAATATTAACTGGATTATCACGATAGTTATATTACTACCTAATTACACAATAATTTGCTTTAGCGGGGCGTTTTCCCATAGTTCCTCGCCATAATGGTTTATCACCGAAACCTAATGCCTCAGCTAGGGACACTGTTCTCACTCCTCCTAGCTCGTCGCACTTCAGCACGATATGTTCGATAGATTCTTCTTCTATATCACACGCTCTAGACCGAACGGACTCAATTTCCGAGTATCTGGCCGCCAGCAGTCGGGTGTTGAGCATACCGGCCCTACAGTTAGCGAACAGCCCGGACGCTTGCAAGTTCGAATAAATGATATCTTTTCGGCCGTATTCCTTTTTTTGTTGCCTGTACAATTGCAAGGATGTCTTTCTCTCCATATCCTCTCTCCACCTTTCTTCGGCTGTTTTGTCAATTTTCTTCTTCACATCTTTGGTTATCTGTTTATCTGTTATCACCTCGTGTTCTTCAAAATCCATCGTATTGCACTTAAATTTGCGTTCAAGGAACTTTAGACGCCTATCCCATTTGCTTGTATTTTTTTCGCTTAGTTTTGCTGTGAGCAGTTCGGCCGCCCAGTTTTGTTCTTCCTCACTTGCGGCTATGTTTTTTAGACGGCTTACATACGATATCTTAGCTTGTGCTTCCCTTGCCCAGAAGCTGGAGACTCCGAATTCCCCTTCGATAAATTGTGCTGCACATGTATACCTACATTGCATTGCATGTCGGCCAACTGCACGTTGTATTGTGTCCAATCTATTTACCATGCTTGCGTCTAAACTCACAATAGCGTTAGCGTACGTCACTGTTGTAGTTGTTAAACGCTAAAGTTTAACCACGTCCACGGAATTGCTTTCGCGCTGCTTTTTTGTTCGGACCCCATTAATTTAAATGTGCAACGACGGGGATCAAACCGTTCACCCGTGTGTCTCCTCCGGTCACAAGGTGCCGCACGCGAACGCAATACGCCGCCGGGCTCGACGTATCAGCCAATGAAGCATTTGCTTCATTTAGCTTACTGCCAGCTTCCATTGAGAGACGAGTTCGGGCAGAGCTCGAGCCATGCTGCTAGGCTACTGTCCAGCTACTTTTACTAGCAGCTGCAAATTTAACTTAGAATCGCCTCTTAGAGAACAGACGGTGAAGCGAAGACTGCATAATTTTAGGTACTAAATGCCCATAGCTATACGTCCATAGCTGCCGTCATGGAGTTGCCGAGCTTGCCGACAAGCACGAATGCAGTTTACGCGAAATCGCGATCATTCGACCATCGATCAGTGGCGGACTGCTCTCTTCTTCGACGCGACAGAGGATGTCGCGATTTATGGCAACGGTAGGTGTCAACTGCAGTGTACCTGCAACGACGAGAACTGTCGTTTACACATTGTCGCGTTGAAGCGTACCATTTAAAATGATACGCTTCATAGCCTAGGAAGGCAGCAACTCAATTATAACATTTTTTGAGTATCCCTTGAGTATCCCATTATATCCTATTTTGAGTATCCTTTGAGTATCTCATATATCCTGTTTTGAGTGTCCAATATCCTTAAGCAGGAGAACCCATTATCGTGAAGAAGAGGTCGAACTGCCTAAATATACGTAAATGTGAACCTTTATTTAGAGGGGGCTAGGAGCAAAAATGCAGAATGCACATCCTTTGTTCTGGGTTGTGTGGGGCTTTCAAACCTACTAAAAACCTGGTGATCCCCTAACCTTGCATGACCGGAATATTTGTGACCCTGAAACCCCACTTCGTGATTTATCGAGGTACTGTTGGAGATAACTTTATATTCTTGCAGGACAATGTTCGGCCGCACACAACGGCAGCTTTTCGGATGGTACCTAGCAGAAGTTGAATGAGATTGAAGGAGTGGCAATAGCAGTTTATTCTCCCAATCAAAATGCCATAAAATCAATGCGGGACGGGCGGAAACGATAAGTTAAATCCACAACTTCGACTCCAGCAACACCTCCTAAAATTGTGAATGTTGTCCGCGATGGCTAGAGTAATATCCCAGAGCAGTTAATTGACGAGTTAACTAGATCAATGCTGAATTGCATGGCGACCGTATAAATACACACTATAATACGAATTGTATTTTACAATGAAAAAACATAATACATACCAACCCATGTTCGACCATGTATATATAACAACAACACTGCGGCTCCCTTATTACCAAATTGATTGGGCAAGGATGTGCAGCGACTCGGACTGCTTTTACGTTGTCTACTTCGCTTTCAGTCAGCGTTCGGGTCAGTCACGCCATCCAAACTGCTTTAGATTCTACCACACTTCAGAATTGGGCAACACATAACAAACTGGCTAAATGCGTTTGCTTCAAAACAAAAACTTTCCGGGTTTGG
>QVRM01002260.1:0-33979 GCA_003439945.1 Dermanyssus gallinae
AGCAGTATCAGCAGTAACTACGAAAACGGCCCTTGTACCGCAAAGACACGTTCACAGATATATATATATATAATCCCACCCCACGCAGCCTCGGTGGATCGCGCCGCGTAAAAGCGAATGAAAGCTTCGCTTAGCTACTTGCCACTCAGCGGCGAGCTAAAGTACAGCCAACCGAAGAAACCGACAACAATCAGTAAATTTGGCGTGGCATTGCGTCGTGCACTTAACGGTGGGCGTCACGCCCATGCGGCCCTTTCTGGCCGGCATCGTCGACGTCGAACTTGGATATTATACGCACTGTCGTTCTCTCTCTCTCTCTATATATATATATATATATATATATATATATATATATTATATATATAAGATAGCTCCAGTATCTCTTGCCATTTCGCCCACAGTTCCTCCTTTTCCCTGCACTATTTCGCCCCGGCTCCGACTCAGCCTGTCTCTGGCCGTCCTCCCTCCACCGCGTCGGCACGCGTGTCTCCCATTGCCATTCTTCCGCTATCTCGATCTGTCGATGATCTAACCATCAGGCTCTTGGTGGCGTATTGAGGGGGCAGGCCGACTTCATAGCCACCAAACGCAGCACCGCCACCATCAGGCGACGACGGCAGTGTCGTCATAGTAATTATTATCGGAGCGTTGCCGACGACGAAGCCTAGGATATGTCCTTGTTATCGTGTGGATTTGGACAACGGCACGCTGCGACAACATGCCAATGTTTGGTTGCATATGGCTCCAGTAGCGTCGTTCAACACGCCAGGACCAATTAGCGGAGACCCAGCGTGTTTACTGATAGAACGCGCCGGGCCTCGCCTGATGGATGGATCATGTATCACCATCAAGGAACTATATTGACAGGACACCCGACGAGAGGGCACCGCATACCTGCGCTAACATTTGCCCCGCACTGGCCGTGCAGAGGGGAAATGTGTGGCGTTTAAATCGATAGCGATGATGAGATAATGGGAAACGTAACTTTCCATACGGTAGTGTAGATCGTGACGTCTATTAACATATGAATAGCAGTAGTAATTATGCATATTATTCATTCCATGGTGCTACAAATATGTGTATTTAGCGGTGAATTTGCCGGCAATGGACGAAGCCCGACAAGTAGAGGAACAATCCGTGGAGACGGACTAATGATCTGCTAATGCAGTATCACCAAATTATGCACTATACAAACAAGCCGTGTCAATCACCAAAATGAGTTTCGAACATACATACCATATAAATTGTAGAGCACAGAAGTATTTCTTCCTATGTGCAACAATATCCTGTGTTCCGCTCTCAATGCGCCAATATTGTGTTTGTTGCTACGTTTTTTTAACGCTCTGACAACCACATTTTAGACGCTCGTAAATAAGCTAAGTTGCTTGTGCACGATATCGTCTAAATGATCTATCGTCATTGCGTGCTCGTACTGGAATTATGTCGGCTTTCTCCAGCAGAGGTATATAGCTAATGAGGTTATTATTATTGTTGCTGTAAATTTTGCCCCTCCCTTTCCCCGCGGTCGCTTGTGGTTGTGTTAAACGGCCAGCTTATAATAAATGAGGTTGTGGTTGTTGTTTTCTGCTTGGTGTTGCTGTGTGATATTTGCGGCCCTGTTTCAGCCCCCCATGCCAGGATCCACCATAGACGCCGAGGTCAGAACCTGTGCTCTGTTCGTCACCGTTGTCGAGACGAAGTCGAGCTGCCTCTGGCGAGACTCAGCGGCCGACGCCCAATGTGAGGTTTGTGTTGCCGCGATTCGCACCACGGACGACGACGCCCTGCGGACAGAAGACGACTCGGATTACGGCGACAAGGAAAAAACCCCCGAAGTCGAACGCGAAGCTCAAGCTGGTCAAAGGGGCTTCGGCGGCGGCGTCGTCGGCGGCAACGCGGCAGTAGAAGCGGCAAAGACATCGTACGCGACATCGGAAAATAAACGAAACAACACCTGGACAACAGCAGCAGCAGCAGCAAGATCGGCAACAGCGACTTGGTGCGTCCCAAAGCGTACATAACAGGCAAACTTGACACAAGAACTCGCGGCAGCGAGTTACGCTTATGTGACTGTTCGAATTAAAGAGCAGCGAGGTGATGTCAGATTTCTGACTGTCGATGATGCTCAACCTTAGGCAATACGCACGAATTTGCAATTTTTTTTTCAATTGAAATCCGTTAACAACTTTTAGTATATAGTCATACAAATTGCATATATCTATATACATTAAATGCATATATATATATATATATATATATATGAGAAAGAAACGTGATAAGATGGAAGAGAGGGGAAAAAGAGGGTACACAACGTAATAGGTTAGGCAGAGTCGAAAATTTCGACACGCTAAGTCAATCAAAGTTGACTGAAATCTGCGGATCTGTTTTTGTTGCGGTAAATAGATATATATTATAGAATTATCTTAGGATAAATTAATAGATACGAGTTCCAATCTAGAGGAAGGGACGATACGTCTAGCAAGAGTTTCTGGTGGCGTTAACGTTCTGCCGTGTATTTGTGTGGCTGTGGGACTGTGATGCGCGAATCTCTTATGTTTGGCGCCTGTCTGTCGACCATCGTCTGATGTCTACCAGTTGGAAGGAATCAGGTTGGAAGCCGTAGTAGCAGCAGCAGCAGCCACAAGATATACTCATACATCCGCAGCAGAGGAAGGTGTTCGGCAAGAAACAGCTCCACCAGTGCTGCTGGTACAACCGTCAGTCGAAGGATGTCGTCGTCCTCATCAGGACGGACGCGCCAACGAATGCGGGACCTCAAGCAGGTGGTCCCGCTGGCCATCCGAAGGAGACTGCTGAACCTCCGCAGGAACAGGTCATCGAGGCGGGCGTCAAGATGTTTCGAAGATATCGGCCGATAAAAAGGTGAGGGAGAAGACGTTTCGCTTTTCCTTTTTTTACTGTTATTGTCGTCGTCGTTGCCGTTGTTGTTATCGTTGTTGTTATCGTTGTGCTGTTTTGTGCAATCTTTTTCTGCCAACCGTTTGATACCAATTGATAGCCAATTGATAGCCTATCTTTCCATCGATGGTAGCGAACCCGTCGCCCGGTCGTCGATACTAGACATAACGACCTCACCGTACACGTCTCTCTGCGCATGTTGCTCAGGCGCGCGCCCCTATATATAAAGAAGAAAGCGAACCAGAACGGGACGACAAAGTCTGTGGCACAAATTGTTGCTTGCGATAGGCCATCGGCATCGCTTTAACTCCGTCGTACGTCGTGCGTCAAATAGCAGAGAGCAAATAGCACTTGCGGTGCTATTGTACGATTTGTTTCAACTCAGTAACTCTAACCCAATTTGCAAATTTCTAAAAGTATCGCCTCTGCCGAAAAAGCCGAACATGTTCGGATGTCTAGAGTTGCTCCAGCAGTTTCTCTTTGTAGCATAGCAGCAAGATAGCCTTCAGGAATAGGCCTAGACATCATTCCTATCTCAAAATGTTTTGTGTCTCAATATGTGGTTTTCATCATCCCCTGGTCATGCTACACACGGCGCAACGCTATTCTGTGTTGCACCCAATCGCAAAGAGTGGCCAGGATTTAGATTCGCCCGCTCAAGTAGCCAAGGAACTTGGCTGAACGTCGCTGACAGTTTCGTTGCCCATAAGAACATACGTGAGCGAGTGATTTCGATTTCGCACGCGACGAACCAATCACGTTGCTAGGAGTTGGCTGGGAGAAGGGTTGCAACGACGACGACGACGTCATGGGACGCGCCGCGCTACATCTCAAGGGAAAATGGGTGGGTGGCGGTAAAGTACTATACAAGGCCGTCCGGCAAGCCCCGGAACTCTTCTTTTCAGCGTTTCCTCTGTCAGAATACAGCGGTCTTTGTGTACGCATACACAATTTATCTGCATAGAATACCTAATCATCGTAAACGATGGTTTTCTGTCTGCGAAGTCTGCTGGATGTATTCACGTATGCGAATGCAGAAGCTCCTGCCATACTCACGCACGCAGAAAGACGCAGGGGTATCGAGATATACCGAGAACACGAAACACGTTGACTGCTTGCAGCAGAGGCTGATACGAACCTCTGTGAACCAACTCACTATAGTAATAGTGGTACCAGAGACAGGACAAGATCGATAGAGGGAACTTCTCGAAAGCGAAAAAGGCGGCGACAACTCGAATCGTTTCAGGTGGTGATTTCTCTGTGATAGTTACTGTCCTGTTAAGTAGCAGTGCAATGCTTAAAACTTCGGGGAGCTTATCAGTAGTATTTGTGAGGTTCGTATTAGTTGCCTTGCTCTCCTGGATTCCAGATATAAAATAAATGATGTTTTGTAATAATCATACGACATCGGCAAAATCAGGAAAATGATTTTGAAATTGACTTGTAACGTATGACTGGTCAATTGAACTAAACAGGCGGATTTACGGACTCACTCAATTTTGTATCCTCTCAAGTACCATTAAAAATTAAGGATTGACCAAAGTAGTATTCTGGATGGTTTTTCCAAATCAATCTGTGTACTTCAAACTAGAGAAGTAGCTGAGTAAGCAGGAACAGCATTTTTTCGAATTTCGAATGTTGTCAAAGTAGTTAGTATTGTTGATGCTGCGTTTCAAACTTAATTAATTAGTGCGCAATCGAACGTTCTTATTGAGAGGTTTCTAATAGGTAAAGAGACTTTTGTATTTGATGAGGGAAAATGAATACTAAATAAACATTAAGGTAACCTTTTCGTGTCGATGTATGCATATTTGCATTTTAATTTACATATATAGATATTTGCGAACCGGGCTATTGGAGACGACCTGCGACTTGAATAAGTCGCGGCGCATAAGGCAGAGTTGAGATGTCAAGCAGTTGTTTTCTACGAGACCTACTATTATTCACTAGAAGTTTTCCACTACGCCGAATGGACGTAGGCTTCCTTTCCTTGTTCGATGCAGCCGTTTTTGCAGTACCCTGTAGTGTCATAATCCGACTTATCAGATGACCGTTTAATTTGCCCCGTCGGCTAATAAGCTGCCGTAATGAGAGATAACACGCTATCTTACGTAACAGATGTCCGACAAACAGTGTTCACTCGTTTTTAAACAACCGCATTCTGCCCCATAACAGCATATCATTTTGTATGTGAGATATGCTCACCGTACTATGTACATCCTCTTCTTCCCTGATGTAAAGGTCATAAATCTATCCATACGCTTTTTGTATGCCAGAACTACCCATCTCTTCTCGAAGCACTTTGAAGAAGAACCGTGCGAATATATATACGTATATATATATATATATATATATATATATATATATATATATATATATCTCGTATATATATATATATATATATATATATACCTCCCTTAAATTAAGGAAAATCTTGATTTATGCATGTATTTTTTCACACCATAAATATGGTGTATTGTTGTACGGTGCCTTATTCAAGTCGAAAATGAACGAATAGTAAATCTTTAGAAAATATGCATACAAAATATATGTGGATTGGCCTATAGGGCAACCACTGAGAACATATGGAAAGATGAAACCATATTGCACTTTTATGAAATACACTTCTATAGCGTTCCGACATATTATAGCAAGAACCATACCCTTTTTGGGGCTACTTTTAATCAAGTTTACAGTAACAGAAGTGCTGTACATAGTCATGTAACGCGTCCACATACAGGGCTTGTGGCCAATTACTCGACACTCGATAACGATCGCCTGGTACCAATAAATGCCAGTCTTTCCCATTTCTTTAGATGTGTATTCGAGTAATCTGATAAATATTGAAAACTAAGCTAAAACAACTGATTCGTGAATGAACACCGTTATGTAGCATGTAAGATGTTACACACCCATACGAGCAAGCAGACACGGCGGTAGCATTTCTGCAAAATCCTCAATTGCTACTATCGTTGAACATTTATTAATTACGGAATTTTTAAACTCAATGATGAATGAATAAAGTTAAATACATTTTCCGTCCGTATATATATATATATATATATATATATATATAACACGGTTTACAAATGCATATTCGCTATGTATATAATTATTTTGATCGACTTAAAGTTTGTTATTATCAATCCACGGCGACAAGCCGTGACGCTAAAGGCACAGCCAGACCCCAGAGACGCTGATGGAGTCCAGGCTTGCTCGAGAGCGAAACATGGAAGGATGATCTACTTGTTGGCCATTATATCGCCGCTCGGACATGACTCGGGTCGACAGGGGCATAACACTCCGGTTCCGAAACGAACGAGTCGGGCCACAAGAAAGCGAGGTCCCGCAACTGCAGACGATTAACGGAGTTTTGAGGCTGAGTTCCTGCAATGGAAACCCAGAGTCTAACTGATGGTGTCACGGTTGCATATTAGCGTAGCAAGGAGGGGCAGCAACAACATGCTATATATATATATATATATATATATATATACATGTGCTGCGTTATGCGCGATCCTGATAAGAGGATACACACACTTATCAAGCAGAAAAAAATCAATAGCGCACACATAAATATATATATATATATATATATATATACATACATACATATGATTGATTTTTGGACATACAGGCGCGACGTCAGATAACGACGTCTCATGAAGCCCTTCGTTAGCGTCAAGTGGACATGATTTAATATTTACGGATCGACGGACATCGGGCCGCTGCTTGTCAGTCAACTGTACATGCGGCTCGCATGGCTCTTGACGCTAACTATGAATGATAATGTTGATTTCTTCGATCGAATACTTGAGACAACCGTAGAGCCATACGTCGTACAGGTGTGTCTATGCAAGCACCAGCGTAAATCTCAATCATCATTCGGCCTTCGCCATTTGCAATGCACTGCACTGCTGGCCCTGCACTCCGCCCATAATGGAGACATGCAAACACATAGACTAATACATGTATGCGTGCATGTATATATATATATGTATATATATATATATATATATATATACATATATGTATAGGTATTTGGATATATATATATATATATATCCAAATACCTATACATATATATATATATATATATATATATATGTGAAGGCAGCTATATGTTTAGCGTAGGGAAGATGGCTCGTGCCGACCTCCGAAACAAGTCAGCGGGCGAAGAGAAATAAGTATACCGTCTAGTTATGCTTGCCACATACGTCCAAGCGTAACCATATTGATCGTAAGATCTAGGATCGTGATAATGAATCATCAACGTCTTGGCTCTCGCAATACTCGTTATAGTAAATATTAATTTACATCTAATAACGGCTACTGTGTCAAGACGCTGACGTAGCGATATGCTGTTGGCGTTGTCGCGACTACTCACTCATCGGCACTCGAGGTTAGGCGCACCCGATGTCGACACTGTCGACATGGGGGACGGGTCCCTGCTCTCAAGCCAAGGAGGCGCTTTTAACCTATAAATTGACGTTGGCCCTGCCGAATTTTCTTGTCGTTGTGTACAACAAGGTCACAATCTTTACTACTGTCAGCACGGGCGGTCTGGATTGGCGGTCTTGTTGCTGAATCAGGCTATGCCAGCGGTGGGTGGCGCTAATAGAAGAAAGTGAGGCACAAACGTATTGTGCGATAGGTTCCATTGTTGCTCGTGCCGTGGCTGCCATGACCAAGAAGCTCATGTGCTTCATTACGTAAGCACAACTCCACGGCATTGTCACGACCACCCGACGCGCGCGCCTCGACGCAATGTACGCGTGTTATCGCGTCGAGTGTGTTGGGTGGTCGAATTGTGTAGGTTTGTTACGTTTCCTCCCCTTGATTTGGTGGATGGTGGTGTCATGGCCGTTGTTAGTTGGTGGAGTGATTTGTCTGGTTAATTCCGATAACGAACGAGAGTCTAGCCTATTAAATAACACACAGAACCTCGTCTTCTGTGGCGTTCCGTAATGAGACCAAGTGTGTTTAACACTTTGAAACAGAGCAATAGCAGGTCTGTGATGCCCTTAGATGTTCGGGGCCGCACGCGTGCTACATTGACAGACAAAATGAGCTTTCTCCAGTAATCTTTAAGTGTTTTTTTCTTAATGGGGATAGGGAATTGCAATTGTGCCCCTTGAACGAGGAATGCCCAGTAAGTGCTAGTCATTAGCTAGTACTGATTACGTCCCTGCCTTTTGTACACACCGCCCGTCGCTAGTACCGATTGAATGGTTTAGTGAGATCATCTGAGTAGATGTCATAGTACTTTGTATGTGTAATATTTGCAATGAAAATCAAACTTGATCATTTAGAGGAAGTAAAAGTCGTAACAAGGTTTAAATACATTTTTAACAAGGTAAAAAAAAAATAAAGAACCCTTGTCGCTGAGTTGAACGGCTAGTGCCGGTGAGCAGGAGAAAGATCGAATAATAATGAGAAGAGGGTGGATGTAGTGAGAGATCGCAGAAAGCGATGATGTAAAGACACTAAGTATTTTGCCGTCAGGCGGGCAGGCTGGCAAACTGACTTGACCTATGACGATCATTGGCAAGGATTCAGAATTAGATAATAGCAGCGGTGCTTGATTACAAAATCGAAGTCGCAGACTCTTTTTCTAATGTGTAGGCGCGTGTGTGTGTTCGTATGCGTATTTAGCAATCGTAAGCCATATAAGAGAACCTTCTTCTGGTTCTGTCATACGCTGCGCTAGAGTATATGTGGTGACGTGCGCGTTCTAGGTGCCTAGAATTCTAGGCCCCATTCTAGGCCCAAAAGTAGCAAAACGAATGAAATGTATTTGTCTCTTCTACTGTGCTTGCATATTACATGATTGGATATAGAAACCATTGGAATTCTTGGCGCTAGCAATTCGCACCGTTGCACTCTGCAAGGCAGCGTTGGGGAGACATGTGTCGGCAGATAAGTACCTACACAGACGTATACGTCGTTATCGTGAAAAACAACGTTTGACGTTGTCACTTATATTATCCGTCTACGTCTGTTATTTGTAATTTCCATTTACATAAGTTACGTCTATTATCACAACAGCACTTAGTGGGTCATCATCAACACCGGCACCACGGAATGTGACAGCTAGCAGAACAGCGCGGAACACAAGTAACAAAAATGACTAGGATACCGACAGCATTACGGCCCGTGGATAAGAGAGCCAAATAAAAAAAAATTACATCACCTTTTGGTAGTGCTAATTACATTATGTTACACGTGCTCACTGAGTCCTGAAAACGGCATATGTTTCCGTTCATCTTGGACATATATAGAATATGTTGTATATGCATCTCCGGAAAATGTCACTGACTCAACACCCAGATAGCTGGCGCTGACCGACATGTTTCATAATTTTATTTGGTGCAAATGAGGCCGCAAAATGTGCAGCGACACTCATCGGAAGGGCTATGGGATCTAGTGCGATGGCACATGTAGCGGAACCCATGGACGGAGGAGCGGTTGAGAACGTGACGTTGCTCGAAGAGCGGTTTCATTCATGCATTGTCTAACATTGCCGGTGTTTTATGAAACGCCAGACATCTCTCTCATCTGTTGCTCAAAGTGCCTACGGAACTCTCGCAGTGACGCGGGAGTCGGAAGTTTAAAGCCATTTACCAAATCCTCGATATATGGAGTCATTCGCGACAGACTATAAGGCTAAGCTGCTAAGCGGATAAATGTTTCCAGATTTATGTAATACCACATGAAAAAGGACAATGGATTCGCGTCAAATACAGGAATAAAGGCCATGGCCTGAACAACTGGTGTAAGGCGGCGAAAATGCCGACAAGTTTATCAGAGACAACGTAACATTTTTTCTTGTTAATGAGAGCTTTGGCGATATTGGTGAAAAAAAAATGACTTAATGGCCATATAAGGAAGGAACTAAATTGTACTAGGAAAACGAAATAGAGAGCTGCTGCGTGAAGCAGAGGAACAACCTCACAAATTGCTGAAACGGATAATAGAAGGCAGTGCCTGGGATATGGATTAAGCACGTTGCCAGTGTCCTGCGGAAGCCGATACTATTTGGTCAATGACAATGAATCAGCAGGAAAATAGGCGGTAAAATCAAAAAACAAAACGTGCGTTGGTGCTAGCTATTTCTTGTAGGAATAGAATGGTTCATATTTTAGAGGGAAGACTCGAATGACACAGTAACTACAGCTTTACCTAGGACGAGACCTTTGAGGCCTTCCCAGTGAAGTGGACGGGGAATAAGAAGAGATTAACAAGTTAATTCAATCGCTAGCCGAACTTTCAAGACGGCAAAAAGGCCGGTAATATGCAAGAAAAATTAATGTAATAAAAGTGCTAAACGCCAGCGTTTGCTGCTGTGCTAATTTTGGGAGATTCGAATGGTTGCAGAATAAGCGCTTTAAGGATTAAGATAGACAAGAAAAAAGAAAGCGATCGACGATTAAAGTGGATACTTGCTCACTGACCTTTGCTTTGACGGGAAACATGTTTTCAGTATTAATCCACTTTGTTTTTAAACTACTATAACCGCCGATACCAGCAGATCTTAAATTTCTAAGCTAGCTAATCGTCGAAAGCCTTTTGGCTATGTTCGTATTGCTTTATGAATTGAAATATAGGCCGTGTAAATCCCCACGCTGCTCGATATTATCTATGACACCAAGGCCACTTGTTCTCCACAGCAAATTATAATTGCAGCAAACATTATCGGATATCGCATTCCAGGTTGCAGATTACGTGCTTAACTAGGGACAAATACAAGCAAAACTAGAATAATAAATTTTCTGAAAACTCGTGAAAGGCGGTACCCTTGGGCCGAATGAACAAGAGAAGAGATTTAAATGCTTGGGTAAAATTCTGACAAATATATGCGGCGAAATCCGACATTCCTCTTGAGAACTAAAGTCGAAAGGCCTATGAAGTATCAGCGCGGATCAAACGCTTTCAGATCGCCGGATAAATTAGCGGCGTTAGGTCTGTTTGACATACTTTTTACTTTTAAAAGTAGGAATTAGGTTTGCGTTATCAGGATAATTGACAACATTGAAAACAAGTCATACAAAATAAGAATTGTTATACTTTTACAACTGATGTGTTTTATTGTGTTTAGTTTTAAGAACTATACAGATCATCAACTGAATGAGCTGTATCAAACTTAACAAATTTTATTTGTTAATAAAAATACAATATATAAAGGCCTTGATTGTAACGATAATTTCAAAGCTAACACATGATATATATAATTTATTCCTTATAGTAATATATGGAAATAACACACACACACACACACAAAAACCCACGTGGAAGAGTACATGTTTCGCTTTTGCAATTATGTGCGATTAGCTCAGGCTTGTAAATATATAGTTATATTAACAAACATCAACATATGTTTGTCACAATTGTAGGCTACAGTTTCACCAAGCCCTCGATGGACGTTTACGACTCTTGTGTGGTGTAATTTTCTAAGTGAAATTAAAAATAGGAGCGGCCAAGTCGTTCTGGTGGGGCGCTAGATGGAATTTATTTTTGCTTAGATGAACAGCAGAGGCCAAGGAAGATTGCATTGAAGCAGGCTGATGTGGGCCTCGCTGATGCGGGATGATAGTTAGGGATAGAGCTGACTGAAGGAGAACGGCAGAGACGCCTCTCCCACGGCTTCGAAGTAATGCCAAAGTATTACCGAGCCTGAGGAGGTGGAGAGGAATCCGGGTTTAGTGGGTTTGTGTTTCATTCCCGAAACCTCCCAGAACAAAAAAAAGATGTGGTTCCCTCACAGAAATATTTTAACAACCTAACGTGACAGAGGACACCCTTCTCAAACGGAAATACCCGACCTCAGTGCAGCGAATTACCTAGTGTTCATTTTCCCTAGCTTTTCATAGAGGCAGTCGCCTTTCGGAAGTACGTTGAGGCGCAGGTCTGTTTGATGTAATGTTCCACCCTTAATATGGTGTATGTGGTCTATACCGAACCGAACAGAAATGACACCGTTGTCAAGAGTAACAGCCTACGACGATAAACAGTCATCTCTTCGGCGATGAGGAACCATAACGATCTCAGTTTACAGGCTTCGTTGCTATTCCAGCAATGTACGCGACCGACGTCCGGCATCCGCTGACCGTTTCAGCGGATTTCGCATGACTTTATTTTCTATCGGCAGCTATGACGACATCGACAATAAGCACTCCAACCAAGTGTTGAGACGTCGCCAAACGAAACACGACAAAATTGCCTCATATAGACCTAGAGTATCGTATTCACCCAACAGACAGCCTTTCAAAAAAGCAGTCGTTGCAAGGGAGCGTGTTGGAGGGCGCAATCCAGATGACCTTCCAGCGTGCTCTCGCGTTATGCATAAAGCGACAACATTGGCGCTCGATTTAGTGAGATTGTGCATAAAATAAACATTTTAGTAGGATTTTATTTTAAATGTTGCTTAATACAATTACAGAACGTTACTGAGTATTATATGTTGTGATTGAATGTGGAAGGCAGTGACAAACTCTTAGAGGGCATGGTGACAATAATGCGTTCATTAGGAATTCAGAAATGCAGAGTTTACAGATAGCTGCAGGGCTGTTGAGTGCCCTCACTCTGAACGGCTCTGTAGCCTAGTTCAAGTTTTTCGGCGAATTCTAACGGTAACAGTCTTTGAGTGTAGAGCGTCTAGCATTCGCTAAAAATAATTCTTTTTTCTCTCTAATTTTTTCTCCGTAACTGTTTTCGGAGTATCAATGGCAATTTTAGGGCTAAGAACGTATATCCGTATACCAAGTTTCAATTAAGCAATCATTTTTAGTGAAAAAGTAAATGAAGCGAAATTAAGTGACCTGATGTTTTTCTAGCGAGTCAGCAGACAGCCACGCATGGGGCAGATGGACGAGGCGAAAACAACGACAGCGTTGTTTATACAAACAGCAAATAGGTAACACAACTTATGAAGTCCTAGAGGAGTAAAATTGATTTTTAAAAAATCGCACAAAAAACCTGTCTCTATTTTGAGTATACACAAACGCGCATGGCATGCATCGCAGAAAAGCTCTTTGGCGGGTGGCTGGCCCCGACGGCAAACAACAGTAGACGACGCACAGAAACGGAACCACGGCTTTCGCATTGTCTGACATTGTAATGCGCTAATGTTCTCATGGCGAAGAACAAAAGGAAATGGTGCATCGTTATTGCGACGTTTTTCGTCGTTGTTCCACTGTTTTCGCGACTCAACTTTTTGGCCAATGACCTAAAGAAGCCGTCTCGTCTTTTAATTCCCTTACCAAGCAACTCAATGTCCTACACAATGCTCTGTCTTTAGAACTGAGCCCGAGTACTGACATGATAATGAGCGTGTAATGGTGAATGGTGACAATCATTATGATGACGACGGTACTACGAAATGTACAGTCATGTTTAAGAGTCGGCGGGGCTGAACCCGGGGTTTGCCGGATTGGCTACACAGCAGAAGAGGACATTTCCACAATTAGTGCGTTTGTGCTCACTTCTAGAACGGCAAGCTCATAAGTGCACATTGTTATTAGCTGCTGCTGCTACTTAATTAGCTGACAGCAATACCGCTCCGAGTAAAGGCACAAGAAGTATCGGATCTTTATGCATGCACACGATAACGAGCCGATACGGGACTCATCGTAATACACTTGGGTCACAATACATTTTTTAAATGCATGTGAACGCATACAAATGATAGTACCGAGCATCTGAACAACTCATGTTGATAAAGACCGTAATAAACAAAGGTGTTTTAATTTGCATGGATATGCTCACTATATGATCTTCGGCCCAAAACACATCACGCACGTTAATTAACCAAAACCGGAAGCTAAAGCTTGGCCGCGTGTAATTTTGGCACAGCTCATACCTCAGATCCAAACATTGCAAGTGTTTGGTAAAAAGACTTTTTAAGTATCAAATAAAGTTTGAATACTTTTATTTTCTGCCGCCCTCATTACATATTGTTTATTTCGCAATAACATTGCAATTCAAGATGGTACATAATTACAATACAATTCACTCATTATATACACATATTTGAACACTTCAGCGACTGTCCCACTGGGCGAAAAAGTGCAAAGAGTGCGCCTTTTATTTTCTAAACATATTAGACCTGGTGGCGAAATGCTACAACAAACCATTTTGGCGGGCGCTGAAATATTTTCTTGATCAGCGGAGAAAACAGCCAACACAAGCTGCTAGCCTAGCAAGAAGCCTTCGTTGTGCAGCATCCTCACGTGTCTTACATATGTGTGGTAGAAATAGACACGCTTACACGGAGAAAGAACACCGTGCCGCCAATATGTGACCGTTTAACCGGCACGTTCAGTCGCGCGTAGCGTCTCCGTAGAGCGGAGAGACAAAAATAATTACGTAAGTGCTGATGAAGATTCGTTTATAGGGCACGACTTCCTCTGCGTGGTCCGGGGTAGTGAATGGCGAAAAGAAGATGCACTAAGATGCTGCTGCTGCTGGCATCTCTGCCTTGCCAAGGAAAAATACGCGAGACAATCATTTTCCCTGCGTCGGTGTACGTTGGTGATAAGCCGTCTATCGTGCCACGCCTCAGCGCCCGTCTTTCGTGAGACCTTAGCAGGGTAGGTGCGTCGTTACCCGTCGTAGTTGGGTCCTTTCTCTTTTCGGCGAGATCACCCAACCAACCGTTGCACTCCATTCGTGCGGCGTGGTTCCCTATTACCGCCAACTGTGGCTTGTTGCTTAGCGTCATCATGATAAAGATGACGTACCGCGCCTTTGGCAACTTCTCTCGCAAGGCTGACCCATGTTGGCCAGGTTCTATGCAGGACTGCAAAAAAAGACTGTCCGGATGGACCCCGAATGGCACAACACTTGCGGTGACTACATACATGCCTTACATCAAGCGTAACGGCAACTCGTACAGCAAGCATCTCGGACCTGTGTCCCCCGTGCTCAGTACCAACACGCTCAGCTCAGAACCACCAGGTTCAGTGCTGCTGGTGGAGGGAACATGCTAAGCAGGTTAATGCTGCTAGATAAATGTGGCGTACGCAAATAGCATCTACAGTGCGAGCGTAATAGGGTTATGGTGCAATACATAAAATGACTCATAGATACAAGTTTATTTCACCAGAAGTTGGTAGATATTACCGAAAATGCATGTCGGCTGATAACGTCTTTCACTACTGCATGCGTCGAACCAGCTTCTATTTCGTTGCATTGCAGTATGTGGTGTCGGTAAAATGACTCTTGCAGATGACTTTGCAAGATCCACTTTCTTGGATAGTTGTATAGTAAATTAAATGAAGTAAATGAAGAATAAAACTGGCAAATAACGTCGTGTCGTTCCCATCACAACAATGCCGAGGGCAGATTTTGCCCTGGACCGTACTAGTTGGAACCACAACATCGCCTAAAAAGTGGCAGATATTGCCAACTTCCTTGGCACATATTTTACCAATTAAGCATTCAAACACCAGACTTATTAACCAGACTTAACACCAGATATAAGAAAGCTACATATTTCCCTCGCTTTATTTATTGGGGTATTACAGGGCGACACAGCTAGCCCTTTTCTGTTCATGTGAGCGGCTTAGCGAAAGTCTTGCGGGACCTAAAAGCGCCGCATGCATTTAGCGCTAACGATTTGGTCGTCCTCGCAAAGTCCCGGAATGCTTTACAGTTTTTTTTTTCTTTACAGTCTTACTGAACCAACAAAACGGTGCGACAAACGCCTACTCAATATCAGTGTAAGCAAGGCTGAAATACTCCGTTTTAGCCGCGAAAAGGCTATGTAACCACTCGTCATCATTTAGAGATAAACGGCTGGAACTCATCAACAGTAGCTCAGTGTCACTCGAGCACCGCGACCTCATTTAGTAGACACATCAAGCTTATAGGATGGAACAATGCCACTGACAGCCGCCATATCGCTTTTTGGGGAGCTATTAGCTGCATTACACTGAATTAAAAATGCCTATGCATTTGTTTCAACTCAAAACTGTGTACGCAGTATCCGACTGTGTGTGTACGCCGTCGCCTCACATTTTATTCTGTTTTAATGTATTTTAAGACATTATAAGGTCGTTTTTAATGCAAACGAAATAAACAAATAAATGTGGTGATAGATGAAGAAGGAGCATAAACTTGGCTAGTCAGAATCACAGAGGGACCAACGATCTAGAACGGACAGATGGAAAAAACCTTGCCAAGGAGCAGAGAAGCGTTGTGCAGAATAACGTGGTATGGCTGCCATCAGTAGATCTGCCTGAAAAATAAAATAGTACAACTACTACTACTACTAATCAATAGGCGAGCGTCGCTGCAAATTTAGGGAGTGTAATTTCGACCGATACGCGGCGCTAAGCTGTCAATCAAGTGATACTACCTTCAAATCCCTTGTAAAACTTGAGACCTGTTATATAGACCTATACCTACGAGTACATTGCACATCTAGCTCGCGTTAACCACACATTCATGAGTGAAGACACACGAGTAGGAAGTATATGAGCGTGTGTGCTGTCCATATGTTGGCTAGCGTCGATGATAGAGTGATCGGTGGCGGAATGCTTTTCGACTCGCAGCTGCCGGTCTCTCCACACGAGAGACGGGAAAGCGATTGGTACGCCAACCTGTCTCAAGTATTGCATAAATTTGATGCATGGTTGGTGGTGGAACGCTCGTTCACCGTTCGTTTCCTACTGCACACAGACTTTTTCGCAATTCGTCGATAGGACCTAAGAGGAGCCGGCTATTGCTATTAATAGATTTAGAAAAGCTCAACTTATTTGCAAAACTTCTGCCATCTCAGTATAAATTCATAAACGAACACACAAATTAATAATAATAATAATAATAATAATATTTAGGAGCTAGGAGAAGACAAGGAGTACACGCTCACACTTCACAATTGTAACATTTAAACAATACAAATAAATAATAATAATAATAATAATAATAATAATAATAATAATAATAATAATAATAATAATAATTACTCTATTACATATTGACGTGTATTATACGTATTACTTTTATAGTGGTAAATAATCTCAGAATTAGATGTAATTTCCCAATCTGTTAACGTGTTATAACTTTTCCTTCTGTACGTACTTAGTATTGAAAAGAATAAAATAGTACATTTCACATTTATTATTACATATATTTACTTAGTATCTAAATGTTATCGTGTTGAGTGTATAAGTATTGTATGTCGACTATATTATATTCCATATATTACTACATAGGTATTGTGGCAAACATATTGATGACGTTTTCACCAGTCCATACAGAACGAAACTGTTTTATAAGGGTAGGATTAATCAAAGCCAAAAATGCTGTTTAATTGAATATATATAAGGGTGATTTGGCAAGTAAGGAAAATACGAGTAAAATTGAACGCAATAAAGAAGAATAAAATACATTCAATTTTTATATCTAGGCGTAACCGTGTCATTCAATTCAGTAATAAATACTAAATTGTATTGCATTGAAACAATCAAGACAACACCAACGGTCAACTCTGGTACCTTGTGTCGCAAAAACTTCCCATACAATTGGTAGCCATTCGTTTGATTGCAGAACATCTTTTATGAGATCCAGCTGTTGTAGTTAGGCTACTATTTATGCAAGCATCAATCATTTTCTCGACACCGAGTCAAATACCACCCTTATATCCATAACAATGTTTTGCACATATTCCTTCGTCGTGGGGGGGGGGGTTAATCTATAAGGAGTGAATGGTGCCAGCCGACGTAACAAGAGGCTTGCCATTAGCTTGTAAACTATACAATATAAAGTTTCCTTAAAAAAAGAGGTTGGACAATCGAGTAATAAAAAACTCACATTTACGTGCCAACAGAAATGTGCGCCAAACAAAGGCGTAGCTAACAGTCTCAAGAATCGCTAAATCCGGGGACGGATAGATTTACCACTGTTTAAATTGTTAGCTCCGACAATATAACAAGCTAGGTATAAAACCATCTTGTAAAAGCAATTTAAAGACACGATAATTCGCGGATAATTAGCGATGTTTGGAAGAGCAAGTAGTTAACATGAGATGTTACACCTCTTTGATGTCTTTTTAAAATCTCTTGATATTTGCTTCAAAGAGCTGTTGAGTCTGCTACACGATGAAGCCAAAATGTGCACGCAAAACATCCATTTCAAAACTACAGAGCTTTGTTTTTACTACGTTTTTTTCATATCGTGCGCAAATAACACTTTAACGTGAAAGTTAGTAATCCTTGTTGCCCGTGTCCGTAGCGTGTACATAGAGTTAATCTATTACCCACCATGTGTCTGTCGAAAGTAACTTTAAAGCCCCATATGATGTGACTTTAGCAATGAGCTGTCTATTTGCGATAAGTTGTGCTATCTGAAATGTTGGAATGGAAATCTCCATACCACTCGCGCTACACCAGGATGAAATGCAGTCGATAGCTGCTTGCATTTTCAACCGGCCATCATCATCATGAATAGGTTCAGGTCGTCTGCATACATTCTGCACATAAAGTTCAGTTGTCACAGACGTAGACCAAGCCCGTGAGCAAAGATCACATACATCAAATACGACCCCTGGGGAGCTTCCGACTAACGCCAAGAGCGCCGCAATGGGCTCTTACCGGTCTTTACAACGAGCATTATATTAGAAAGGCATAAGCGACAACATGTGATAATACAGGACTCAATGCTAAGAGAAGACATTCTGTACAAGAGTATGCTGTAATCAACTCTATTAAATGTACGCGAATAATCAACGTACGCGGAGTGTAGAGCAATCTGCTGGTTCCGCGCGAGAGCTCAATCGTGGCACAGTTCAAGAAAATGCCTCAGTTTAACGCCCCTTCAGGAAGCTATGTCGATGAGAATCTAGAGGACCATACAAGTCTAATATTTCATAAATGGCACCAACGTAGCGTCGTAAGGCCATAACCGCATTATCCAGCGTTGTACGATTCCCACAGGAAAGTGAAGCTACATCAGGTTGTAACTCCGTAAGCCACTCCAGGGCCTCGCCGTGCATAACTCTATTTGGTTTCCAATGAGGTAGGTTCCGTTGGAATATCTGCCCCCCCCCCCCCCTCTCTTTGAAATGCGTGTCACAAGATAAAGATTCTGATGTAGTGGGAATCTTTCCGTAACGCAGACATGTATGCACAGAGTGGCCTAATGCTGGCGGCATTCCTTGCTGAAGGTGTTCGTTGCGCAAGCTGTCCGGTTCAGGCAACTTGCTCGGTGGGAATTACTGAATACCATCTTACACTGGCTGCTGGGTAACGTCTTGATCAAGCAAACCTGCTGAAACACGTAAGCAATACGTCGTGCTCAGTCCTTATTCGTTTCCTTTCTTAATTAATATTGTTCACTCAAGTTAGAGTTTTTAAAAAAGATCGCATCGAAATGACCGAACGTTTAAAGTTGTCTAGGGTTTCCCGATAGTACTTGTAGCATCATAGCCGCCGACTCTTAGCGGTATGATTTATTATCTATTCTCAATGAGCATCGCTGAAAAAAGTAGGTAAAAACAATAAGAATCGAACCGGCGACACCCCAGTAGATGAAAACATGAGCAGCACACTAGCTTCCATGACCGTGACGCCGCTCATACAATGAAGTATTTAGCTGTCTTTTTATGGATTTTTAAAAAAAATGATCGTGTACTCTACGGGACACGGCGCTCTAGGCGCTCATGTATGTAGAAGCCAGATGTAGAGGTTTGCGTGCTGCTCTAACCAGCAGCTTTTCGTGTCGCTTTTGCTGGCAGGAGAGCTTTGCGCTTCGGAGCTCAAGTTTATATGATGGTTTGAGTTGCACATATTATGGCTGCATTTCGTGGTGAAACTCTGCTAATTCCTGGGCCTAAAACTGTGACGCCTTTGCTTCAGAGTATAGTATCTAGGAGTACACCCACGATATTGTCAAGTTGGCTTAAGTGGGGGTTGTCCAGGAATTTAGTCCTTACTGGTTCATGTTTTTCTCGGCGAGCTCGAGAACGATGTATGTAATAAAGAAGGACGTTATCGATCCCCACAAGTACGTGCGGTGGTTATTTGGCTCTTTCTTGAATCTGATGATCTCTACTTAGATACCGGACGTTTACTTCTAGAAAGTTTGTGGCAAACACGTCAATACCCGGCCTACTCCTAGAGCTTCCAGGTCGCTACAGTTGGACTATTGTACGAATTTGAAGCATTTTAGAGTCATTATACAAATTCCAACAAGCGTATTATTATAGGAGCTGATCTGAATATTGGTACATTCGAAAAACAACATAGGCCGGAAATCCACCCCGCAATTGCGTTCCAAGAGATTGCCTTCTGGACGCGTTCCACAATAAATTATTGATTGGGAAACAATACATAATTTTTTGATATTCTTTTGAACAGTGTTATCACAATAAAAAACGAATATCACTACGTAACAACAACGATGATGCAGAATATTGGCGTCATCCAAAGAATACTGGCGTTATCCATCGTCGAGATCGCCGACCGCAACTTTAAAGCACCGCAAACATTATATACTTTTTTATGGGACCGTTTTTTTCCGGGCGGCAAATTATTTTAAATGCAATAATTTCTCATGGAGCTTTAAATTTCCAAAATTAAACATTTGTACAATTGTAACAACTAAGAGCATTTTGCAGAAAAGGCCCTTGTGTGCAAGTGATTCGTTCTTCTTTCAACTTAGTGATTCTGCCCAAATCAGGAGACCACCTTCAGTTCGATCTGAGAGACGTTGCAAGCTGGTGTCACGCAAACGGCCCTGTAATCAGTAGCTCAAAAATAAAAGTCCTAAGATTCCGTTGGGACGGTCAGTTCACTGCCACAGACAGTCGGATAGAAATTGCCGGTAACGGCTATGAGCTCGCGAGGTAATTCTCACACTTCGGAGTAACTCTCACGCCCTAACTTCCGTTCAGCAGACGTCTAGAAGAAGAAAGGAGCAAGGCCAGATTAGATACGTCACAGAAGTGTACCTAAAAGTGGCCGTGAACATTTTTAGAATCAAAATAGTCTCCTGTTAGAAATTGCTTTGATATTGTCGCATCCACTTTATCATCATAACATGTTAATGTTACGACGTCAACTCATGTGTGTGCAAATATTGCAGAAAATATAGAGTAGAAATATACATACGAGTATTCTAAAAATAGGAAAACATCAGGCATGTAGCTTTTATTAGTATATATCGAGGATCCATGGTACTGCTCGACCTTGATTACTCGCTGTCTCTTTGTATATCAGTGGAGAGATTTTGCTAATTATTCCGCTTTGTTAGCTTCAGTGAGCACTGACGAAGCTAGCGCCTCATGATACGAAGGATATATATATATATATATATATAGAGACACCAGAATTATAACAGTGTTAATGCAATATTTCGTCAATTCTTGTGCATAATGAGAATGAGCCATTGCTAGACATGCTAAGATGTGATAACAATAAATGTTGCTTTCTCCACAAAACGTGCATACGCAGTTATTCGTTTCATAACAGTCACTCTTTAAATATTATTTAGAGCGTATATATAAAATATCAAAGAGAAACTGAAAACTAGTCTTCTATTTTCTTAATAATTTTTCTTCTTGAAGATTGTTGTGAGGAACCAATTCCTTTGTGCGCTTTCAGTGTAGGGGATCTGCATTATGTAACAAAAGTTAGGCAGCTTAGGGGAGTCTGTATGTGTAGAGCCTGTTTTAAGTGGTGGCGCTTGGCATCGAAGACGGGCAATGTATACTATGTGTCGCCCCACTTTGTTGATTGTGCACATCGCAAAACACTGAGACTGTCCGCTTTGCTTGTGCAGTGTCTCTACATTTGAAAAGTACCCATGAATGAAAAGTGGCCACACACAGCGTCTGCAACACCAATGATGCTAACAAGCTATGCCGCATGCCTTCCATGGCACACCCTGGGATCAGAGGTCGCGGTCTTTAATGTATGAATAGGTCTAGTGCGGTTGTATCATGCGGTGCACATGCCATGCCTACGGTTCAGGATGTCTTCGGGTATTACGGCGAGATACATCTCGAAGCCCTTGTCAGCAAGCGTCACAAGTCCTGCAGCGCGAGAGAGTCCAGACTACCCCTTGCCAGTGCTGACAACGTTAGGCGCGGGCAATGTTTAAACAGGCGGGTCCTTTTTAAAGGGCTTTTAGTAGTATCAGATCGTTTTGCTGCCGCCTGAGGAGATACGCGGAATTCCACAGCGTCGGCCTAAAATTAAATGCTGCGCTACCCGGACCAGATGCCGTACGTTCTGTTATCGTAGGCTGTTCTGCGGTCATCATTGGTATGAGGCAAGGGCCCATCGCAGGCATTTCGCTTCTCGTTTGCCTCGTCCTTGGTGAAATTAGAGAGCTATACTGTCACTGCAATGTCGCTCTGAAAAGCAGCATAAACGAGAAGTGGCCTAAACAGGAACACAATTAAAATTGTTTCTCTCGTCTGCGCGTGCCACAGGAGAGCCTGCGCGCTAACCCCACTGTTAAAATGTCTTAGATGCGGATGTTGTCGACACGTCTTCTCCACTGCCCTTCAGGCACTTCCCTTGGTGGGAGTTTAGTCTCGAACATACGGTACACGCATTTTGGACGAAGGAGCTGGTAGTCCAGTCTAGGCAGCAGCAGCAGAAGGTTTACGTGGGACTGTGGATGGGATCGAAAAAGACCTTAAGTCTTAATGGGCTAAGCAGCTTGCATATATCTGTTTATTCTCGTAGTAGTAATTCCCCACTAATAGAACAAGTATCTCTTCCGTTGAATGTATAATATGGCGTGTCACGATGCCTGGTTCACCGTGGCATCCCCTTTTGACAGCTGTGAATTACTCCAATTGTGGTAAGCCGCACTAAATCACTAGAAATCAAACGTCGCGCTAAATGTCTGCTCTACGTAAGGTCTAGAGTGGGTCTAGGGTATAGCTACGTGATATTTTTATATCACGATATACAACTTGAAATGTGACCCATTCCGTTGCAGTTAAAGCAAGGCCCCATGCTGAATAACGTGATGCAGGTTGCACGTGTTATGCTAAGCTGAAATTAAGTCATTTGCAAATTTTAAACAAGCATTTGGTGGCTTGTCAAGGTTACAACATGACCATTAAAAACTTGTTTCATCCTTGGATTTTAATGAAGCATGTCGTACATAGCGTAAATTTCATGCGATCTGTACCAGAGAAGTTTTGCGGTACATGAAAAGTTTCCCCTTACAGGTAGGGTTTGGTTAGATTTAGAGAAAATTAACTAATAAGTTCGAGAGTGCAATTAACTCATTTAGGTCGGTGGCAAATAGAGCATTTGTTTCACAAGAACGGTGAGCTGTCGCGTTAAAAGCAAGGCTGCACTCTCACTTACAGGCAGTCAGACTGTTCAAGGTCGCTTAACTAGAGTTTGGAGCGATTTTTTGCAGAGACCACGGTGCGCCTCGAAGAACTACTACACTGCACCTAGTAGTAGGCGTAGTGCTACCTATATAACTTTGTAGCGTATAGAGCGCACAGAAAATGTCGTGACCGAATGTTATGTTTCGCCTTTGGGAGCACTGTATCGTTCCCGCATGTGTTGGCTTCGCTTTAGTCTAAGCCATAGAAGCAGACCTACGTGACCGTAGCAAGAACAGCAGAGTATTGCCCGTTCCTTTTCGATCGCGAAATCGCTCGCTTGCAGACGATACACGTGTATAGGAGCGAGCGTTGATGGGGTGGGGAGTGAGGGGGAAAGATTCCTCCTTCGTATGCCACACACACACACAGACACAGAGACACAGAGGGAAGAGGCCACCTAACTGAATGGCCCCGGGGACACGGACCCGGGGCCGGCCATCTGCGCGTTGTTTCGCAGCTCCGCTTCGATCGGAGGAGGATCTGAGGACACCAACGGGAGAATCCTCGTTTGTTCTTCTCGCCGGATGAACACGCCATGTCGTTGCTAGTCGTCGTAGCAGTCATAATCCCGTCTCGGACTCGGCGGAGAGCGACAGCGGAGGGCTCACCTCGCTTCCGCAGTAACAGGTCAGCCGATCAAGCGAGCACGCAAGACCGAATGTTGCAGCCGCGCCGCGCCGATGCCCGGAGTTCCTGCCAGCCTACCACCACCTCGATAGTTGTCCTATTACCCACTGATCGACACAACCGCTTCTCTCGACGAGTTCGTCCTACCACTAATCTGACACATCCGATCCGGCAACCTCGAAGACTCCTACAAGCACATGACAGCATTTCCGTCGCGATTACTGCTTCGGTAACTTGGTTGGGATTTTAGCTAGAGTATATGACGATCTATTCATGATGAAGAGAACTGCAACGAATTTAACAACATATAGCGAGAACGTGTACATATAAAGTGGCGAGAACAACACCCACAAAAGCATTAACAACGAAACCAGCATTAAAAACAACAAAAACGATAACGACAACGTTATGTGTATGACCCTCCCCCATCTCTAAAACTGCACCTTTTACAAGTACGGCGGGCTTCAGAGGGTCATATTCTGTCAGCATAGGACCTTTCTAAGTAATCTGCTCCAGGAGCGAATGGGCCGTCCCCTCTTCTTTGGATCTTTTGTGGAACTTGTCCGATTCTGTTCAAAATGTTTTTATTTCTTAGATAGGCGTTTCTTAACGCAAAAATACCTGAAGCAGTGACCAAGTACAGAAGTGCTCATGTGAGCTGAACCGAAGTGCGGCATCTTGTTCGAATGCGTTACATAGATACATCTGACGCACTAGGACACAAGCATAGTTTCTCACAGCCAGGGTCGAACTTACCTACAACTGAGTCTATGCAGGAGCCAACCATTCTGTCTTCTCAGTCATAGTGGACGAAACATGTTACGAATTGATACCGTACAAAGTTCGAATGTGTAGTAAAGAACTCAGTTTGCATGCTGGTTCACGCGTATCACTTGCGATGCTCGACAAGGCTCTTTCGCATGAAGTAGTTCCAACAAAGCCTATTCGCGTGACCTTGAGCTTACCGACAGCGGACGCATCTAAGGCCAACAAACTTCGCAGATCGCATAATATCGTTCCGGGTTGGTTGACTGATATGTCTGACACAAGTGCTATTGCGAAAAGATCGTCCATGAGAGAGCGTATATTATATATATATATATATATATATATATATATATATATATATATATATTATATATATTATATATATATATATATATATATAATAATATATATATATATATATATATATATATATTATATCTTTGTGTTGCACCAGGTTTTTTTTATAATGTGAGTATTTTTCGTTCATTAAACCTTTCTTTTAGGTAGTGCATTTTTCTGTTGATTGAATGCACTTAGCCCTCGAATGTGGTCGTTATTGTAATCACAGTTTCAATCAGGAGACTATGTCATCTCACTTAGCTGTATTCTGTTTGCCAACGAGACACAAAATGGTAACAATATCAGAACAGCAGAACTAGTAACGTTCGACAAAATAAGACAAGAAAAAGGAAGGATTAATAGGTCCGTCGTAGTCGAAGCCCCACGGACTTCATAGCACCCGAAGGGCTGTTTTGGACCAACGAATACAGTCGGTGCGCAGATGCAGCGTGACTCGAGTTAAGGCGGGTGATAGCGCAATGCTGTCACGTTCGTTGACGTGTCCAATTGAAGAAGAGGAACCGAATGGACATGTCCAGAGAGAATTTCATTGAGTGGAAGCACCGAGGTGCGAGATATTCGCATTCGTATAGATGTGTACATAAGAATATATTTGCGCACATACACACAAGCCTATTCACATACACATTCCCGACACGATTGGCTGGTTAACGGGGCCGACTCTATATGCACTTCTTCATTAAGCCTACTTCTTGCAAGAGCCCCCTCCGCAGGTCGAAGCTATTCGCCGTGAAAAGGTAATCTCGTCTTGCGTATAGGCCTCTGTCGAATTAACAACGGCTCCCCAGAGAGCTACATTTCCCTCCACGACAAGATAAGAACAGTTTTTCTATTTATCTAGGTATGTATATAGCCGCTCCCAGATGTGGTCCTTCGTACTAACAGAATATTTTTGCCTGTCCAATTCAACCTGATTGGGTTATCTTTTCGGGGTCTCAGAAGAAAGTAACATTGCGTTTCTTTTTTTGATGTTCCAACATTATTGCTAAAGCCTCACATAATGATCACCAAACGACGTGCGAAATAAGCTCGATACGATAGTCGAGTTCTACTCTATAGAGGGATGGCTACTCGAATTAAAGAAAGCCGACTAACAATTATACACGTTTTATCATTTTTATCTTGTGGAAACAAGGGATAAATAAATTAAATATGTGCTTTATATATATATATATATATATATATATATATATATATGATCTATTTTTAATGTCTGCATACCGTTTATCTTCATTTTCAGGCGGCAGTCTACCTCAAAAAGGTTGAATATCAGGATCTCGGTTGTGACACGGACCCTGTAGGTAAGTGCCCACTGGTGCCATTTTGGCACTTACATTTGATACTGATATGCGCTCGACTGTATAGCTCACAATTAATTTCTAACATATTAATTATGGATTAAAGTCTGTTGTATGATCACGATTTTTGAGGCAAATATATATTTACTCGCAATTGACTACACATAATAGCAACCTAGTTATACACCACTTCAGCTTTTGTTCCGTACTTGAAATATTAATACATTTCGGTTTACAATATTACACAATCCACAATAAAGTAGTTATACCAAGTAGGCGCGAAGGACTGCTAATCTTTTTTGTGCCATCAAACATAACAGCTTTCGAAAATCTTACAACATTTTTTCTTAGGCCGTGGTTTGCTTGTAACTTATTGACTGTTTGCGCAACTAAAAGAACACATGTTAAAGAAAATTTAATTGTAATTTGTTTGATCAGAATCGCAGCTTTTATTGTGTCTATAAAACTTCTTAAAACTGACATGTTAGACAATGACTATATTTATGCTGTAAACAAAGCCCGGAAACGCAAATGCTATATATATATATACAACATTTTTAACTTGGACCGGCAATCCCGGTTTCGTCCACCTAAGTAAAGTTTCTTGCACTGCCGCGGCATTGCCACGCTGAACGTCGAGCTATAACCTTTCGGCTAAGGAACTCCTCATATCTCTTCTCTCCTGTCGTTTGTTTGCAAGTATCCTTCCCAACGTCTTAATCAGTTTTGGTCGTCTATTTGAGGCCAAGTCCAGTTGGCGTTTCGAACTCGATCGGTCCAAGGAAGAAGGTCCAAGAAATTTGTCAAACGAATATTTCCTGTACTTGTGAGCCGTCGCCAACTCGAATGCGTAACCAACCTGTACCGCACCGAGACAAAGCATAGCAGGTTCCAGACACTCAGTCACAGTAGCGCACTCGAATGGTGGCAGAGTCATGCCGTCCGGTATCTTACTGCCGTCTGGACAACGACATGGTGGTTCAACCATGCATAGGGACTGTGCCGATTGAAAGGCACACTCGGAGCTTCGTTTCGTTCAGAGCTGCATGCTTCTAGCGGCGGTCTGCGCTCGTTATACACGATAGCCCGTGATTTCCCGAGAGGCGTACCCGCTTTGCACAGATGCATGTGTGACGATCCGAACAATTGGTCGCACCAAGTCGCAGCCCGGCATCGACGCCCAACCTGCCTGTGACGCTGGTTTGTCAGATGTGACCCACACCGGCCTGTCAGCTTAGTTACGCCGTCATCCAAAATGGGCTGCTGGCAAATCGCTTTGCGTACTTTGTCTGCAAAGCGACAGGTTCCGTTGGCAACTAAACTCATAGACGACATAACAGCGGCATCCCGACATGATGACGGTACCGGGTAAACCAAGCCCACCTGAGGTTATCGGCAACAACGTCCATACATATGGGGGGGCATCGCGGGAGGTCCAGGCTCAAGATCGACACGAGCAACTCCTAAATAAGTTTAGGTGAATCCAGTAACGCAACATATCTCCGAACCTCGCAGAAGATGATTTAATTAGGTAGTCGTGAGTGAAGGTTTACAAAGCAGAGTAATGTAAAGGCAGATCATTTCTCCGGCAGTCATTATTTAGAACCGAATAAGTAAACTCATTTTATAAGGCGGTCGAACTTTGTTTAGGAATTAGAGTAAACACTCTATTATCTATTATACGAATGAGGATGGTTGGATATCACTTCACAAAAGGCGTCACTGTGGGTGAACGAGCTGATCGGTCAAGGAACCAGGCATATTGGCGTGCTCGGTGGCTAGAATATGAAACGGCGTCTTACCAGTGTCCACGCAGGATGTAATGAGCGTCGTGAAGATGAATCGCATATATATCTCCCCACCCGTCGATTATATTTTAATTTCGATTACATTATTTTTTTTGCTGTTTACTGCAAGGGATCTCTGCCACGGGTATGATTGTATGAGCATAACAGCCCGAGCTGTATTAGCCGCATAGCAGCATCTAAATGCTCCAAAATTGGCTACATTCAGCCGGCAAATACTGAAACTCTGTTGTGGTTCACCACCCTATTGGCGCTGTATAACTAATGTTCGGTATGCATCCTCGGTATGGCTATTCTATGAAATCGATCCCGCGTTCGATGTTTTACGGATACTTTGCTATTCTTCTACAAGAGATCTTCTCTCTTTCACGAGGTTCCCAGCTCCAGTAGTTGATTAAGGAGGCATTATTTTTCTTGCATCCCAGGTCTCTGGCGAACTTGACAAAACGCAATTTGTTTGGCGGGCATCCTAAGGCGAATTTACTCGATACCAAGGCCGCCTTTCTACGCACTCGATCACATTTCTACCTCGTCTGTCACTTTGCGGCTAAAACTGTTTTTTTTTTTAATAAGGGCTGCTTTAATAAACTCTGGAGCGATACTTCGCAAACCTTTAGGTTAATCAATAAAACCTGTGAGTTCGTTTTCGACAGACATCTTCTCTGTACGTCTCAAGATTTTCGTGGTGATCCCCTTGTTAAAAGGAAGGTGGTTAAACCCTCGCATCCAACTATCGCGCTATATCAATTATGGTCTCTATCTCGTCGTCAGAAAATATCGATCGATATCTTGATTCTATCAGCTAACCAATTTGAGTTCCGCAAAAATCGATTAAGCGAGCTGGCTCTGGCCCATTTATGGCAACATGTGGCCGACTTTCCTGATAGTCTTTATTTTTGTTTTACGCAGCGAGCTGCCAAACGCAGCGGCAGTCTTTACACTTTCTCGCCCGGTAGAACGGTCGCTGAAGTGTTCAAATTGTATATAATGACGACCGTATTGCAATTATGAACCATCTTGAAATGCAAATTTATTGCAAAATAACAATATGTATGTATTTTCATTTCTGTTAAAAGCTTCCTTGATGTGCTGCCGCTGCTTTGAACTATCTTGACCATTCTTATTTTCTTCAGATGCTGGATTGTTTTGGCTGTCTAACAGGTATAGCCCGTTGGTTTCGGGGGCCGGAGACACCTACCTAGCAATCAACATTTTAACAAGTTTGGCCCATGTCGATCACATTGCGTCAACGCATTGTGTTATCTCGGCGCCACGTAGTATGAGGACGATCGGAGTCCTCATAGAGGAGGCATGCTTTTTACTTCGCCTCATTCTTGCTTTGCTGCAGTATCTCATATGGAGAGGGGGCACGCGTAATGGTATACTGCGCGCAAAATATTTCAGAATGATGCTCGCCGAGCCATCTTTTCGAGAAATCGAAAGGGTGGTACATTTTTCTCTCACATTACTTTTTCACGGTGGACAAACTGTACACATTGAGAGGCGCGCTCTTTCTTGGCGTTCAAGATCCCGCGTCAAACCGCGTATACCAAAACGGGGTTAGTGATTTTTCTTCAAAAGCCTCTTTGTACGCAAACTAACGAAAGTGCCTGCTATGCAACGCAATAAGTAAATTGTGGTCGCCACGCCACCATGAATGAACGAATGATGCTCTCGTTCCGGGCTCTCTCACTTTTTGGTTATCGAATATTGTTTCACAAATTGTGGTAAATGGTGTTTTTGCACAAATTTGTATGATTGCGACTTAATTGTATTTTCACAGAGAACCTAACCCTGTAGTGTGCAGTTCCGTTAATAAACCATGCCAAAGCTTCTGTGGATGTCAAAGCAAAGTTGACAAACTCCATATTGAGCAATGTAAAAGCTAGACACCACATCAGCTAGTCTAGGCGCACAAGAGAGATATACCACTAGTTTATGATAGATAGGGGCTAGGGAGCTAGTCATTGTTGTCACCTACCGGGATGTCGCCCGATGCTCATTGCGAAAAGATGATAAGCCAGACCGCTGAGCGCCAGCGACCATGTTGGACATGGGCGTGGACAACATTTATGATCAGCGGTTTACCTAGCCGTCATCGTTCATTGTTATTGTCTGCTCCGTTGTTGCTGTCATATATATCATTGCAAACCCGTTTGCCGCTTTGCCGTTGTGGACTGGGCTAAAAAATAATCTGTATCTTGCCCACGGCCCGTAGGCTGTGGTTTAGTTGTGGACGGTTTTTGGTCGTTCGCTTCTCACACTTCCACTGCCGCCCCCCGGAGGTTTGTTGTTGCCGAGACTTCGGGAAAAACTTCGGGGATCAGACGATGGATACACGATGCAGCTGAAAGAGCGCTGCAGTGGTGTCAACCACAGCGAAACACGGCGGAAATCAAAACAGCGGGATCAGCAGAAGATAAACAGAGCTCTATAGACGTTAAGCTACAGCAATGACGAGAACGGATCTAAAGGCAGCGGCGGCAGCAACAACAACACCAGAAACGAATATAGGGAGAACAGCAGCTGTAGGCACGGCAACAACAACAACGGCAACAACGTGCGCAACACGAAAAAACGGTACAAACAATAGTAACAACACCAAAAACAACAACATCAAACTCAGCGGCAAGAGTAGCATCAACAAACCTAAGAACGACAATCAAACGGCCACCAAAGCAACAGCTCCCGTGAATGATGGATGCGGACTTCGTCGAGACAGTGCGCAGGAAAAGATGGTGGCGTCCGGTGACTCTTCGTTCCGACGGAAGTAGTAGAACTCGTCTACCTCACCGTGATTGTTCCATGTTTGATGTATGGACTTGACAGAGTATGGGAACTCTTCACTCGGGCAAACATTGATTTGCTTGAAAGGTGTATTACAATGTACATGAAACGAGTACTTTCTTGTCAATGCAGCAGGCCGCGTTGTGTATCTTATGTAAGACTGTGCGCCGGTTGTTGAGACCATCTGATTGAATGGGCGTCGTAGGTACCATTCGACAGCTTTGTCTCGGAATAGGAAAATAAAGTTGAATCGGAGTTCGACGGGAGGTTTTTCAGTGCCTCTCACCCCGGGCTTGGTCTTGCATGCGAAAATTGCCATGTCTATACTAGACATATACTTCAAGGCTATCGTCACCTACTTTATTCGAATGCGACTTTTTAACGAAGTGTGCACAGAGTGCTTCTGTCGACTGTGCCCTTAAACTTGTACGATGTATCATGCATCTGCCTGCCTGGCCCTTTTTGAAAAGATCGTGGCACTGCCTCTGTAAGCATTACGAGCCGAAGGCAGCTGACAACAGTATAAGTAGCCTCGATATATGCGTACGCAATCTGCGTGAAATAAATGTAATGATGAATGATAGACTAAGCTTCAAACGCCATCCTATAAGTTAGGTATAACGTCTTACATGCCGCGGTAGTCTCCAGCAAACGTTTTTAGTGACAATTTATCATCGCCGCACATACTGTAGTATTCCTAGTGCGTTTGTCAATGTGTTGCCCTGACAATATTCCGTCCAAAGTCATCGAAGAACATAGATACCAAAAGAGATTCTCAAAGCAAACTACTTCTGACCAGCCAGACGCAGCTAGCTCTTCCTGCATAGAACAGATATTGTGGCCGAGTCAGGACATTTTGTATGTGATCCAACATTTACGCTGAATTTTGATCAATTTGGACTCAGTCCGTGCTGCTCCTACAAATATATTGGGCGGACACACAATATCGCCGCAAGCTTATTGCAGGAGCTTTTCGTTACGAGTGATCCCCTCCAGGTACATAGATTTTGGAAGGTCTCCCTATTTTTAAGTATGCATAGTAAAGAGCACGTTTTCCCCCACGCAGCAGGATGAACTGAGCTCGGTTTTAGACATCCGCTGAAAAGTGCAATACAGCTAAGTGTCTTCGTAAGGTGCTCTTTGCTATTCATATTCTAGCCTAGTGCCTTATTTGGCCTTAGATTTGCTAGTTGCCTGACGGCGAATATCCCGCGTATTTGAAGCTTCATAGACTAGGATTTTTCGGCCTCCGTTGTTCTGTAGTCAAGCTTATTCTGAGGTTAAGTGTATAGTGTACGTAGCGAGGAAAGTAGCGCTCGAAGGCATTCGTAGAAAGGGATACTGAAATCAACAAATTGAAGTACGCCGGTTTCTGCTGCGTTTGCGAAGCAAGTTTGCTCTTACGTATTATCTCTAAGCCGTGCTGGAAGTTGCGCCGTCTTGGGGTAGCATTTAGCGTTTAACCAGGGGCGGCCACTTTTCGCTTCAAGGCAGAATCGACTCTGCCACAAGCAAAATTCAATATTCAATGCGTAGCGATAGGAATTACGTTTTCTGCAGAGATAATTAGGTTTATCGATATCCAGCCGTTTGGGAATAGCTTCACGGCGCCTGGCACTAACTATGGTGATGGGTGGTGGCTAATTCGATTAACAGGCCAATCGGAATGTGCTACTTGAGATCAGCACTTTGACGTAATGCGTTGTTACGGCTATGAAAGTAGCCTGCACCTGATATTGCTATACATCGGGTGCAAATATGTGCGTTGCAAAACTGCACTAATAGCCTTCGATGGCTATTAGGGAAGTTTAGTCAGCCTAGTTTAGATCATCAGTACATATCCGTTTGCTATTCAGAACTTGCAGATACTTGCAGAACATTCACATCTTAGGCAGGGGTACACTGGTCGGCGGCCCACGTCAGGCCTTGTGCGCTAGCCATGTTTGTTATCTACTGAGGTATCGCCAGTTTTATCCCCGTTTTTAATCGAACGTTCTTTGAGCGATGCTCATTGAGAATATATGATGAACTATACCGCTAAGAGTCCGCGGCCATAGTGCCACAACGACTGTTTGCAGCCAAAAAAGCAGCCAAAGTATCAGCAGAGCTACGAAAGCCGCTGCGAACCAGAGTAGCAATCGACTCTCGGCGCCGTCCCTTAACATCTGTAATAACAGTATCACAGTATGTCTGCACTCTCATAGCGCACCACTACCAGAGCTACAACACGCCGCCTCCTCAAAGACCTGCAACGCTTAACGAAGCACGGGCAAGTCGCATGGCTTCTACAGCGGCTATACAAGTTCGTTCTAGACAAATCCCTGGGACCTAACGGTTAGGAAACTAGCATTAAGAACCCCCTTAAATAACGTTCGGAAGGATGAAAACTGATCAACCACAACAACTGGACACCCTAAACAAATGGAGCCAACAATTGGAAATAATCCGGCCGGATCATGCTGAATGCTGGATAAAATCAAAACTTCCTGATTTTAAAAAATTGTTCAGCCTTAAACACGGCTCGCTTTCTACTCACATCCTTCCTATATACGCCCACGGTGGCTGCTTTCAGCAAACGTACATCGCATGGTAAAACAGATGTGCCACTCAGAAGAGGCTCGCAATGTAAGGCACTGTTACGAATGCTGGAAGAAGACAATACTGAGGCCACCCTCGACAAGAGGCAAAGAGGGCGTCTTTTAGTGGGCTTGTGAGTTCCCACACTATCGTGGCTTTAAGAGCGATGCCCGGTGTCCGGATCATGTATTCTACAAGTTAGAGCTGTTAAAAAACATCTATACGTACATAACATATATACGTTCATAAAAAAGGTCATCTGGGTAATCTGGTGATCTTGGTAAATTGTGAAAGCCGTCTACTTCACTTAATCGCACGCTCTAAATTATTTTATATTCGTATTTCATGTTTTAATATTAGAGTTTTGGCCAAGTACGCGCTACGTATAACTACATTGTACTCGTTTAGTCATATTGGCAAACATTCATAGACATTGTGTCAAACATGGGCATTATTGCGCCGGTATTTGAGCCACGATT
>QVRM01002261.1:0-33312 GCA_003439945.1 Dermanyssus gallinae
GCTAGGACAATACATTATATGTGGCAACTGCTAATGACGTATTAAATTGACTCATTGCTAATAAATATTTGGTTTTCTAGTTTATTTTCCATTGCTCTATCCAAGTTATTGCCAGTTCCATCATACGTAATGCACAAGATATGTTGTGGTTTCACACTATATATATATATATATATATATATATATATTTATATATTGTGGTAAAGAGAGCAAAATAAATAAAAGTAGTCATTCTGAAATGCTGTCTCTCCGCTTACCTCTGGCCATGATGATGATGTCGTGAAGGAGGTTGCGCTTTGCCTCCTGCCGGGCAGTAGCAAAATGTTGCGGATGTTGTTGATATTGTTGCTGTTGCTGCTGCTGTTGTTGTTGATGTTGCTGTTGTTGTTGCTGCTGCTGTTGCTGGCGAATAAGTTTGTAGCACTTGGAGCAGAAACCTTCCCATTCGGGATTGCCGTAAAACTGACAGCCATTCCTGCAGTATACGTCACGGTCTTCGACGTGCAGGAAACGTGCCTCGTCTCATCCCTGCCATGTGCGTGCAGGATCGCTTTTCGTCTTCAGGTCTTCTTGATCAGATCACCCACCGACAGCGACCGCGGACCTTCGGCTGGCGGACCCTCTCGAGAGACGACGAGCGAATCCTATAACAGTTTTCGGTCTAGCGACAGGAACACTGGGGGTGGTGGCGGCATAAGTTAGTAAAGTAACGCTACTCTAGCATCAGTCCGAGGTCGTCACCCAGACCAGAGCTAGAACCCATCTTAAAGCAAGCACCGCGATTAGGCGACTAATCTTAAATACTACCCGCATATTCCTATTTTAGAAACAGCACCATCACAATCATGGTTGCGACCACATCATGGCGGACACAACAGTCATTAGCGGAGACAATGCCAACGAAAGAGATTAACCGAAAAAAGTATACAAGAAAAAGAAGCGTGACAGAACGGAACGAATGCGAAAGAAAAGAAGATCGTGATACAGTAGTGGAACGCCCGAAAAACACAAAGAAAAACGGACAGAAGCAAATTCAACTGAAATATTATATCATCTTTACCTTATCTTTTTGCTTCATAACACGAGAGCTTATTGTACAAAAAAGGACTACTATCTCATCCTGCTGAGATATGCGACCGAACGGAACTGTTGTCCACCAACCTGCCGCCACTAGGCTTGTAGGCCAATCCTCTGCTGTTATTAAGCACATAAATGATAATGAGAATTAAGAAGATATCATAATTATGGGATAAAACTTCAATCGCTTATCTTCGACCTGTTCCTTCACCAATGAATCAGCGTGACAGTCACGCACAGATAAAAAAAATCACTTAGTTTGACGCCGGACCAGATGATCGATGAACAAAGAAACTCGATTAAGCTCGACCACCGGTCCCAGTCCAGTTTGGTTCTGGGCTCACGGGCTGCCCGTTCAGAACCCGTTCAAGAACCCAACCAATCACGCAAGTATAATATACCAATCACCCAAATTGCTATATAATATTTTCACAAGCAAGTACGTAGTGTATAAATATATACACAATCAAGTTACGTAGTATAAATATTACACAATCAAGTTACGTATGTATAAGATATGACTACGCTACGCTATATTAAGCTGGCGACGTTGTCCACGACAAGCACAGCTGAATCACTGTTCACTGAATCACGGGCGGCGAGATCGTCGCTGAGATTTGCAACATCTATCTAGGTATCTAGACGAAGATGTCGATGTCATTTGTTTGTTGTGGCTGTGCTGCTGCTTGCTGCTGCTGTTGTTGTTGATTTTAGGTGTTGTGTACAACACACACAACACATACGACAATCGACGACGACGACAACAACAACAATACAGCACAACACAACACACAACAATAACAGCAACAACAACAACAAAACAACAAAACAACAACAACAAAAACAACAACAACAACAACAACATATACATAGGACGATCGAATTGATCAGAGACAATCGAAAAAATAAGAAAGAAGAACACGTACAGCTGACGACGGCACACCAATCGAAGTTGCAATGATGACACACAAACAAGTTCTCGACGATCTGTTTTCCGTGGTCGGCAACGCTGACTCTTGTTCTCGAGACGAGTGACAACACGGAAACAAACCGATCACCCACCGCCTGCCTGCCCGTCACTACGAACTGACTGGCGTCTGTACCAAACCAGCCAGCAACAGCGTACGCAGCTGATTTCAGTACGTCAATAGTAGGTCCTATCTACCGAGAGGCTGCGGCAGTGCCATCTATAGAGAGCCGACGGGTGGTGGGTCTTTGACGAAATCATCGAATCACGAATCGATCGATCTATCCATCCATGTCTTGTCTCTTCTTGACCAACCGACCTCACCACTAACCACCACCAGCAAGCAGCTGTAGCAGAGATAGATAGATGGTGGTGGTAGTGGTTCTGCTGCGGCTGATGCTGTTGCTGTTGTTGCTGCTTAGTCAGCCACAGTCAACAAAATACTGGAGAACTTGGGAGATAGCGCTTGTAATGGCAGGTGTAATGTCGCTCGCTCCGTCCGTTGTCTCATGTGTATGTGTCTTGTATGATAGCTCTCTCATTCTTCCCTATTATTATTACTATTACTGTTGTTGTGGTTGTTGTTGTTGCTGTTGTTGCTGTGGCTGTTGTTGTTTGCTGCTGTTGCTGCGGTTGTTGTTGTTGCTGCTGCTGTTTTATTATTGTTGTTGTTGTAGTTGTTAATTGTGTCTACTTGTTATTGTTGTCACGCTTGTGTCTACTCTGTCGTTGTTGTTGTTGTGGTTGTTGTTGGAACACGATACACACGGATTGTCTGTCTGTACGGCGGGCGTTTACGGCACAGAGGATAGAACAGCGGCAGACGACGAAGTAACAGAAAGTCGAGGAAGGGCTCCGTTCCTTGCCTTCTTCCTCATCGTCTCACCCTGGGGGTCCCTTTCTCGCGCGCGTCGGCGTGGCGCAATATTCAAACATACGCGCTAACAAGTGAAAAAAAAATTTACTTTAATAATCAACACAGTAAACGTAAGTGTGTGTTGAGAGTTTGCGTGAGTGATCTCTAGCGGAATGACTGATACGCTCGTACACTACGGCCATACACAAACATTATCTGATTTGTCGTGCTGAGAGTTTGTTAAATCCGCTGTATTCTAGAATTCGATTGCTAATCATTTAGCCGTCAAATAGCACACACAGATGATGGTAGGCTGACTGTTTCAATTCAAAATATAGTGTTAGTAAAGCGCGCTCAACTCAACTATCACGTAGAGAACACTGCTGAAGACACAGTAGGGAACCTCTTCGTGAATTTCTGCTGCCGGCGAACAAGTAACGTTTGGATGCGATTTAACGATTCTGTTTCGCGTGAGGTGGTGTGAAAATTTACAATGCTACTGAGGCTAATCGAAGTACGACATACACTTATCGCACATGCCATGACTCGAAGTCATTGCTGAAATTTTATTTTAATTTAACCTTGTCTCAAAATATGCCCACCATATCATCTATAGCCGGGCTACTGGCTACACTTTTTATTAAATTGTTTTGTATAGACTTCAGCGTCAATTGTACACCGTGCAAGATAGAGATAATTTGCATTTACGTGCAGATCACATAATAGTAATAATAAATAATAATAATAATAATAATAATAATAATAATTATTATTATTATTATTATTATTATTATTATTATTATAGCAGCAGTTGAAGTAGCACGTACAACGCATACTAGAACATCATCTTATTATTACTTTTATAAGACTACTACAACTAACCTACAGAGTTAACTCAAGCTCACTTCGGCGGCACCTCTGCCGGGCTTTAAAATATCAGTGAAAAGGTTCTGCCTGCTGTATGGAAAACTGAGTCCTGACACATAAACTTGGCTCTCTCTAGGCAGAAAAAGGTTAGATCAAAAATATATGATAGCAGGCTCCAACGTTTATTGAAACACCTAGCTTAGAACTTCATTGCACTTCTAACATATGAAAGCCTTATTATTCGATCGATTAGGCACGAGCAAATACTTATGCCATGCTGCGGCTTTACGGACTCTTATTGTTGGCTTTCGAGTGAAAATTAAAAACCCGACTACGTATTACTGCGCTTAAAAATAATCTCCTTACAGATTTGTTAAGACGTCCACATTTGACGTTTTTTATACGACGCACAAATGGGGGGAGACGGTCTCGAGGTTACGTACCTTATTGTGATTCTCGCTCTGGCGCCAGGACTCCATAAGCAAAACAGGCGAAACTAAGTGAATAAGTTGAAACAACGACACGCCGCAATATGAACTCGCGCTTACGGATTTTTCCTATTTAGTTGCTATAAAGGAATATACTTATAATACGCGTATATGGGTTAAACGACATCTTAGAAAAGTTAGAAAATGCCTCGCTCTCTCTTTTCCTACGCAGAAATAGTGTTAACAATACAATAGACAGGGCCTAATTAAAACCTACTAAGCTGAAACTTTAAGCGATTGTGGCACCAGTCTTAAAAACTCTCAGATTACCAAACCTTTGCTAGAGCTCACCACGCCCTATCATGCGCCCTCAATGAAGGCCGCTGAACACGCCGCGCGATTATTAACGATACATTAGCAAGGACGCTGAGGACGGCAGGTAATGTTTCACGTCTCAAGCATTGGAATCCTAACGAACCAGGAACGACGGCAAGCGTCCCGACGGGATCATCCTCATCTTATTTCGTTTATTATTTTTATTTTCGCTCAATTGTCGGTTTCGGTATATATATATATATATATATATATATATATATATATATATGAGGCACTGCTACGAGCGCGGCGCTTTTGAATCCTGAAACCTAAGACCAAGACATTCTATGACATGTCAAGCCCTCGTAGGGACGCTCCTCAGGAAATGAATGAGTTCTGATTCATGGTAAGAACAGCCGCAGAACTTGTGCAGCCTAAATGGCAAGACAAAGTGGCCAGGAGAAATAATCTCGAGAAGACAGGACAGCAGCCACCGCCGACAAGGACGAAGAACGAAGTGACTGGCTTTTAGTGGGTTCTGTGAGTCCTACACTACCGTGGCTTTAAGAACGTCGCCCGGTGTGTCTCATGCATTGTACGAATTAACCTATAAAACAAATGCACGGTTGGGCGGTTGGTATCATATTGAGAAAAAGAAGGCGTCTAGAGTACCACCGAACAGTTTTCGTTTTATTTCGCCATATATTTGAGTAACATTACAATAAATCTAGATAAAAGCTAACGTTTGTATATATATCTGTTTACTAAACAATCCTCTTTTCGTTTACCTTGTTTAATATCAATCTGAGTATATTGTAATAAATTCGAACGTATATATATATATGTATATATATATATATATATATATATATATATATATATATATATATATATATATATGTTAGTTGTTGGTTTGCTTAAATAAAAAAGCCGACCAGCCTATTATACGAACGAGTATTGGCAACTGTAAAAGCCGACCAGAAACGTGCAAATCGCGGAGATCCGAACCGTAAGGGCTGTGTTCGCACCAAACTACCCAAATATATTGGGAAAATCCTTATTCTCCGGCAGCTCGCCCATTCACTGTTGAAGTTTTGGTATAGCGTTAGCAGACAGAGTGTCTGTTAGAGTGCGGGGGAGAATCCCAGAGTACTAACCTCAGCGTACAGTCAGAATCGTCCGGGTTGTGTGTCCCATAAAGGTAGGTACTCTGGCACTGAGTGCCGGGTCTGATTAGAGTCCTTTAGGATGCTTATCATGAGGCTGAACTATGTCACAGAACTAACGCAGACTAAGATTTTTCTCGTTTCCGTAGGTTAGCTGTATGTTTTGTACGTTCATTGTATGCCGTACATTGTACGATGTTCGATGAACGATTAGCACGTCTTACACGAAAAGCATTTCTTGACTCGAAGCACTAGTACATCTACTGAGTACAGCCGTAAACGCAGCTGTGACGCGTGACCGGATCTTGCGACCGCCTGACAAGCTTCGTGAGGTATGCCGATGATTTTCGGACAATTTAAAAGGTACTTGATCAAGCGAGATACAGAGTTTCTCCGGCGATACTTCTGGCTAATGATAATTGGATGTTGCCTTTTGGGTCTACATGCGTTCGGCGGCGTTCGTACCCAGTCTCACCAATTGTGCAAACACACACACCCTAACGTAAGCGGACAACAATACTATAGTCATTGGCAACAACAACAATAGTAAGCAAAAACGTGATATAGTGACGCTAAAAAGCATTCAAATACATCTATGGTATAGTCATACGAAATGTATATATGTGCTAAAATCCGTTTACGTATATATATATATATATATATAAAGCAAGTGTTGTCCAGCTGCAGATATCTTCTTCCATATCACCATCGCATGTGTTCGAGGTCGACGCAAATCTTTCTCCCCGTGGACTAGAAGCCAATGCGTTTGATCTGCGAATATTAAGTCACCTGTGAAAATTTACCAGCTTTTTGCCAGCTTTTTCAAAATGATTGCGACACATGCCGTCGTCAACTGAAATGCCACTCGGTGACTTTTCGTTCGCAGTGACTGACTGCTAAAATCTGGTCTCCCTTCTAAGCGAAGCCACTCTTAGTGGTCCTCACTCCTTGTAGAGGCCGTTTTGTTCGATGTAGTCTATGACGGCATCCTGAAACATCGCGATGCGAGCACAAAACCAAAATTCCAATTCTTTAGGATGACATCGCTGAACTAGCGTGTTACCTAAACTCCACATGATATCTGTCCTTGGGGTGTGCGGTAACCTACTCTTAGTAACTCGTTCTCCTTGTACACGCATATATATATATATATATATATATATATATAACCGATTTCAACTTACCTGCATCACGTACTTGACGCTTTCCGAACGTTTAAGCGCTCTTCGCACCCTTGTAGATGAGATCTCATTGTAAAGCCATTCAGTGATAAGGTGCACGCTGGCCCGGTTCGCATACACCGTATCATTTTCGTATACAAATCGGTCGGCGTCATTTCCCGCACGCCGAATGACAGCCTAGGTCATAGAAACATATTCCCAATATTACAAAAAAAAATCGTTTAGCTAAAAAAAATGGCTTTGCTGTTAGTTAAATATAACATTTTATCGGTTTTATGTTTATGTGAACATATATATATATATATATATATATTCATAGATGCATTTTATATGCTAATAAACTCTGATAAAATGGCACAACTATATAATATATATATAAATCACAAAAAGCCATATACGGAATAGTTCATAAATCTCGATGGGATGTTCGATAACTATTAAGTAAGGTTTCGTAGCGCTAGCCTATAAATGACCGCTCCCATCTTATTAGCAATAATCGTTCATATATATATATATATATATATATATATATTTATATATAAAGTACACAAACCAGTCCAAATCTTCCGGTGAGTTCGTCAATGTGTTCGGTCTCCCAGAGGCCGGGCTTAGCGAAACTTTCAAGGAGGGTCGCCTCCACAGAGGAGCATCACACGGACGTTGCCATGCTCCCTATCAGGGCAATCGCTTGAGCGCAACTTTGCCACAGACAGTGGCGGCCCATCTGGCGTTTCAGTGCCATTAATAGCCGCTGCCGAAGCATTATCCGTTAGTAGCCATGACGAGCGGATATCCGTTATACTGAAATTGTTTTTAGTGTCCCCCCGGATTGCACAAGAAAAACAACATTAAGAACAAGACAGAAAGATGGTCAGTTTGGAACGTATAAGTCGCGCGCGAAATTATTTATTCGCACGTACGATCAATCTACCATCCATCCATTCAAAACGTACAATCTTAACCAGTGGATAGATTTTCTGGCTAGGCTTTTATAGAAAATCATTCGCTTTGTTAAAAAAAACTAAGTTTTGCTAAAAACTATGTTAGTTACATATCACATTTTGTTAGATTTCATTTTTATGCGCACGCATATATTTAAAGATGCATTTTTAATTATTCAAAAATTCGATTAAATGGCAGAACAATATTATATATATATATATATATATATATATATATATATAATATTGTATATAAAGTTTCTGTTCTGTTTTGTTTTATATATATATATGTATATATATATATATCTATATATATAAACCATGCTAGTGTAGTACCTCTCAATCGGTGCAGCATTGTTTTCGCTATTGAGCAATGCCTCAAAGTGTACCAGAACATCGCGAGTGCATGTCCACGTACTCTGCGTACATTCCCAGTTGCTCACTCGAACCCAGTCGGACGACTGCAATATAAATACGGCAATTATGCATTTGGTCCATGCAAAAGGTACATTACATCATATACAAACATTCATAACGTACAGACATTTTTAGAATAGAAAACACCTTTATTAGTATAAAAGACGAAGTTGCATCCTAGAAATCAACGTAAGTGAGCTAGGCGTGCTTCGACACAAATGTTTAAGAACAGCACACCTTCCTAACCTAAAGTAAAAGGATTAAATAAAGATCGGTCGTGACCAGAGCCTCCAGATCTCTCAAAGTGGGGGGTGAATCTTCCCACCCTGGAGGGGCGTCTACAGTTGATTTCATGAGAGTAGCCTATCTTGCCATGTTTCAAAACGACACACCTGTTGGTAGTCAGCTGCGAGCGAATGTCAAAACAAGCAACGCTGTCGATGGCTCGCTGCAATGTTGCGTAGGTATGATAGAACTCTACGGTAGAGTAGACCTTCAGGTCATCTGCATATTCAAGGAACGGAACTTGATCGGCAACTTGGCTCACAACTGGTACTGTTCTATGTCCGGGGCGTTTGCTACTCTTAAGTGGCGATCCGCACTATTAGGCGATGATATACGACGTGCCCTGTTAAATTGGATATAGTTGCGCATGTTTGTGGTCGATTCTTGTCTGTCCACGAAACTGATTGAACCCAGGTAGAGTCCTCGACATGGATTGAACCTAAGAGAAAAAATGTTGGGCGATAGACATTATTACGATTATTACTGATCCTGCGTGTGACCCATTTATGTTTATCCCTTTCTAGGCTAAAGCTGTGTAGGGGACATTTTGGCCACATCCTTCAAACGAAGGGCATGAGGTTTGCAGTTATTTTCCGGGATGGCTTTTATTTCGGCCATCCCGGGGGCTTTCTCCGAACCTCCGTCCAGAGTCATCGTGGTCCCCGCAACTCCGCTGGAGTTTGCACATGTAAGCTAACATTATAATTTACTGCTACTATTTTTTGCGGGAACAGGGGCCCATGGCCATAGCGCGGGCAATCCGCCGCCAGCCCATCAGAAAGTCGAACGGAATAATAATAATAATAATAAGTGTATTAATATACCTGTACAGCAAGCCGACACATCTCCACACGGTGGGTGGAGGCCACCAGCTCTGCCTTTCCATAATCGTCATGCACCGGTGACAGAATTCCGCCGACGACCTTGTAGCGTCCTACCGAACACCAAAAACGAGAACATACGACGTTGGTGGACGACTAGGTGCACTTCGCTGTGCGCGGCATGTGATAACTAAACTCGCTTGAAGCGAGCTTGAACGAGTTTAGACATCGCCCCCATCGGCATTACTAACGTGATGATAATGCCGCGGTGTCGCAGAGGGTCGTCACTCGACGCGTTGGCCTGCAGCGAGCTTGACGTAGCCATATCTATCATATTGTTGTCTATGAATGCCATATCTTTATTGTCGCCTATGAATGCCATATCTTTATTGTCGTCGATGAATGAACAGAACTTGTTGTCCAGCCCACCGACGCACGCAACGCACTCCAATGCTGACAGAAACGTGTGACAGGTTGGCTAGCGCACCATTAAGTTCTGTTCATCTCTCTGTAGTTAGTTCGTTAGTTTGCGAGCGCGACAACCAAACTGAAAACAAATAGAACGGAGACCCGGAACTCACTTTTTCTCTACACAGAGTCTCAGTTTGCGTTTGTGTGTGTCAGGCGGGGGGGGTCACCGTGTTCAGTTGAGTTCATGCCTACCTGTTGCCTGGAGGTGGTCCTTGGCTACTTCAAACATGCGAAGGTGCATGTTTGTAATGGGGTTGTACGAGCCGCATGCCACCAGCACTACCCGCTCCACGTTCGTCTGGCATCCAGCACGCGGCAAGGACATCTTGCGCGACATTAACTTGACTGAAACAGACACAAAAGTGTATGAATTAACAAAAAACAATATATATATATATATATATATATATTTGTTTTTTTGTGAGACCGTCTTCTTCAGACGGCAAATTGATTTAAGTTCAATAACTCTTCATTTAGCTTGAAACTCCCATTATTACATAAATTCAAACAAATATAACTAATCATTCAGGTAATTTTGCAGAAAAGGCTATCGCGCGTGTATATGTATATATATATATATATATATATATATATATATATATATATATATATATATATATATACGTTTAACGTACGTCTATCTCTTCGCAGCGATGTCACTAAAATTAAGCTAATTAATCAAAAGCTGAAAAATAATCTTCAACGGTATGCAACATAATTGATGTATCTTTTAGTGCAAGATAGAAACCTGTTCTAATACGCATTATTCGCTCCAGAAAACTCCGGCAGAGTGAAAGCACACCGACGTTAAATACCCTTGATATGATAGTGAGTTTGCACAACTTAGGGTCTATAAAAATAGATATTCGGACAAGGTTGAAGTTTTTAGCATTTACTAGAGGTAGCAACTATCCAATTTACATATATATATAAATATATATATATATATATATATATTAGCCAGACGGCCCTCTCGCCGGGAGGTCTGCGTTCATGTGGCTAACTCGCTCTCGTTGTGCCTATTAAGCCAAGGCAGCAGGCGTCCCAGTCGGTACCACCGGGTTGCTAAAGCCCGGGGCGTTGACCGACCGGCCCGGATTTCGTGTGCAGCACACTTCCCCCGTACATTTAAAGTAGCCTTAGCAACCCTCGAATGGGCCATGACAAAATGACAATATGAATTCGTTGCCACTGAATCGATATCGTATGCCTTGCCTCCCGTGCCAACAAAAGTGACCTCGGGAAAGCTACTATTGGGAGTTTATACAGTCTGACCAACTTTCTATTGGCGCGTGAAGATCCCCGCATATATATATATATATATATATATATATATATATAGCCCAAATCCCACTAAGTCATTACAAACCATGCGTCTAGCCTGCATTTACTGGTAGAGATCAGTCATCACACTGTTCACATGCATGGTTCGTGCGTACGAATATGTATAGAGGCTGCGGCGGCTAAACGGGGCTCAAACGTTGGCTGGCTGAACATATCCAATATGCCGTCATGCCTGTTTTAAGCAGAATGGAACACCAACCACGCCGACCGAGCAAATGCGTCTAAGCAATTTTAGCAAAGATCAGATGTCCCTACCGGCACGTTCGGAAAATCTCCTTTAAATATTTGCTTTCATTTGAGTACAGCACGTGAACCAAGCGACAGCAGTTAGTCCCGATTTACATGCCGCCCGCTGTACGTGTGTATCTATTGTATATAGAGTGTCCGAACAAGATTAGAAAATTCGAGAGTGTGGGGATGGCACATGACAGGTTTTTAGGGGGTGGCCCACTGCCGGCCCACATTTGCAGCTGACTGAACTTTCCTGCCATGGTCTCCGTGGGTGCGAACCGCATTTTCCAGTTAGTCTTTTATCCAAAAAAAAAAATGGTCCAATGATGCCTCTAGTTCTTGGCATCCTTTTTTTTCGTATATAGGTTCTTTACAAAGCCATCATCGAAGAGCAATCCATATTTACTAATGACGGACTGTCTATCGAACGGTTTAAGAGTTTAACCGCCATAGTATAGCAGCAAAAATTATTTTTTTTTTCGCTTTGGTTAAGATACCTAAAATTACACACACGCTTATATGTATGGTGTCCCAACAAGAACAAAAAATTTATAAACCATACACAAACAAATCCTGTCCAGCAGATATAACACGTATTTTCAGCAAGAGATCTACGCAATTATAAGGCAATGTTGAAAATTGGCATCATTACTTCTTTGGCCGTTGCATTTCTTACCGCAGAGTTACGAAGGATGTGAGCCACTTATCACACATCGAAACGCATTGATAACACAACATAAATTAAATTATCGTATAATAAATATATTCTATCTATATCATCAATATTTGTAAACTTATTGTCGAGCTATTTTTGTTTCGATCTAGTTTGACGACGTCATTATATGTCTAGCCCCAAGTGACTTCGTAGAACGAGATAACGCCATGGTTTTACTAACAAACATCTTCAGGTCAAAGATGATCATACTAACAAGAAATATCGCAAAAATAATATGCTATGTGTTACATAGCAACATACACGTATGCATATGTTACAAGTCTCGCGTCGCGTAGCTTTTGACCGACCCCTACGCTATCAGATACTAAAGGTATGTTTTTTATATATATATATATATATATATATATATATATGCATATATATTATATCTATATATAGAGTGGTTCTATTTATTAAGAATACTGATGGAGCTACAACTGTCTATATATTATATATACCAACAAAGATGGCTTAGTGGCAAAGCCTTTGTCAGGCCGGCCACTTTTAAATTGGTTTTCAATTTGGCAAGGTAAATGCCGAAGTGGATTAAGAATCAGCTATGACATGAAAAAACCGTACACGGGCATTCGCCTTACGGGATTTGTTTTAATCAACAATTTCCGCGTCTACATCGCTCCATCTTTAGGACCGATAACGTAAAGCTGATACGATTACACGCAGTAACAGCAATGATTATTAAGCTTGTCCCTTTCGATAAGAACAATGCATTTTTGCCAGATTGTGCGTACAGGTGGCACCTTGGGAATCGCCGGGACAAGGTTATATCGCTACAACGAAGTTTTATATGCACAACGACGGCAGACCAATATATAATGAATTACTTAAAATGATTTTAACACAAATGTAACCCACACAAACAGACCAATGGCGCGTGCTGTGTCGGACAGCTACTATTCTCGTTACCGCTTTTTCTTCAAGTCGCGCGAATTGTATAGTAACATGGCATAGGTTTCACAAAAAGTATGTGTTTTGCGAAGTTCTGATATAAGACACGAAAGCAAATGCTCTGACATAGGATACAGAAGAATGCCAAAGTCTTGAAAATTGCCAACTTATGTTGTTAGGAAAAAATGACAACGTAAACAGATGAATAATAATAATCGATGAAATGCATTATTAACAACTAATTGAATACCGCGAACAATAACTATATAAACTTTTATTTGTGTTCCTAGAACACAACAATTATTACATGTACAAAAGGAGCAAAATGTAACAGAAAATAGCAATCCACCAATTTTGGCTTTGACAGAACAACATCGATGAGTCGGAAATTATCTCAAAGGGAAATTAATGATTAAATACTTCTACTACTTCTACTAAAAACGTGTATAAATAACGTGAAGAGAGACATGGTTACTCGTTGGTACACGTTGACATCGGTATTACTAGCTTAATTTAGGAACACTTATATATGTACATATATATATGCTGTTCCTAAATTAAGCTAATAATACCGTGGTCAACGTTCATAGGACAGCCACCAGAATGTACACACAACTTCCTCGCTTCATTTTAGTAGATACCAAATAGATAGGCGTGTCGTTTCTGTGTGATATGATTACTGTACGCTGTTTTCCCTCGCCCCCGATGTCGGACTCCATTAGGATCCCGTGTTCCCAGAAAACGAACGTTAGCGGCTGCCAAGATACACTGACCGCACACCACCCGCCAGCGTCCGTGCTCCGTTAACACGAGACCGTATGAAGGTCCGACATCGGACGAGGCGGGAGAGATCGGCTTACGATAATAATCATACCACGAATCGACACACTATCGGTTTGACACCAAAGTGATCCCTGCAGCCGGAACATGCTTTTAGTTGCTCTATTTGACGTTGACCGAATTACTAAGCTTTTTTTTAAATGAAATTCGTTATTAAATGTGAAAGCTAGAGCAATTGATATCATAGAAGCCTTTTTCATGGGAAGTTTCGGGAATGCATGATTATATGTATATATTTATATACATATAATCATGCATTCCCATTTGTGTATCGAAGGCATTACATTATTCAAGCGTTTTTTTTTATTGGGGGGTTTCGGGAATGCATAATGCTCATGCGTCGCTAGCCTGCAGTGTAGATTTTAGTGTAGATTTCACAAACTCACAGAACCCGTATACCTTCCCCCTCCTATGCTCGGAGTTGCGTGGCATTTCTGCGAAGTCCTAGAAGCCTAATTTTTGAGAACTGTTCTGAATGTGACTATGTGCTTCCTTGTAGTCTGCATTCAGACGAAGAAGCTTTCCGAAACCAGATACGACGGTAGTTTCGCCCGCCTCCCATTGAATTGAGAAAAATGATTTGTTAAACATGTTCTAGCACCCCTTGAAATGTGTGTACTTAACTACGGAACACCCAGTGACTGTATGTACATACACTGAGTGTTCCGTATATATATTTATATATATATATATATATATATATAATGACTGCAAATGCGTGAAAATGGGACGCGGAGTGGATGCCCCGTAGTCAGTAAGTGTATCCCCGATTCAGCCCCGATTCGTCTTGCAGCATACGCACAGTACGTTCTTTCACAATAGCACAGAACTGTCTCGAGCTAAGATTGCTCGTCGATGTGCCCCAGCACGACTTTGATGACATTGACGCATGCTGACAGGTTGTTGCCTGAGACGCTATGACGTTCGCCGAGAGACGATCGGCGGATCCTAAACGTTAATCAACCTTCTGGTCGTCGTCATTATCGTTATCATAACCATCACAAATGTCATCACGATGTTGGCCGTGACGACAACGATAGCAATAACAACAACGACGACAACAACAACAAAACAACAACAACAACGACAACAACAACAAAACAACAACAACAACGACAACAAAACAACAACAACAACAACAACAACAACGACAACAAAACAACAACAACGATGATGACAACATCAACAACAACCACAACGATGTCCTCCGACCTTTTCCGCGCTCACGTTGTCGACATGATCGTACTCACCAACAAAATGAGCAACAACAACAACGACGACAGTGACAACAACAACAAGAATCACAATAACAACAACAACAATAATCACAACAACAACAACGATGACAACATCATCAACAACAACAACAACAATAATGTCCGACCTTTTCCGCGCACGATTTTCGTTGATCCGTCATGATTGTACCACTTACCAACGTTCGTGCCTTTGAGATGACAAGAGTCCTCCAGTTGCTGTACTAGGTCTGTTAGACAGTAGAAGCAGTAGTAGTAATAGTGCAGTAGTCGTTGTAGTGGTAGAGTTGATAGAATCAGCGTGAAGCAGCAGTAGCAACAGCAACAGCTGGAGCAGCTGTTTCCGTCTGTCTAGTGCTACACTGCTGTGTGTTCAGAGTAGAGAGCGAAGCTAGCTGCTGGCCCCTCTGTGGAGACGACTCTGATGCATCTCGGTCAGTACGGCGCGGGCTGGTTAGCTTGGCGGCGGCGGAGGCGGCCTTATCCATTGGTCTTTACTACGCTCTCTCGCGCGCGCGTCTTCCCCCTTGTGTTTATACTCTTCCTTCCTCCCCACGGCCCTCTCCCACATCTCTCTCTCTCTCTCTCTCTATATATATATATATATACCTATATATATTTAGCTCTTGCTCTAGCTTTCGGTCTCTCGGGTGTGCTGTCTCTCTTCCATACACACAAACACACCTCTCTTCAAAGCCGCCTTTCCTCTCTCAAATGTCTCTGTCTTTCTCTCTGTGCCTCGCTCTTGAGATCTACACCAACCTACCTACCTACCGACCGACCTTGCTAAGTGAGTGAGAAAGTAGTATGTACTACTACTTATAGCTATCTGGAGCTCGAGCTCAATCGCAGCTAGACTAGATACAGCTGTTGCTTGCAGGTTGTTGGTTAGTAAAACAAAGTGTAGCAGCGAGAACGAGGCTGGGCGACTATCGTTCCTCTCGCAAGCGTGGCGCGACTAAAAGACACCAAAACGGATGATGGAAAGGGTCATTCAGGCGATGGTTTCGGCTACCCAAACACAGGCCCAAATAGACACTAAAGAAAATGAAGGCAGAAGCTCGTACACTGTTTACAAACACTCGGCCTCATCTAACGATGTAAACGATAGGAGCCACAACTCCACAACTCTACAGTCAACAACAACAACAGCAGCAGCAATAACAACAACATCAACATAAACAACAACAATAAAAACGACAACAACAGCAATAAAAACAACAACAACAACAACGACGACGACGACGACGACAACAACAAAAACAATAGCAACCGGCGAGAGTTACGACCGGTCTCAAGGAATGATCGACTGAATGAACGCATCGCCACTGAGCACTTCACCATTACTACCACCACCACTACTACTTCAGCATCAACATTCTGTTCTGATTGCTATCATCACCATTGTATTATTAATATACTACTAAATTATACTAGCTAGTATTTCTTATTATGATTATTTAGTACCGGCACACCAATCGCCCACACAGTCGCAATTGGCAACGCGTTTGGCGATCAGCTGAGAGTTCTCACGAGACGCCGGCTGACGCCGCGATCAGCCGATCCGACAAAGGTGAGGGCTGCTGTTCGGCTGCAGAGGTGTTGCTGCTGCTGCTGCTGAGATGCTGGCTTCAATAGGCTCGCCGCCAACAACAATGAAGTGTTTGCGGTAGAAGAAGCACCAGCGAAACCTCCTGGACTGCTGGAGTGTTTTTCTTTCTGTATACCTCTTTTCTGGAAGGTTTCGGGAACACACTGGAGAGTATACGCATGCTGAGCTAATTGCTGAGCGGCCCTTTCGACTGTTTTGACTGGCAACTACCGACGCCGAAGACGGACAAAGCGCAGCGAACTGCAACAAGCACTGTGTGTACTGTGTGTTGATAGTACTGTGTACGGCTCCTCAGTCGCCTGCAGAAGACCTGCGTTTGCCCACATCTACCTTCCTACCGCATACCGGTGTACGTACATACACCCGGTCGGATCGACAACAGCCACCCCACCGCCCAAGAGTTCGCCCTAACAACCCCCGACCCACCCAACAACGAACAGTTCAACGGGGTGGTGGGTGTTGTTGTTCTTTTGTTACGTGTTGATTGATCTTCGCCGCCCCGTTGCCCCATCGCCGACGCCCCCGCATTGACAGGCGACCGACCGTTCTACCACGGCTGTCATTTCTACCGTTGCTTCAGCAGCTACTGTTACTGCTGCTGCTGCTGGTGTTGCATCTCGTTGTTACAACAACGGTTGGCTACTGTTATTGTTAGTTCCAACGGTTCGTTACTGGTATTGCTAGTTACAACGGTTGGTTACCGGTATTGCTAGTTACAACGGTTGGTTACCGGTATTGCTAATTACAACGGTTGGTTACCGGTATTGCTAGTTACAACGGTTGGTTACCGGTATTGCTAGTTACAACGGTTGGTTACCGGTATTGCTAATTACAACGGTTGGTTACTGGTAATGCTAGTTACAACGGTTGGTTACCGGTATTGCTAGTTACAACGGTTGGTTACCGGTATTGCTAGTTACAACGGTTGGTTACCGGTATTGCTAGTTAAAACGGTTCGTTACTGGTATTGTTAGCTACAGCGGTTGGTTACTGTTGTCTGTTACAACGGCTGCGTTACTGCTGTTGTTGTTGTCGTTGTTGTTGTTATTGTTGCTCGTTACAACGGCCACCGGCACCGCGTGCCACTGAACGGTGCAGCTGTGGGGGTTTGCGAGTGTGGTGCCGGCTGCAGGCGTCGCAACTACTTTGTGGCCGCTGCTGCTACTACTACTGGTGGTGCAGCTGCAGCAACAGCAGCATCTGTTTCTCCTCGTTCCCAGCACGAGGCGTCGTCATCATGCCGAAACGGGGCACGAGCGCCGACGAAGACAACAACAGCGCGGACAGCCAACGCTGCGTGGTGGCGTCAAAACGCCGCCCTCCGCTGCTGGGACTGCGGCACGCCATGAGCGAAGAGGGCAATCAGCTGTACGCCGATGACATGTGTGTCGTCATCGCCGACAAGTACCCGAAGGCTCGCCACCACTGGCTGGCGCTGCCGAAAGAGGACATCCCCACGATCAAGTCGCTCCGAGGCAAGCACGTGCCGCTGCTCGAGCATCTCGAGAAGGTCGGCCGAAAGCTGATCGCCGACAGAAACCTCGACGAGAGCGGGTTTCGGCTCGGCTACCACGTCGTGCCGTCGATGTCGCAGCTCCACCTGCACGTCATCTCGCAGGACTTCGACTCGCCCGCGCTCAAGACGAAGAAGCACTGGAACAGCTTCACGACGGCGTACTTCGTCGACAGCGCCACGCTCGTGAAGAACATCCGCGAGAGCGGCAGCTTCACCGTCATCGATCCTCACATCGCCGAGGTTCTGCTCAAGAAGGACCTGAAGTGTCACCGTTGTGACTACAAGCCGTCGTCGATACCCAAGCTCAAGGAGCACCTCAAGACACACTTGTAACGGTGTGCATTGTACACGTGTCGCCGCCGGGGCGGGCGTCGGACAGTCGCATCCGATGTGACAGCTGAACCGAGGCGCACCTATATATATATATATATAGATTTAGATATATTAGTGAAGCGACCTAGCTGCCAACCCAACAAGTGATTAGCTCATTCGTTTGACCGTAGTCCACCGATCGAGCGTTACTACCGGGTTTTAGTCTAGTCGAGTGTTTGTTTCGCTCGACATTACGCTCGCACAGCTTTCGCTGTGGATCTCTACGATGGACCATCACCTTAGGACATTTGAGGGAAAGGCTGAATATATGGTGGTGATGGTGGTCAGCGGTTTCACGTCAGTGCTTGCGCCTCTGCCACCTCTCACCGCTCACAGCGTAGCGGACGACACCACTACGAGGTTTGACCTGCCGGCTGTCGTCAAGAATCATCGGCGTACCGACGGGGTTCCGCCCCCTGTCTCCTGCCTATCATTGAGCCGATTCGTTGACGGCCAGTCTTATGCCGTTACGTACTTACTTTCTAGCCAGTCTGAGATCAGCCAGCATCGTGTCAGCAACGACGAGCAACCCACTCATCTGCCCGTGTTCGTGAACGCGCAGGGTATCAGCCAAAGTATCATTGCTTCCCGGTCGGCTATAATTTCTGCTGCTGCTTCAGCCGTTGCCTCTGCTGTTACTGCTGCTGCTGCTGGTGATGGCCGTAGCATTAACACCCAAGACTGCGTCTCGGCTTCTAACGCTCACGCTGCCGGCAATGACCAACACACCAAGGCAAGCACGAAGACCGGTCCCACAAACCCGCTGCATGCCGGAACATGCCCAAAGTTCTGTCGCTGTTGTAGCCTACGCTTCTCCGGGACGCCACACGGACGTCATCACCAATGCTGCCATGCACAACTTCAGCGCTCGGCTGTCTTCGGCTTCAGCCGACGGGCCAGGCTCGACTTGTCCGCGCTGAGCTTCCGCAACTGGGTACCGCCGCTTTCTGTGCAGGGCGCCGTTCGGGGCTCTAAGCAGAAGGCTGTCGCGCACTTCATGTTCGTCCCCTCTCGCGAATTGTCTGCCACAACTGCCGTCTTGCTGGTCGTGTTCGAATTGTACGCCGCGCGAACTCTCCACCGCACGTCACCACCGCGCTCCAGAAGCACGTGTCACCCCACCATCGCCCCGACCTGCTGACCGAGCGCTTTCGGATTGCCTGGCGCGAAGCGGTCCGAGCTCGCCGTTCACCTCAAGGTTAGCACCCTTCGTTCATTGCCAACAGATAGCCAACCACTGCCATTCTTGCCACAGTAGGTTTGCTCTTATCGATTCGTTATCAACCGTCACCAATTAATCACCGCCTTTATCTGGGGCTGCTCCTATTGATAGCATCCTTTATTCTCTTTGGTGAGCGACGACTAGACTCTTTAGAACAGCTCAGTTATGAGTTAATAGATTCAAGGAAAATATGTGTACGAAGGAAATAAACCCAAGCGCTATATATATATTAGTTAACTATGAGACAGGTTAAAGCACTCTCGGGCTTGCCGAGGCATAGCATAGCTTTGCGAGAGTGATAAGGGGGAGAACAGATGCTGCTAAGATGTCGGGGGTCAGAACCTCTGATTTGTGCCGATTAATTCTATTGATGGATAGGGTACCTTTCGAAGCAGCCTACTTGAAATTCCGCAGCTGTCCGAGTAAATGTCTGATCGGGAAAAACAAATTTACAATGCCATATAATATGCCACCAGAATTGTAAGTAAATTAAAGTGAGTTGCCTCAAAGAAAGCCGTGGCAGCTAGCACTAAGCTGCCTAAATTATTGTTCCTCTAAGTAATTGGTCGTTGTGCACACTTCTGCAAATTCCAACCTTACACTCTGCAATTCTAACAGCAATGTTGAAGTAAAGTTACAACTAGACGCTACATAGTTATGAAGTGGGGTGCAAGTTTCGGTGTTACAATGAGCAGCGGGATGAAAAACTCTTTGGCGCAGAGTAAATATGTTTTTGCCGCACTCAACACACTTGCTAAAATACATGGGGGGATCTAAGAAAGTGTTTGCAATTTCCCGCGTAGTTGAGTGTGAGTTAACATTGGATCACGTTATATTTGTTGATATTTGGGTGGAATTCGACTTGATTCTCCCACATATAACGGTGCGAGAAAATGGCATTTAGGTAGCAAAGCAGCCGTCTCTAAACGTCAGGTCACTGCCGTGCATCGTGGTCTATACGTATCGCCAGAATTTAGTACTCGAAGAGTTCGCATTGTCTGATTATCCTGAATGGCGCGTCGTTCGTTCTTAGCCGACGTTGTTCGTAGCTGACTGTTGCCCACCTTTTAACTGTACTTATTAATGTGTGTCTGTGTGTGCTATGTTATTTGCGATAATTGTTCGGTCCCTGCAGGTGGAGCACGGATTGGCCATTGTCGCCAAAATAGCGACCGTGTCGAGCCAGCAAGCCAGTAGACAGCTGGAGCCAGTGGATAGCTGAGCTCGATCTCGAAAACAGTGTGAGACTTGTCGTACTTAACAGCTACCGGTCGGACGAGGGCACCGTCCGCCAGTGCTGGTGCAGCTGGACCGGGTTCGACAATTCGCGAACGTGAGGCCGGACAGACCAGGTCGAGGGCAACTGGCCCGCCGCCAACTGTGTCGCCTTCTGCACGGCATTGACATTGACAATGCCAGGTTTCGAATGAAAAACAACTTTCGTGTAAGATATATATGTATATAAACATACGTATATAATTTTAGTGCTCTGACAACAAGACTTTAAACGCCCGTCATAGGCTAAGATGAGGCGTCTGTGACACGGTCTAAATGCTCCCATCGGTATCGCGTTGTCGTTACTAGACGTATATGGGCTTTCTCCAGCAGAGGACTGTAGCAGCAAGACAATATACAACTAGGTTCAACAAAAACAACCAGCAACGCCGGGGCATGAACGTGCGATAATCGGGGTCTATTGTTTGTAGTTGCCATGGCAGCGCCCCGGTGTTCGAACGGTGCATTAGCCGCCCAAGCAAGCACCGCTACAACATGTGTGTGCATACACACATAGATAACTGATATAGGAAGACCTAGTTTAGAACAGTGAAAGACATTTATTTCATGCAGAGTACGCGGGTAGACGAAAAATTTACTCCGTATCTAAAGTTGACTACTGCCTTGCTACACAACCTTCCAATGCTTTTTCAAGATAGTGTAGATTGAGGTTAAGTCACCAGCGAACTTCTGCACTGTAAGGCCAAGCCGAGATGCTATGCAACAGATAGGCGAATACGTGCACGTTGCCTTACGCGTGGCTCGCAAGAAAATTAAATACATTCAACAGCATCTTCCCGGCAACTGAGTATATATATATATATATATATATATAAAACTATGTTGTTTTAGGAGTGTTGTCGTTGGCGGCCCGGAACGACAGGTCATATATATATATATATATATATATATATATATATATATCTGCTAGAATACTGTCTAACGATCGTTACCCTTGTCGATGTGCAATGACCAAAACAGCAGACCCGTGTTCGTGATTAGCGCCTGCCTAAGCCACCGCGGCCATCCGGCGGACCTCTACGTGACGAGGACGAGTGCGCGTTCTGTATCGCGAGAATGAAGCGCTTCGGAGGCGGCTGGTTGTACTGCAGAACAAAATGGCTGGACTTTGGCAAAATGTCCTCTCGGACAATGCTGCGAGCCTACACCAGCAAGAAGCAACAGAAACAGCAGCAGCACCACCAGAATCGACGACAACTCCGGCAGTGGGGCTTCGGCACTTCGCCACGTCGCAGCGACCTGACGTCTAAGAGGGCGGACCACCACCTCGAGCATCTTCATCCTCATCAGCATCATCATCATCATCATAAACAGTTTCTTCAGCAACGCCTTTGGCAAGATCGGTCATTGAGCCATCGACTAGTCCTGCCACCAACGGCGTCATCCGGACGGGTCGGAAACAGCGGCCCTGGTCGAAAGTAGTATCGAAGGAGAAGGGAACGCGGGTGCATCGGTTTTCAGCTACCAGAATCACTAATCGAGTCGGCCGACCGCCAAATCACCTCTAGCGTTGGGTGGCCACTTATAGCCGTATATACAGTTTCGAGGACAGTGGGCCAGCGGCCTTGGAGAGCGTTCAACTATAGTGCGAGTTTGCCAAATTCACGACGAGAGAAGAGATTCAGATAACCAAATGCCCAGCGGGAGAAAAAAATGATGCTGTGTCTCTCTCTGGCTAAACAACAGCAATGTCAAATAGCGCTATTTACTCATATATATATATATATATATATATATATATATATATATATATATATAGGAAACAATTAAACGTTGTCTACGCGTTTGAGGTAATTCGTTTCCAGCGGTGCATATTTTGCAAAGAAACGCTATGCTGTATCGGGTTGAGTTTTCTTCTCCTTGGCTTGGTGGTGATGAACGAGATGTAGTATTTGGTATGTTTTGAACACTTGAACAAAATGCTGCCATGTACCGGTCCTGGTCTCATAAGGGACAGACATCTCATACAAATCGATTAGCGGGTCTGCTCATTGGCGAGCGCTGCGGCCGTGACCGTCACGCCGACCTGACTGCGAGCGCCATGTACATTTGTATCTAGCTACGGCAAAACTGCTTTTCCGTGTGTAGATATTCTCGACGACGACGACGACGACAAACTACTCGATGAGCTACTGAACTAAGCTCCTCATTATCATTCAAACCGAAATAGCGGCGACAGCCACGTTGTCGTTGTCGTCTTTAATGAGCCGCCAGTGACCGCGATAGCCTGCTGGATTTGCAGCTGGCCGATGGGCACTTGTTTTTGTGCTCATTCCGGCTTCCTACCGTCTCCGTCAGGGCCCCTCGGCCTGCTTATATGTTGACTTTATGCTTTTTTTTGCAGTGTGACACTATTACACACGTGCGTCACGTCACCAAGCTTTGTTTGTTTGATTGTGTGTTTGTGCGCGCGTTACCCTTCAACGACAGACACTCATTTGTCATAGGATTCAATCTATCGAAACAGCCGCCGTTCCATAGACTCTGGACGGGTGCGGCCAACACAACAGGGTTCATTGTCATAGGCGTTCATACACGTATCATGCCTACTCAGACACGCACAATCGATGCCGAAATGCGGTTGAGACCCTACTCGCCATGTGTCGCTTTTAGTGTGGTACTGAGCTTCAACTGGGTGTCTCCTGCTAACCGCCATATATACATATATATATATATATATATATATATATGGACAAATCCGAAGGGACATGTGTTCCAGTGCCCTGAAGCATCGGTCATCCATCAAAACGCCATCATCATAACAGTGATATTTCTGATAACATTTTAAGCCCAATATACATAGCGAAAACCTGCGGCGGTCGAATATCTGCTAGGACAGATCATTCCTGTCATTGTACCTCAATATTAAATCGCGCCCCAGTTATACGAGGTAGGCACAATGTATACTGGATTGGTCTTTTCTTCGTTGATCGTACAACTGTCCCTAATTATGACATAACTTAAGCTTATCCGATTATATATATATATATATATATATATATATATATATATATACTCAGGGAAGCCCTTTTAGGCTCGTAAATTACGTCGGAAAGTATTCGAAGTAGAATATTAATATCTGCAGTAGAAAACAAAAACAGTAGGTATCATATCAAAATGTATCTCTGTTTTGCATCGCGTATGTTTAGCATCATTACATAAGGTTTTACAGACGGGTTTTAATAGAGCGTTAGGCGGGGGAATCATCACTGCTATAGTCACTGGCGCCATTACTTCAAGTGGGCTTTATGAAGGGTTTCGGGAGTGCATAATGCATAAGCGCAGCCGTCAGCTACTAGTGTGGAGCTGACAAGCCCACAAAACCCGTAAGTCCACCCGCCCCAGGCGCAAAATTGCAAAGTTACTTTAAGCGTTGTGGCACTAAAAAGTAGCCCTAGAGATTCATGTCCCATATAATAGTTGAGTTATATTACAAACTCTGCGAAAAGCTTTTGAGAGCTTCACATGTTACGTCCTTGTGTCGGTGTTAGTCGGACGTATTTACGGTATACGAGAAGTAGACCTCCAATTGGCTCGAGTACGGAGAACGACGGACGGTGCAATTTTCCACTATAGTCCTGCTGTTTCAGAATGTAGAAGGGAACCTGACAATCCTCGTGTGCATCCATAGCTACCCTCTGAACATTTAGTAAAAAATGTTTAGGTGACATATAGGAAGCTTTCTGGCGCATGCAACCGCTAGTGGTCCAACGTGAAGGCGATTTTTCGTTGTGTGCATTACTACGTTCGTAAATCCATTGCATGTCTCGGTTTGGCTCGAGCATTGATAGGGTCAGGTTTGGAAAGTCAATATTTTCTGAACGTAGCTAAGACGGCTCTTAGTATAACTTCTAAATTTCTAACTTTTTTGACGTCACAGCGTAAACGACCCGAATAGGACATTTACAAGCGAATTCTCGTATTTTGATAGAAAAGGTAGCCGATCTTTAGATGTAGCTTTCTTCGACAATGCTCACGCGTTTTCAACTAGTGAAAGCTGTTTGTAGTTTGTCAGCCGAGAATCCTAAAACTAAAGTTTAATATCGTTAATTCTTCTTCGAAGCTGTAACGCGCAGCAACATATGATTAGCCTTATCGAACTAAGTCGTAAACAGACATGCGCGGCACAATATGGCAAGTATTTTTAGTAGAGGCCGGTACACATTGTTTAGATTAAACAATATATCTATATATAAAAATGATATATATATATATATATATATATATATATATATACAGTTTCTTGTGAATGGTTCACGTCTTCCGCCATTCCTGTTCCTTCTGCCCTCAAAAGAAGCTTTAGAAAATTTGTTTATTTTTCGTAGTTTCGTTTTTACTGACGTCCTTTTATTTTACCAGTTTTGAATGTAATTGATTCTACTCTAGTTAAAATGACTGCATTCCTATCTAATTTCGGCGCCCTATTTTTATTACTTGTTTTTATTTAAATGAATCAATACGAGTATACATGTATTTAATTTGATTTATTACTATTACTGTTTATTGATACCAAAAAATTATACACTATCCATATTTTATTATTTTGGTCATTATCTACCTTCTTTGTTTTATAGTGTATTTGCAAGCGCTCATGACTAAATCAACATATATATATATATATATATATATATATATATATATAGTTGCATGATAATCTATGAAAGACTGTGTCAGTTTGATAGGTTTAATGAAGTCTTCTGTTGAGACAGCCACCGAAGACGGCAAGTCTAAATACTCGGCCGAGAGAACTATAATATATATATATAGGGGAGAGATAATGCGAAAGCCATAGATTCGCCGCTAGAAACATTGTCATTCAATTTATCAGCCATGGTAGGCGAAAGCCGTGTATAGGGGCGGCATTTGAAAAGCTGCTGTGACATGATTCATGGCCCATGACGATTCCTCGTTTTCTTTATGAGAGTCACGATGGCTAAACAAATAGAGGAAACACATTTTGTAGCACAAAAACAATTCCCACGGAATATAATTCACATAGAGCCGCTAATCAACTACGGCTCACTCCAAACCTGCAAATATAAGTCAAAAGATAAAAATCGTCCGTCCACCCATGTCACACACATAAAGACTCCTCCTCCTTTCGCTATACATGTGCAGTTTACTCAAAAAGCGTATGTCCGATGTTGAGAGCAAAATAGGGAACGTCACAGGCTATTATAGATCATGCCACAGCAGCTTCTCCAAGACCTCGCATATACGTCATATTATTTGCGCCTGCGACTGTATGTTGGCAATTAAACAGAATGACTATTCCAATACTGACGAACTTTGGCTAGTGAGTACAGTGACATTGATCACGATGGTGGTGCTTTAGTTATCTGATTGCATTGAAGCTAGCTTGTATATATATATATATATTTATGCATATATATATATATATATATATATATATATATATATATTTATATATATTTATGCATATATATATATATATATATATATGTTTATACATATATATATAACTTGACCACCTTTTTTTAAGCCAAGAAAGGGCAACGACCTCGCCACGGTAGGTTTTCTCGCTCTCCATCTCTCTCTCTGTCTCTCGACTCCTCTGCTTGATTACGAACAGGCAGATACGTGTTTTTTTTGTTTAGCAAAAGAAAACATTTGCGCGCGCGATTGTTGGAACGCTTAAAGGCGGAGATTCGGCGACCTTGGGGTGGAGAGGGAGAGCGAGAGAGAGACGCTGGTGGCAGACGCCCGGCGGAGGCGGAAAGAGGGAAAGAAGTGGTCGGTCGTCGCCGCAAATGTCGCAGCCTAGGCGTCGCCAATTCGTCGTCAATCGCAATAATGGGTAGTGTTGCATTACGACGGCGACGACGACGACGACGACAACAACGACGATTAATGTCGACAATAACAACAACATTAACAACAATGAACAACCGTAACAACAATGAATAAATAATATTCATTGTTGAATTCATTAAATGAATAAATAAAAACGATTGCTGGTGATGATGGTATCTGTCTGCTTCGGTCTGCAGCCAACCAAGAACTGCCACTGTCTGTTCTTTTTCAGGGGTTAGGCAGAAATAACACTGTTTTCCTACCCAGTGGGCGGAAGGTGTGGAGTGGACCTTTTTGTCGCTGTCGCTGTGAAAGAGGGCAGGTGTACATATATGCCAATTATCTGCAGTATAGCTATTAGAGGGGTATTGGTGGTTGGTATTAGACCCAATACCCCGGGGACGGGAGGGAGGGAGAGGGAGAAGGGCATACTAGAATTAATTTATATAAAAGGGTCAAAAAAACTTGTGTGTGCGCACAAAGACGCAACGCAATGTATGCATATACACAAAATACACACACACACACTTGACAAGCACCTTATATATGAGAAGCGTAGCGCAATTTTTCTCAATGATTTCCCGGTTCACTTTTTTTTAATTCTAGACTATCCTCCGTCCCCTACGGGCTTGGAACTCAACCTGAGCGGTTCACTTTGGGCGCCGTTCGCGCTCCCGTTTTCCCTTTCCCGTCGTCTCTTTCCACCCACCTCTGAGTAGTCTAGAAGGTTTGAAGGCTTTCGCAGTAGAATTGTGTAGCCGTGCGTACTGACGCTTCTGGTTCGATCACGACTGCAGCACGACTGAAGACTACAGCAACAACAGCAGCAACAATTTACGACACTCAACAACAACAACAGCAGCAGCGGTAATATTCCACAGCAACAACAACAACAGCAGCGGTAATATTCCACAACAACAACAACAACAACGACGACTACGACAACCAAAAAGTGTCGGCAAAAGAGTGTCGACAGGCTCTACGATCGACGAGAATGTAAACAAACAAGATGGTGGTGGTGGTGGTTCCAGTCGCGATGGAGACCGGCCTGCTACGAGGGAAGCATGCGAGGGAAGCAGGCAGGCAGTGAGTGAATGAGTCCGCTGCTGTTTCTTCTACCCCCGGCCCGGGTGACTGAGTCCGCCTGCTATTTATTGCTTTCTGGCTACTGGCGGCTGGCTGGTTGAGAGAGAACAGTGGAAGGGAAGAGGTATATAGGGAGTCTGCGCTGAACGACGACGGGTTGGTTGTATGCATCTGTGTATAGTAGCAGTAGTAGTAGTAGTATCATCTATGTGTATGTGTGGTTTTTAGTTCTCTTTTGCTGCTAGTGCTATGTATGTATGTGTTTGAGATCTGAAGTTGTAGTAAGTAGTAGTAGTAGTCGTGTAGAGTGAAGTCGTGGTGATAGCAGTGATCAAGTCGTCAAGGTGTTTGTTGGTAGCGGCACGAAGCATACCAAGAACAAGAAGAAGCCAGTGAGTTAGTGTTGTTGTTGTTGCTAGATTGTTACGAGTGAGTTACTTCGTTAGTTAGGTGATTGGTTAGTTCGTGAGGTCGTCGTCATGTCGTCGCGTGTGCTCTGCTTGGAGGCCTGATTCTGCCTGGAAAGACGGATTGATGGATTGACGTATATTGATTGATTGATTGATTGGCTGACTGACTGGGCGGCTCTGGTTGAGTGATGACGTTTTTCTGTCTGGCTATTCGTTGTCTATTTGTTGCCTCTGTAGGCCCGCTGCCGCCGACCCAGTATTAGCAGCAGGACCAACACCATCATCACCAGCATTAGCAGCAACACGAGCAGGCATTGTAGAACGACTCGAAACGGACAGAGTACGATGTGAAGAAATTTGCTAATCAACTCGTTAATTAGCTGATCGGTTGACTGATTGATTGATTGGTTACCTGGCTGGTCACACCTGGTAATTGGTTAGTTAATTAGCTGGCCGACTGAAGGCTCAAGTTGCTGCTGCTGCTGCTGCAGCTGCTTCTAGAATAGTACAGCGTCTGAGGCGATAGATGACGGAACAGCGTCTGAGGCGATAGATGACGGTACAGCGTCTGAGGCGATAGATGACGGTACAGCGTCTGAGACGATAGGCGACGAAGACGACGACGTCGAGATGTGACAAAAGGAGGCTCTCGAGGAGCGATCGTGAGTGAGATGTGAGTGACATTACTCACTCACTGACTGACCATAGACCGCCTCTTCGCATCGCCGCTTCTCGGAGGCTCGTTGAGCTTACGTCGTGTTTTGCTGGTAGTTCAGGTGCTGGTTCTGGCACTGCCTGCTAACGTGATTAGAGTACAACATGATCAGACGTAGCGCTCATAAATACAACAGACACTCACAAAGCAAATAGCCAACAGGGCAAGCCAGAGAGCCAGCGAGGGAGAGAGAGAGAGAGAGAGGAACAGGAGAATCAGAGCGTGGCTAGGCTGCGTTCTGCGTATCTAGTTGACAGATTGAGATTTATGGTCTCAACCTACCAGCAATAGCAATATATCGGATTGAGATATCGCTCCACCGATGAGTAGTGTAGATGGGTAAATCAATTGATGAATTGATTGCTTTCGACGATTTTACTACTACTACTACTACTACTGAAATTGAACGACGTGTCCTCTGTACAACGAGAGGGAGAGAAAGAGAGATTGTGCATTGTGACGGCGGTGATGCAAAACAGACAGAGATAGAGAGAGGGCTGCTACCGCACACACACCATATGCCTATGCTAGTGACAGTAATTATAACTACAACAACAACAATGCGTACAAATATACATACACAACCCACAATAGCAACAACAACAACAACAATTGACAACGACGTGACCAAACAATACCAGCAATAACAACAACTACCACTATTACGGCACCACCATCGACTATTATAACGGCAGACAGTAAAAGAGCCTCGACAACGAAAACGCCGACAAAACAGTATTATACTATGAGCCGTTTTTAGGGCTACTTTGTGGTGTGTTTACAGATAAATACGTAGATGGCTAGATAGCTCATAGATAGACTTCAGGCAAAGCAGGAGTCCCACACTGCCACAAGCAGAACAAAACGTAGCAACAAAAGAGGAAGACAGAATTTGTGCGACAGAAATAGCCACAACGACGCGAACGGACAACTAGGGCGGCTGGTGCAGTGAAAGTGATATCCAATCGGTGTGCTGTTTGTTGTCGTGTCGGTGTTATTGTTGTTATCGGTGTTGTTGTTGTTGTTGTGTTGTGTTGTTGTTGTTGTTGTTGTCCGTGTTGTTGTTGTTGTTATGGCTGTGGAAATCATGTGATTTTCAACATCATCGGTTTGACAGACCGCTCACAGCGGAGTCACAACGGACAGCTTTGTTGTGTCGCTGTGTACGGCGTTGCCAGCCTTCTCGGTCGTGGGTCATTGAAGTCGATGAAGCATTATTATTATTAGTATTATTATTATTTTCATCATCATCATCCATCATCCATCATCACCACCACAATAATTGTCATCATAGCATATGACCGACGCCTAGTTGCATTGTGTACATATATATATATATATATATATCTATTCTCGTCGAGTTCTCGCGCTACTACTGATCTATGATGAGCATAGCTACTCCTAGGGAGGGTCATTCGGGGTCATAGGGAGGAATCACAACACCACAACAACGCACATGCGTATGAACGCGCGCGAACGCCGCAGGGAGTTCACCCAAAGCAGCAAACATTACAGAACAACAACAACAACAACAACAATAAGATCAGCAACTATAACAGAAGTTGCATCAGCAGCAGCAGCAGCAGAAACAACAATAACAACGAGACAACGTACTATGACAGACACATGTGAGCTACAACAACAACAACAACTACAACACTAGCAAGCAACAACAACAACAGCATGAACAACAACCACAACACTAACAGCAACAACAACAACAACAACACTTCAACAGCAACGACGACAACGCCGCCCAACAACAAGAAGCGCGTACTTCATAGCATGCCGTAGTGTTTCGTGTTTGACTTGACTTGAGACTATATTTTAATGATATCGTATATATTTACAAAATAGGGCTGCGTGTATGCACATAGGCATACACGTAGCAGCTTCTGTTGTAGCGTACTATATCACATAGTACGCTACTCGCCAGGCCCCTTCCATTGCAATCGTCGTTATCGTAATTATGAATGTACTGTTGAGTAGTAATCGATTCGACGACCGATGATCTACATTACAACTTTCCAACAGAAACCAATGGCGGCCAATGAGCAACGGCCGAGCAAGCAAGCAAGCAGATGTGCCCAAATAGATGACAATCAGTCAGCTTCCTCGAGCTAGCATTTGTGCGCACCAACAGCCACCTATCAACATACGAGGCGCGAGGTGAACATCAAAAGGGAGATTGGAGTGCATAGACAACAACAACAACAACGCCGACAGTATGACTGATCGTCTAGACTCTAGCTTTCAGACCTCACCAGAAGCTAGACTCTAGCTCTCAGACCTCACCAGAAACTAGACTCTAGCTCTCAGACCTCACCAGAAGCTAGACTCTAGCTCTCAGACCTCACCAGAAACTAGACTCTAGCTCTCAGACCTTACCAGAAGCTAGACTCTACTCTCAGACCTCACCAGAAGCTAGACTCTACTCTCAGACCTCACCAGAAACTAGACTCTACTCTCAGACCTCACCAGACGCTAGACTCATTGCGATAGACGATACACGATACGTGTTGCTCTCTCTCTCTCTCTCTCTGGTCCTCTCTGGTTTCCTTGCCAGTTCTTTGCCTCTCTGAATGAGAGAATTGCCGGACAATAACCGCAAGAAGACTTAAGACTAGCTAGGCCAAGCTAGGTGGGATTGACGTTTGCTGTTGTTGTTGCTGCTGCTACTACAATTGGGCTGGACGGGCGGACGCCCACCATGAATAAAAGACTGAATGAAGAAAGACGGACAGAACAGAACGTCCAAACTGAGGACGTTTACGGCAACCTCAATAGAACAACATCACATCATCAACAAGAACAACATAACATCATCAACAAGAACACAATATCATCATCAACATCATCATCATCAGCAACAACAACACACACACGCACGCAACCACCGCGCACAGAAAAACAACAAACAGACGAATTCAGACAGATACGACAAACTACAACTTTGAGTACTATTGACACAACAACAACAAAGAAAGACGGCGACAACTACAACAATAACAACGGCAACAACAACAATAACAACAACAACAACAACAACAGTTACGAGTAAGTATCACAGCTGGTTTTGATACTGCTGGCTGAAACTGATGTGCTTGTCTCGGGACCAGCCGCTACACAGCAATAGCACAACAACAACATCAGCAACAACAACAACCGCATCAGTAACAACAACAGCAGCAGCAACAACAACAACAACAACAACAACAGCATCAGTAACAACAACAGCAGCAGCAACAACAACAACAAGAGCATCACCAGCAATAGTGAAAAAGAGCGGCGAAAAGATGCTGACAACTGCGTTATCATAACTGAGTTTTCTATACGCCGATCTCCGTACACGCCAACAGCTCATCGCAACACATATATGTGTTACTTCACTACAAGACCTTTGACTTGATCGACAAAGACTCGAGGAGGCTCAAGGAGGTCGGTTGTTCTCTCTGCGAGCAGAAGCGATTGAGGCGCTCACACAGTGGCTCGAATCTGGTGGTGGTGACTTTTATTATCTGATCTGCTCTGCTCTGCTGTATTGCTACACCTATCTAATAGTAATCGCTAGGCTTTGTATTGTTGCTAAATCGTTTTGTTACGAGCAATTCGCTCTTTACGTCTACTGTTTCTGCTACTCGACAGAAAAACAGCATTCTGAGACGACAAAGGAGATTGACTGGGTGTACGAATCCGGCAAGCGGATACGTTAGATCGACTACAGAAATGATCCTGTGAAGTACGATCTTAAACGAGATTGACTGCTAAGTGCGAAGTGCTCCCCGACCACTACGTACTCACTACAGCCAAATAGAGCGCAAATAGTAGACGAGAGCTGGAAGGTCTAAATAATAATAATAATAGTAATAATGATGATGATGATGATGGCAAATGGACAAAGCGTATGATTTGATGGCATGCAATTCTACTCATCTAGGCTAGATCAATAAGCAAGTTATCTAGATCAATCGCCGATTAATTTTAATCACCATTTAAATATTATTATGGTGATGATGATGATTATTATTATTATTATTGTATTTCCGATACTGAAGGAGAACGATTAGGATATTAGCGACGAAGTTAGTGAATTTTGTTGTTGTTGTTGCTGCTGCTGCTTAAATATAGGCTATATGTATGTAGAAGACGTGTAATAATAGCACGACAAAAATTGGTGTAGCCAAAAAG
>QVRM01002262.1:0-39169 GCA_003439945.1 Dermanyssus gallinae
CGGGAACTAACCTGCTTTCATTCAATTAACTCTCTGAGATTTATATATATTATATATAAATCTCAGAGAGTTAATTGAATGAAAGCAGCAACAGTGCCGGAACTAACCTGCTTTCATTCATTAACTCTCTGAGATTTATATATATATATATATATATAATTTGCAAATACTAAATCTCTAATGTCTATTTAAATCCCCGTCAAAGGAAAAGAGCACGCGCCGCCGGTTCACTGCTAGCTCGACTCTGGTCCGCGGTGGTTTGTGAGCGGCGCCGAGACTGCAGCTGGTATCCCCGCTCGCCAGCGCAGCCAACCCCAAACAAACAGACGACCTGGCGGCAGACGACAAAACAAAAACCACAACACAACAACCGGTTAGGGGCGCGAGCACATTTCGGTCGGTCGATCGTTCGTTCGAAGTTCAGTGGTGGAGCGTGGTGTTGACACGCGTTCATTCGTCCGCCATAGTTTGTGTTTCCATCATCATCACCACCACCGGCAGCTGCATCACCCTTATTATCAACATCATCGCATTGGCTACACACAATTGTCCACCCCGTGGTGCGTGGTTGCTCTTTCGACCATTACTACTACTACTACAGCTGTTTGTGCGTCGGGTGCTTATTGTGGCGGTTGTAGTGGTTTAGGAACTGGTCGTTCGGCGATCTCGCAATAAATGTGCGTGGTCGCGGATTAATCGTCGCTGAGCAAGCGAACCTCACAACCGTTCACTGAGCAGCATATGTTGAGGCTGCAGCTGCAGTTCTGCGAGCCATTATTAGCTGCTGGCGCAATTGTTTAGGAGACCAGAGTGAACTGAGGAATTTGACAAATTGTTGCTTTTGTTGTGCAACTCTCTACTCTGACTTACGTGCTACGATTTGCAAGGTTGGCCTGTGAGTGAGTGCCACTACAACGAACACGGCCAATAACGGCATCGTCGTCGAATACAGGTGTTTACCACCTCTGCGCCTGCTCGAGCCTTCGAGAGAGAGAAAAAGAGAGATTCGAGAGCGTTCCAGCTCACTCCGCTGCTGCTCTAGGCGCGGGAAACACGCGTTTCTCAGTCGTCGTCGTAATCGTCATTTGATGATACAGGTTGATTAGCTGTTGCTGCTTGTACTGGTGGGTGTATTCGGTGTGGTTATTACAGTGCATCGCGGCCCGACTACCAACAAAGGTGAAACTTTGACTGCGTAGTATCTCTATTGATCGACAACAGCTTCTGTGGACGGGCCACGCTTTGTTTGAACTGTCTCTGAAGTCTGAATCCAAGCTTCATCGCCATTTGCGCTCAACTGTCAACCGCACGGTGGGATCTGTTGAGGTCGACTTCGTAAGCGCTTCAGAACGCTTTCCTCACGAAACAAGATCGCTCGCTTACGCGAGGCTCGTGAACTCGACGCCAACTTCTCTCTGCCTATATCTGCGCACTACGTAGATCTGCGTATTATACGTATCTGCGTATCATTGGATAAGTGAAAACCAGCGACCGTTCAGTGTAGTGCAGTGCAGCCTGGTATAAGCGTAGTGGCCATCACTGGTCCTCGTTGTACTTCAAGTACCTCAGTGCGGGTTTGTCGCAATCGCCCTGATGTCGCCAATTGAGTCTTCCGCTGCCGCCTCCACCTCTACTGTTGTTGAGCTGTGCTTTTGCTGCTTCGCCTTCTCATCGTCGTCTACATCTTCATCATTCCTCGACTCATCGAACTAACTTCACGATCGGCTTACAATTATGGCTAACTGAGCGCGGCCGATTCGTCGGCGAGCGTATTTCTTTTATGCTCCATCACACTCACTCACTTCCACTTCCACCCACCCACCCAACACTTCGACAACTTCGTTATGTATTCACTCAAGCCTGTATAAAGTCTGTACATAAATCTATTTAACTGATAACGTGATGATAGAAAGACAGAGCAGACAACACGAAAAACGGACAGAACAAGATACAAAGGTGAACGACGCGAAACAGCAGGGGTTTGTAGCATAGTGTGTGCCCACAGCTATAGTTTTGTCGTCGTTGTTGTTGTTAACTATCATTGTATAGGTTGTATAGCAGAGCAGTATCGGGCGCCAGAGAGTGGCCGCTGTCCTGTACTGTACATCGGTCTGTCGATATTGTTAATAGCTGTGTACATTGTGCAGAATGTTGTTGTTGTTGATGGTGTTGTCGTCGTTGTTGTTGCCTTCATCGGAAGGAGGAGACGTAGGGAGAAATTGCGACACTCGACAAAAGTCGACGTCCTACCTCATTTGTCCGAGCGTGCTTCGGTAACAAGTCAATCTGGTCAAAGTCGATCGATTAAGAAAAAAAACCTCAAATCGTATATCCCGTCATTTCGTAATTGACTTTCCTTGGCCCTGACCAGTAGTGGGTGGCTATCCTGTTGTTGAACCGCCGGTAAACTACCGGTAAACTAGTCTGGAGCTTTATTGATGATGGTACGTGCCATCACTGTTCGTTCTAGCAGACAAGCACGTGGCCCATAATTTGACATACTCATCTAAAATACCGCCAATCTCAGTATTACTTCTGATTGGCGAGCTTGGATTGGCGACACGACTTTTGTCCGTTCTTTAACTTAACACGGAATATTGGCAGTCAACCAACGAATTCCTTCAAGTAACAGTATTCTGACAACGAGACTACCTAGGAAAATAATCAATAAGAACACTGCACAGGTAAAACTAGAAAAAAGAGAGCCACACCAATCGTTTGGGTGGGGGGTTAAGAGAGGCAGATCCGCCGTGGGCCGTAGGGGCACCGACCAATTTTCTCGTGTGAACTAATCCAAGGCAGAAACGATCTCAACGAAGCCAATCGCAATGTCTCGAACAACGAAAGTCAAGCACGTGCACCGCGAGGTGCTGGAGGATTTTGCTCTGCCAGAACCACATCAAAAAATTGTCAAGGTAAGTAACAACAGATTACATATTATATATATGCATATATATACTGCATTTGGTTATCAGACCAAGAGTGTAAATACGTACAAACGGGAAATGTGGGTCTTTGCCGCAAACGTTTTAAAACGAATGTTAGAAAATTCTGCGCAATACGCCGGAGGTAACTACATCTAGTTTCATTGACTTGATATTAGTTTCCAACGGACTTCTGCGTGTTACCCCTGCTGCTCGTCAAGCTGTATTCCGTAATGCTGGGTCTCTATAAATCCCCACATCAATGTCTCTTAACTTATCGCTCCATCTAGCCACAAGCTCTCAAACGCCTTTGTTTTCTTCAGACCCCACTGTGTCTGTATATCAGCTGTTAGAAGTGTCCTCCTCAAGTACGCAAATTATTATAGTGTTGCATGAATTCTAAAGCCTTAGTCCCCTCTTTAGACAAAAGAACATAACCATATATGTGGTTCTCAGTCCTCCTTTCCCAGTTTGTCGCAAATAAGTGATATCCTGTAGGTATTCATTGGTTGTATTTTGAGTTTGAATGGGGCCACGGCCCTATTTGAATTAAAAGCATCGGAAGGCTTTTTATTTCAGTTTCGGTTCGATTGTATGGCTCGATTTTCGACCATTGTCAGCACCACTCCCTTTTTTTCTTAATCCCCTTTGACAAGCCCCCGCAGCAGGGTGGTAAACCCGTCTCCAAAGCTACCCCTGCGTGGCTGTCCCGCTGAACATGTTGACTTTTTCTTCCTAAACACACGCTGCTCCGCCGGTATTAGCACCTATGTGTCTCCTCCAGTCGCGAGGCGCAGGCGAATGCACCACGCCACCGGCCTCGACCGTGTTTCTATGATAAAAATCTTCAACAGCCCTTTTCCTTAGCTACCATCACCATGCTGGCTTCTTGCTTTGTCTTTACTTTAATCCTAAAGGGTTTAAAGTATTCTATAGACCCCATAGGTGTAGTATCTACATATGTAAAATGATGGCCTCTTTACCGGGTAACGTTGTTGACCTTTTTTGCTATTCTGGGCCGATTATTTAACTACAGGCGTCCTGTCCGATCCTTGTTGGGTACAATTGCCTCTTGAAGCAGGCTCAGCAGTTCGTGTTAATATTGGTTAAGCAGAAATGTGCCTGCCCTCCTCTAAGAGGATTGCGTCTTTCATATCTATATCCGGTGCGAATATGCCTATGACTGATGCTCCTATGTTACAGTGAATGGTCTATATGTCTTTACTATAGACCATTCAGTGTATATAGTATGGAGTATCAAGATCGCGATATCTTGATATCGCGATCAGATATCAAGCTTCTTAACGGTTCACATAGAAGTTGCAGTTCCTTTGCGAGTATGTCTAGCCGCACGCTGAAGCCAGCGAAGTTTTTCCCGGTAATGATTTTACTCCAAGCATAATACATTCGACGATGGTTTCTGTAGATTCGGTCATGCTCGGCTTTACCAAGGCAGAGGCTAATTCGACCCCTGTGATGTTGCCAATACAAGATTCTCCGCGATCCTACCTTTTCTAGCCCGCGGCTTGCAGGAAATAGATACCCTACTGCTAGGGCTCTCACTTTATTTCGTTGGTGCATAACCCGTAGAGGGTTTCTCAAATGAAAGGGTTGTCGAGGAAAAGCCACGCATTTCCGAGCCTAGAAGGAACACGGGTTTAGCCGATTTGTAAGTCCCATGCTAGTTGCTTATTGCCAGCAGATGTACATTATGCATTCCCAGAATCTCCCATAAACAAAAAGTGAAAAGTTGTTTCTCCCCCCTCGATAGATATATATATATATATATATATATATATATATATATATATATGAATTTTATTTACCGTTCCGTTTTGAATATCTTTTGAATCAGATGCGTTCACTGCGTGGTTTGTCATAGCGTGCTGCACGCTTCGTATACTAATATATTGATGTTTGTTTATTCACCATTATTGGTAGATTCTCACAATATTTACGAGCTATTTCGCTCAAGTACGTCAATTACAGCAGCTGTTAATGAGCTGGTGTTCAGTTCTATACATTTCATAACGTGATATCGGTCGATTTCAATTTCACCACATTATTTACAAACACATTCGTTGATTTGGAAACACTTTCCCTTTAGGCAGAGGTATTGGTGGTATCCGTGCCAAGTTATTTTGCAAATTATTATACTAATATATTATTACTATGATATCATTAAATCCCCTCACCTGTGCCGTTCTGCAACCATGTAGCCCTCTCCAACGCCTGGGGGATAGAGAAGACTATGGCACAACCAGCCAACGCGACAGTCTTGTTTAATGGTTGGTCATGCAGTCTGAGTTTAATGAGTTGGTGAATATTGTAGAAGTTATTCTAATTTCAACACTATCTACTATAATGATTAATCTTATGATAGTATAAATAGCCACTACATACGAGGGAGGATCGAAAAGTTCTGATACATATATCTACAAAAATAGTATTTATAATTTTAAAGTGATTTTGTTCCGTTTAAAATAGTTTCTGCCCTGCAATACACTTGTCCCATCTTCTTACCCACATTTCGAAACATTTTTAACGCGTCTTTCGGAATCGAGTTAAGTTGCACCTGCGATTTTTTTTCTTTTCTTCTCTATAGTCTCAAAACGTTGTTCGTTCAAATTTTTCTTCGTGTCACACGGAGCCTGGTCCGCCGAAGGGAGGTTGCGAAAGGTGCCAAAAGCCAAAAAAAAATATTTTATTGCAGTGGAAAAAATAGTCAAAGAGACCTTCGTGTTAAATCTTTGACTGAATTACTTGAATAGACTCTCTTCTTGGAAGCACCACTGGAATGATTGGGCTTTGGTCTGGAGTCGTAATTATGTACCCATGACTCGTCTCCTGTAATCACTCTGTGAAGCAATCCAGAAACTTCTGCTACCGTCTGAAGGTTCAATTCGGACATGATTGTTCACAAGTTGCTGTAAATTTAACATTTTTATAACGACATTCGCCGCCAGTATTCTTGCAGTATAAAATAACCGTCAAGACAGTCACAACTGACCCATAAGACATCTTCAATTCAGCTATCTCCTTGATAGTAATTCGGCAATTCTTGAGTACGATATCACGAACTTCTGCAAAGTTTTCTTCTGTTATTAACGTCGAAGGCCTTCCCGAACGGGGGCCGGTTTCTTCACGTCCTGTGTAGTAGTAGTGTTCCGGGACACTGTTTGATCACCTCAAGTTCGTAACATTTTCACTGCTTTAAACATATGATCCGATTTTTAACACAGATTCTGATGCAGCTTCGTTGCCCCTCCATTTTCGACTCTTTAAAAACGTCGAACTTCCTTTTCTTCACTTGATTAAACTAAACTCAAACAATAAACGCGAAATGTGACCTGTACGTGAATGATGAATGGCGCTTCTAAGCAAAAAAGTCAAAGTACTAGAACTTCTGGACAAACCCAAGTCTGTGATTGTTACGCTTTCGGAACACCGCTTGCGCGAAACTGTGAATTAGCCATAGATGTCAAAGTGTGTCACACAACCATTGTTACTCGTCTTCGCGCCTATGGTTTCGCGTCAAAGTTGAACCAATGGGTATCTCATGATTTGAGCGCGCGCAACATGCGCTTTTGGAATCAAATTGTTACCTGTGACGAAAAATGTTACCTGTGACGACAATGTGAAACGTGGAAGATCCTGGTTTGCCCTAGGCCAATTTCCCCAGAGATTGCCAAAGGGGCGCCCATTCGCGTAAGATTCTGCTCTGTGTTTGGTGGGATAGGCATGGCATCGTCCATCACGAGTTTCTTCCTAGTGGCCAAACGATAGACACGGATGTCTACTTTGATCAGCTCAACCGAGTTTTTGCTGCTCTCTAAAGAAGAGACACAGTGTAGTGAATATAAAGGATGTTATCTTCCACCCAGACAACGCAAAGCCACTTTTTACCTAACCTCAGCAAGATAGCAAGCTTCAATGGGAAAAGTTTGCCGCATTCTCCGTTCTCTCTAGACAGCGCACCGTCAGACCACCATTTATGTAGATATCTGCAGAACTATCTACAGGAAAAATACTTTTTAGATGAATATAATGGGTTAACTTGTTGAATTTTTAGATTTATTTCAGAGTTGAAAATTACAGTTACGTTCTGTCCTGCTATGTATATGTATATATATTTTTCCCTTTTTTTTACGTAATTTATATGAGCCCGAACTTTGAATATATGGTCTTCGGTTCGCTGATTAATATATATATATATATATATATATATGTGAATGCGTGATGCATGCGCATAATTATGTAACGACAACACGCAGGATAATAGCCTGAACTTAAATTTAATACTATGTTCTACATTAAGTTACTGTTCAGACGTTCACAAAAATGTGTATGGACAGAGAAAGAAAGAGACCATATTTAAACTTGTCGACAATTTCATTGGTTGTAGTGATATGCATCAAAGGCCATGTGGAAGAAGGTTGACCTAGTGGTGCCCATATTGTTGTTGGTGCCAGAATATAATGAGAGTGTTCAATATAAACGTAGGTGGTTGCAATTGACGGTCGTTCATCGATTACTCTAACGATAGCCATCTTTGTGTGTTTTTACAGGTGTTAGCCGGAAGAGGCAACAACCTGCACGAGGTCACGGATGAAAGTGGCGACACCTTTCTCGCGTCGATGCCGACTAAATTCCGGCGAAATGTCTGGGTTAAAAGAGGTACGTTACATATATATATATATATATATATATATATATATATATATATATATATATATATATATATACCAAACTCAATTCAATGATACTCTTAGTATCATTGACAATTTTCTTTGGTTTTGGTCGATATTGTAGCTGTTTGTCCACTTGCTATCTTGGCTGTTTGGGTTTTTCTTTATTACCTTTTGATGCTTCTAACCTTGCTCTGGTGCTAGCCCATACATGGGTACATTGAATAGCGTGATTTGTTGTTATCATGAACGAGTTTTGTTCCTGCGTTGATTATAGGCGACTTCGTTGTGGTGGAGCCGATCGCCGAGGGTGACAAGGTGAAGGCTGAGATCGTTTCCATTCTGTACAAGGAGCAGATCAAGTTCATCAAGGAGGAGGGTAGATGGCCCGAACGCTTCCTCGACAAGCCCGCCAATGGCGCCGGCGATGACGACGGTGACGAAGACGCTGATCTCTTTGTAAACTCCAACCGTATACAGGTAGGCATAGTAATGGAGAGAAAGGAACCTTAACAATGGTTTACTCTAGCAAAATACTGGCATGTAAGTCTTTCATGTAAATGAAAGACTTACATGCCAAATAATTATTATCACAATTGTTACTATAACAACAAAAAGCTAAGATGATCAAAGACCGATGGGTCTAGGAAGCCCAGCTGACTGAAATTAACGTTACTCGCTTAGATACAACTCAGCTAGCTTAGACAACAAGCCAAAACCAACGTCCACGGTATTGTAAGTACAACTACTATTATAACATCATCAATATAGCAGTGGTGGCATGGGTGGCCCCTGAGGCTCGGTTGTAACAAACCGAGGCGTTGCCATGCAGAGAAAGGTCGAATTCAGCGTGAGTAGATTATTTTCCTTTTCTTTGTTGATTGTTAAAATCCACTTGAGCATTGTCCTGCTGAAGTGAGCCCAAATAAGTTCCGAACAACTGAGTTCGATTATGCTTAGAACCGCCTTCTCCCCCGTACAAATAGAGGGAAGAAATGGGATACACGGCCGTAAAGAGGAGAGGCCATCATATATGGTTTCAGTTCGTGTGAAAGGCGTGTTCAATGCCGTCGTGGCGCTGTAGTTTTATAGCAATTATACTAGTTAATATATATACCATTAATAATGTTATTAATTATACCATATATATATATATATATATATATATATATATCTATAACGGGTTTAACTAATTATAGGTTGTGTACGAGGAATCGGATGACGAAAGCTCGGAAGATGAAGACAGCGATGAGGACGACGATGAGAACGATGAAAACGAAGATGACGACGGCCAGCAGAAAATCAACAGTGTTGCTAAGCAGCACCGAGAAGAGCCAGGCGACAACGACAGTGACAGCTCACAGAAGAACTCGCTTTGCTCCGACGAAGAGTAGACTCTGGCGGCCGAGCTCCGGCCGAAGTCCGGCCGAAGCCAGTTGTGTCATCGCAGGCAGGCAGGCAGATCTTCGATCACCACTTCCGAGTCTACATCGCATCACCCTCGATCGGGCCTAACTGCGTCTAGTCGGTCTAGTCGAGCCCCCACTACGCGCCATACAGAAACGAGACACGAACGCGGAGCGGCGGAGCGAGACAATGAACGGAAGAAGGAACGTGAGAGGTATCATCTAGCATCCATCTACTCACCAACCGCCCGTTACCGTCGTCGCGCGCCCGCCCGCTGTGTAAACAACGTTGCTGGCTTGTTTGCGGCATCTCCTCCTTACCTCGAGGAACCAAATCGTCATCAGGCGCATCCTCATAACTGTGTACTTGACTATGGCTAAGATGAACTTTGCTGGCTGACATTAGTGCGTGACACGCACGCAGTGCGGTCAAAATAAATACAAAAAGGACACACACGTGGCACGTTCTTCTCTGCTAGAGCGAAGGCTAAATTATATCATTTCGGGTACTATTTGCGTGTATATGTATACAGCAATTTAAAACTGTATACGAAGATGACAGAGATTGGATGGAGGAATAAACCAGAGTAAAGCGATGCTGTTGTTCTAATTCCGTATTCCGTACTTTAAGAAATGTAATTCTCATACTTATACGTTATTATACATATTCATGTATCGCATGCAAGAAACTGAGTACGATGAGAAAAGGTGACATATAGGCATTCGACCGAAGCGAGACTATCTAGTAAGTAGAACAAAAATAATTCCGAGGACCGACAAACCTGAAGCGTTTTAAATAACGTTTCTATACCTTCTATAATGGGTATAACTACCAGTTATTTACTTTTGGATTGCCAATAGCCAGCGTCGGCGGTGCTTGCATAGTTTACAGTGTGATCTTCTACACGCTCTGAATCAAATTCGTTATTCCATTTTTCTACACCAAGTATGACCTTACTGAGGCCACATACAGGCTACCCAATTTTATTGGAGTAGCTTCTCCAAAAAACGCACCGACAATTACTTGCGGTGGGACCAATAATCAAAGAAAGGCTTGTGCAAATGAAGTAGATTCAACTTTATTTAGAAATCATACATTAACCGGCATGGCTTTTACCGTATGTGTTTATGCAAAGGAGGCCGACGAGTCAGCCCAGTAATTTGCTGGTTGACGTCGAAATTCGAAAACAATTGTAGCCTGTAATGCTTTTGTCAAGAAAACCTCGACGGAATCACAACGACCGCCAAAAAGTTCGGGCAGGCTACATTTGGGGATAACAAAGCGGCGACTCTACACAACGCAACAATATGCCGCCACGAACATGCCCTCCCTTATGAAAATACCTCAGCTTGACTCCCAACTCCTCTCCGTTTCGTGTGCGCTCGTTCTCCCTATATATTTATATTTAAATATGTGTCATGTCCCTTATTGTCTCAATCCTTCTCTCTTTTGTGCCACCCATCTAAAGTGCATCACTTGTAGGCCTGGCTTTGACCTTAAGGTGTAAGCTATCTTCTAGATAGTTATACACTCGCTCTGCTGTATTACTGTAGTTTCTTCTGTTTCACTTATCTCAAACTCAAATTTGAGCTATAGTGCTGCGTCCCGAAGTTTCGATACTAGCTAATACTGTAATATGTATGTAGTGTTGCTTCGTGAATGTTCGTGTTAGTAGGTGATTCAAATATACGTATATATGTACAGAAACATAACAATTTCCATCTCAACAAAGCAACGAGCGTGGTGTTCCTAACGCTCCCACTAAGTCGACAATAGTGAAAGCTTTCGTTTACCTGAATATGCTGCCCGTAGAAAACATTTATACATGCGAATTAACAGCTAATCACAAAAAACGTAGTCACGTTTGAGCTGCACGTCCTCATCATCACCATTATCGTCAAGATAGTCACATCGACTACACGGCCCCTTCAGGACGGTCCAAAATCCTTATTTCGTATTCGTTCTTTTAAAGGCATTTTTAATAGGTAGCCTCTTGTTTGATTGAATTGTTGTTGATCGTAGTCGAAAAAACACTACTTTCAGTCTAAATCGTAATGCGCGTCTGTAAATCGTAATGCGCATCAGACGGGAGATACGTCCGATACGAAGCGATCTACACTGTGATCGATTCGATCAACACAATAAATTAAGCACCAGTTCGTAGCGGCGGCGGCTGGGCAACGGTTAACAAATGGACAATCGCAAGTTCGAGCTCTGGCCTGGTTGGTTGCGGCCTTGTTGGATGTGGGTGCCATTCAACCCTGCTGCTAGCTACATACGTCTGCAGGAAAAGCCTATAGAACTCTAGGTAACGAGAAACCGTGCCGCAGGCAGCTTAGCCCACGCATGCATGCGTCCTGCGTTATGCCGCTGTGCGTTACACAGACACCGCAGGCTGCCGGCCGGCCGCTGCTACTACTGGCCGAGAAGGCTGTAGTTACCTTCAAGCACGGACGCCTGAAAGTTGTCATTGCGTAGACACTGCTGCATGGCAAATATTTGCGTGTCGGTCCCACAATAGTGGACCTTCATGGAGAAGGCGTTTCCCGTCGTGAACGTACCGGCAACATTGCTTGGCGAACTTGGCGTCGGTGGGGACCCAGTTGCCTGTGTTAGAGGTGGCGAATGCTGCTGTTGGTATTGATGTTGCTGTAGTTGTTGTTGTTGTTGGTGAGGATGCTGTAGTAGTTGTTGTTGTTGTTGTTGGTGATGATGATGCGTTAGTTGTTGTTGGTGGTGTTGCTGCTGCTGCTGTTGTTGCTGATGGTGGTGATGGCGATGCCCAGTACTGGGCGAGCGATCCGTATCGGGTGAGAGCGACGCCGTTGGGGAGGCCGGTATGAATCGGCGCGTTTTGTGTCGCTCATATCGAACAGTGATCCGATAGACGCCGGTGTATCGGTACAGGTACTCTTTGCAGGCTGCTGTTCGATCTTGGCGGAGAAAGCGCCAAAAGCGTTCTGAGATCGTCAGCTTCTCCGGTGGAGCTGCAAACAGGCGCACACCGAGAAGGCGTACAGCAGCAACACAACAAGACATCAGTGCCATTGGAAAACGTATTTGCTAATATATATATAAATGTGTATATATGTATATATATATATATATATATATATATATATATATATATATATATATATATATATATATATGCAGCACCTTCTTTCATAACTGTAGAGACCTGCTGATCTAGTCGGGTGCAGCCTACTCGACGTTTTTTTGCTTCGACAAATTTGCCGATCAGCAGCAGCACCCATTTCCAACGAGGCGGTAATCTCAGCGGACTATAAACGCATGGGGTGAAGGAAACTCGTATCTGAGTGGCGTCAATTTTAAGCGGCGCTCAAGAATTATTTACTTCTCTCCAGATCATTCTCGAATATGGCTTTCACGTCTCTGCTTCGCTGGCGTTCGATCAATTTGATCTGAAATAAAATTACTTTATGGTGCTAATAAGCTCCCCAAATGCTTTTTAACGGAAAAAAGATTAAGTAGATTGGGAAACTACTCAGTTAAGTTCATTGGGATCAGAGGGATGGCGACATCCGCCTGGTAGACGCAAATCTACATGTCCCCCTGTCTGTCTATCTCGGTATCTTATTAACATGCAGCTAGCATATGAATAGGGCAGACGCTGTATCTTTCTATCTATCTATCTATTTATCTTTCTACTACCGACCATCGATGATAACGTCAGTTGCTCGATGAACGCGTTGGTCGCATCGAAAGCCGAGGAAGCAAGCGTCCTTGTTGATGGCAAACCGCACGTACGCCTTGGCCGCTTCGACTGTCAGCAACGGCGAGTCGCTGTCGAACAGCCGCCGACAAGCGCGCCGTTCGCACGTCCGCGGGTAGAGACACGCGCCGCTCGCTAGGAAACCCAGTAGGCTTACCAGAAACTCGCCTGTATGAGCCATTGGATTGATTGCCAAGTGCGCAACCAGACACGAAACGCGTCAATGTCATCCAAATACGTCCACACACACATACACACAAACACGCAACGCATCGCCGGCCATACAGTTTCAACGCATACATACCCTTGACAAACTCTTTCGCCTGGGTGCTTTCAGCATTGGCGGATCAGGCCGCGTAATTAGTAGTACTGGGCATCATTATCAATATCGAAACATTGTTTGTTCGGAGATACAATGATCTCATCGTAGTTCACTAAAGTTCATTGGGCAGAGAGAGGGCCGACGTTCGTCTGGTGAATGCAAACCGGCAAATTGCTTTGAACAGAATACGACTCTCAAAGCTGCGTGACTTGCAGATGCTGCAGTGTGTTTTCATGTCATTCTCTCTCACTCTCTCTAAGATTAGACTGAGTATGATTCCTCCATAGGTCCGTTGGATCAGTGCTTTTCGTAGACAGTAATCTATTTATTTTGGGTCCCAATATAGTCCAAGATTCAGCATGCTCATGATGTAAATAGTTAGTCATCGTATTCGACTTGATTATAACAACGACCTATTACGAAATTACAGCCATAAGCCGTCACGGCGTTCACGCTTCATTAATGAGCTCAGCCATCTCAGTCAGGAATATCTATCGATTAGACTAACGCAAATGACCAGCAAAAACTTGCGCAACTCCGACAAGCGACAGCGATGCCAACGAGTTTGCTTAACCGCTAATGTTAACCTGCTTAGCACCGAAACACCATTCACGTGCGTGCCCGGCTACTGTAAGTGAGCTAGCAAACTCAAGTGCGCTTAAGTCCATCTCACACCTACCAAGGGTAGACAGCTTCTGTGGGCGCTCGCATTGATTTGCGAACGCCTCGTACAGTTGGGCGTAGCAGAGGTCGCACAGTGGTTCCGAGGGTCGCATCCGTTGATTTGAGGCGGCCAAATCCGCCAGTGCATCGGAAGGCCACGATCGTTGGCCCGCGACCTCATTCAGCCAGTGGTTAATGTGGAAACGAAGCTGCCTTCGACGGTCCGCCTCTTCCAGCTGGCCTATCGGTACCTGGTGGCCGATCATCGGCACGACGCAAACAGAAAGGTTAAACAAGTTTAGGTGGCTAGATCTGTGTTTCTTCTACATATGCGTACGTCTAAGCCGCAGTTGGCGAAGGAGACGAAGAGATCCAAAGAGCTTGCAACGTAGAACGTCCCCCTTAAATAAAGAGTTACCGAGCGGAGGTACAATGATCTCAATGCAAGAAAACCGACCCGAAGAACCAAACGGTAATCTATATATATATATATATATATATATATATATATATATATATATATATATATATATATATATATATATATATATATATGTATATCCTGCCGTGTTGTAACATTGCAAATACATAGTCAAAGTCTCCGTGTTTGAGCACATATATGTACATCAACATGCATGTATTTACTAGGAGAATCCGAATAGACAAACAGTGTAAAACGACATTAAATGTAACTGCTTACTTGAAGGCTTAGTGAACCTGACGAGCTCGCAGCGGCCCGTGCTGACTCGTTTATCACTCGGGTTAGGGCATTTCGTAAGCTACCACTGCCTACCGGCTCGGCATACGGACCTTCCGGTAACTCTGTGTTTTTGTCTGCGTCGAGATACAGCAAGGGAATAAAAAGCTTAGAACACATTCACGAAAGACTTCCTATCAGCTAAAACGGCCACATAGCAAACACGTTTTGTTCTAGCTGTCGCTCGTGTGCTCTCCCTAGTCTGCAAACAGGCTAGGGAATGGCTGCACGGATGCGTTATTATTCTCTTGCAATAAGCAGTGCTTTGTGCCGCTTTCGTTTACACGAGGTTGGCCTTACGCCGTTAGCCTCTCTACGTGAGGCATATAATGTATGTCTCTGCCATAATGTTAACCTTTTATATCCGCCATTACAAGAACGTAAAGCGCAGTTATAAAGGTTCGTGCACGTGTTTTGGTCTCACTACTTGTAGGAGCAAGAAGTAACTAATCCCTACCTCAAAACTCAAACTAATAATTGCATGGTAAAACCGCCTCCATAGGTAAGAAATCGTTACTTCTTGTGATATTCTAAGATGTAGCCTGCAGACTATGACGCTCGAAGGCTATTGGCTCGATTAGACAGTCAGTGACCGCTCTTTACTTCTGAGGCTACGACGAAAATGTATGTTACCCTTTGAGTTGTCCGCGCTCTTGTGAGTAGGCAGCGGTTAGCGAGCGCAATAAACGAAAGCCAATACTGTCTGTACTAATGATTAGTAAATATAAATTAACTCGCTACTCGCGTTTCGAGGTCGTTCTCATCTATCTCTCGCTCTCTCACCTCCAAAGTGCATCAGCCACCGTTTCGCCTCGAGCAGGATGTGGGCAATGCACCAGGGAAAGCTGAAGAAGCCCCGTCGGTTACCGGATTCACCCTCACCATCCTCGCCGTACGTGACCATGTACCACGCGGCGGCCTTTTGAATGCGCAACATGTGACGTGCGCTTTCGTCCGCGGCTCCGTACATCAGACACTCAAGCTCGAGCTCGCGCAGAAACTGCTGCCGGGTATCCTCCATTAGGGCGGTCTTCTGCCGGTCGACGAGAAGTGCCAAATTCGCCTTCTCTGTTCGGAACTACGTTGGCGCGAACAGCCAACGGTGCCAAAGAACAACCGTTATCGGCCATAGATATACACACAAGACAAATGGCCGAGCAAGATGGCTTAGTGGCAAAGCCTTTGCCTTGCATTCGGGAGGACTGGGTTCGAGACCCAGACCGGCCTCTCTCTTAAATTTGTTTGCATGGTTTCCAGTTTAGACAAGGTAAATGCCGGAGTGGATTACAAATTAGCCACGGCATGAAAACAACCGTACACGGGTATTAGTCTTACGGAAAGTCTTTAAAAAACAGATTTCCCCCTCCTATATACACATACATCGACATGCGTACACATACACACCCATACATGCGTGCACCACTCAGTTCGTGGTGCACTGTGCGGCCCTTGCAGCTGTACTATTCTAATTTGCATACTATTTTACCAACTATTTCCCCCCACTATCTCTTGTATCCACACTATGGAATTCGTGGTCACTACTACTACAACAACAATAGCAACAACAACAACAACAACGGCAACGACAACGACATGACTTGCCCGTGAAGCGTACATACAATCTCTGTCTAGGCATCCTAATTCACATTGTTCGTCTTACAATCGGGGGGTTAGCTGGATTATTATTATTATTATTATTATTATTATTATTAATTATTGGATATGTACCGCAGACGCGTTGGCCGCCTCGAACGACGCCACCGTGCCGATGAATCCGCTGAACACTTCGCCCTCGCTCTGAATGCCGTGCTGCTCCATGAGGTGGCTGAGTCGAGCGTTGTAACTGCGCAGCGCTTTCTGGGCGCCCTGCCGAAACATCTGCCAGCCGGGCACCTCGAGCGGCGAGAAGCTGCACGCCTTGCTCAGCTTCGTGTCGTTGACGGCCATGATCTGACGCACGGTCCGGTAGAGGATGCCGAGAGCCTTGTGCGACGGGTACGAATGCTTGTGGTCGCCCTTTTCCATGAAGTCGGGAAACTTGTCCGGCTTCTCGCTCGCGTACAGCTCGACGGCATCACCTGTCTTGGCGAAATCGAGCGCCTTCGATGCCTTGCTGACCAGCGCCAGACACATGTCCGACGTGAGGCCCGCCTGATCGGCCCACGCGAGGTGAGCGTTCGAGATAATGCCAATGATGTCGTTGCCGATGTAGTTGCAGAGGAACTTCGTCTCGTTCACATTGTGCTGCGCACGTTGATGTGAAAAACAGACAATTGTAAACGTGACAAACGACCACTTATTATACTGTCGCTACACCAGAGTTGGCGCTCTTACACACCAAGATTGTCTTCCATACCTGACCGTAGGTATTCGTGTGCTAGTCGCCGTTTACCTAATAACGTCTCGTTTACATACAGCTACTTTTCCACTACTTTTTCCGCTAATTAGTAGTAAAAATCTGTATTTTTGCAAAACGAGATGTACGCAATGTAAAACTAAAAAGTAATAAAAAAAGCAGCTAGTACAATCCGCACATTCAGCAGAACAAATTTGAGCAACAGTTGCCTTGGTAATGTGTGTGGTAATCATGAACTGCGAAAAATACGGGGATGCAGAGTTCTGCATGATCATTCGCTTACGGTCTTAGAGCCTTCAATCCGGCTTTATTCCGATGAACCGATCTGAGTTTATCTGTGTTATACTGATCGTCACGCCCGCCTAACATGTATCAAGGGCTTGACTACGATTCAATATATAAGGTTTCTACCTGGTCAAATGAAACAAAAACTGCGGGAAACCTTGCGGTTATGAGAACCATTCACCAAGATGTAGCGCACGACTGTAATGCCAAAGGCGCCACACGACGGTCAAGTTATACATTATTGATCATTATTAGCTCTGAACAACACCCCAATGAGAAAGTTAGCTTTAAACTCCCGTACTGGTTGAACACTCATTAGTCACTGCGATATCTGATGTAGTGCCAAACACGTTTGCACGACGCACGTGCTGCAAATGAAAAAATCACGGAAATTAGCACTTGCCCACATTTGATGTAAAAACTCCCCTTTGTGCCAATCAAAGTGCAAATATAATAATGTACAAGGCAGAAAACCACAAAGAGCTAGAGAATAGATAGTGTAGAGTGGGGCGACCATCAACTAGTGGTGCTCATTATTCATACAAAAAATCAATATGAAAGCATCTTCTTCACGTCTTAAACAGGTTTGTCACACTTAGGCCTAATGCCATTGTTGTTATGTTTTTAATACTAGCACATCGATCTCCTCTATGCGCAACAGTGAACAGTTATGCCGATATGCTTGTTGACTTTACGGTTAGGTCATTTAATCTCGGATGTTTAAGAATATGCTCCTCTAAAGCATAACAGTGCTGCAATCGATCTGCTGCATCAACCAGCCTTAACGGTATGCGTGAGGTCGTGAAGCGCACCGAGTACTGCTTGGCGCCGACCGGCTTGTCGTCGTAGATGTAGGGTTCGGAATTGCTCTCAAAGATCAGCTCCGGTTTCCATATACAGATGTACTCGTCGCCATCGAGATCCGAACCGGACATCTCAAACGGATGTGGTGCCTGAAATGAGCCTGCGTTCATGAACTAATGTCGCTCGCTCAGCGTCGCTTAGGAGATTTACTTCATATGTCGAGAGCTAAATGTTTAGATTTCTGCTTCGAGAAACTTTTTGGAAGACACGAGTTATCAAGCCTGGGTAACAGTTTCTCAAATTATCCACTGTCTGCCGAAGTTAGTTAGTTCACGTATGTCCTCAAAAGCGTGATCAATTTAATTTATATACACATAAAGATTTTACAGTTTTTTTGCGGTAATTAGTCGATGGGCTACAGGTTGGTGTGAGCATAACCACGAGTGTTGCTATGCGAGGATACTCACCCTCCCACGCGACGGAAACACGATGCAGTCACGAATGTGACGGAGTTCGGGTACGTCGACTGCCTTTAAACGCCGCGCGTCGCCCGGATGCAGACAGGGACATTTCGTCACCACCACGTCGCCCACAAGTGTCCGCACCGGAGCCTGGCCACCCTATAATCATCCCGGAAAATTGTAAAATCCGTCCGTCTAAGTTTCCGTTAAGACATGTGAAGCGTATCACTCACTGAAAACTAAGAACGAGAGCAATCAAGTAACAACAAGACATTGGACAAGACAAGGAGCAAGTTTATTAGTGAAGAAGGGAACACTGCGGAGATGATAATTGATTCATGAGTTATAGGAGCCACCATACAAAGAGTCGGCAATACTGTTGTGACGAGCGTATTGCCTTGCTACAATGCTAAATCACACCAATGAACTGATCACCGGTTTTCTGTGTACACAGCTGTATATATAACCATGTGACTGTGTAAATTCACTCTATTTTATGAAATGACATTTTTCTCTCCGAAAACTTAAGCATTTGTAATGCAGTTTCGCAAATGAATCACGTTCTGAATCTGAATATGCTGCTACTGGCAGATGATAGACAGAAGGATACAGCATCAAAGAACTTTTACACAGCCGTTCATAAGCAGTAAGCTACGCGATAGTAGAGTAACGTACTTCAGGAGACGCGCCAGATCCAAGCAAATGGTGGACGGACACAGTCGCATATCGCGCATGCATATGTTTACACGAACGTACTCACGTCGTTGTACGGCAGCTCCGTGTACTGAATGAACACCTGGCCGTAATCGAGTATGCCAGTCTCGTCCACAACGCCGAGCATGTTGCGGCCCTCGTTGATCGGAATCGCCACGTTGGCCTTGTCCTTGAGGTTCATCAGCGCGTTCTTCAGCAGATCGTACAGCATCTGAATAATGAACGGATCCCTCGCCAGCTGCCAGCCGGCCGCCGCCAGGCCCGCAAACGGCACGGGCGTTCGAACGAAGCTCGTCAGCGTCCGAAGGGCGGCGCTCTCGCACACGAGTGAATCGGCTAGCTGCAGGATCATGCTCAACTGCAGCCGCAGAAACACCTCAGTGGCGATGCCGTGGTGTTCGAGGATGGCGATCAGCGGCCGATTGAGGAACATGACCATCGGCGCCGACCATTTGATCACCTCGAGCTTGCGCGGCGAGTTGCAGGGAAACTTGAACATCGATTTGCGAAGAACGAGCGCGCGACCGGGCAGCGAAGGGTCGAGTGTCACCATACCCTTGCAACCCCGATAGCGGATCTGCAACGCCGATGGCTGCATCTCACTGGCGCCTCGGGGCAGCGTTCGCCACACCTGTTGCATTAGCGCAAGCGAAATCTTGCCGCAACCATCGGAGAAGCAGTACGGCCGTCCCGAGAGCGGGTGAACGCTCTCGGGGTGCTCGATGTCGTCCCAGAGGAGCTCCTCGTCCGGGCATACCTGGTCAGAACAGAGGTCAGACAGACAACGCACTTGTGTGTCTCTGCTTTCTGCAAATGTAGTACATGACATCGAAGCTTCACGAAACTGGGTATCGCCTGGCTAATGACTATGAACAAACGTTTGTCGAGTGTCCTTCACCTAAATGGTTTTCAACCAACCATGCTGAGTGTGACCCTCTAAAACTGCACTTGCACTTAAGCAAGTACTTCGTAGAGGCAAAAAATCCGGATGTTGACTATATAGCCACCAGAAGTGCGGAAAGTGTTGCTCAGTAGCTAGCCAGACCATGCAGAACAATGTAACAATACTTGAAAACATGTATAACCTTACACTTTAGGAAATCTAGACCCAGCCGTAAACTGGAATAAATCTAGAACGAGACTTTACATTCTCCTGTGAGGGAAGTTTTCGGAAAGTTCTCTTCTCATGTTTGTGAGAAGTCGTTTGTCTTCTGCTCTTGAACCTATTCACCAAGCTGTCTACCGACCTTATTAACGTAATCGAGTAGAGATACAAACTTGCGCATTACGTTGAGACATATCCGAGTTCGACGTAGATCATCTAACAAAATCGCTCTTGGACAATATTTTGCCGCGGTCACCGCAATACCAATATAATAGAATGCAGCTCGTAGTGTTGAACCTTTGTACTTCTATGACTATATATGTAGGGCACGTTTAAACAATAAGTAAGTACCTCGATTGTTTCCTGTGTCGATGAGAAGCACTGGCCCATCCGAGCCATACGAGTGGCCACGTTGCTTATGTGGTGAAAATGGCCCATCCAGAGGCGAATACTCTCTGCAGTCCGACCCAAGCTGTCCCGAGCGTAAAACCAGACCCCGTGGTCGCGAAGCTGCGATGAAGAGGCAGCCACAAACTGAAATAGTCGTGGTCCAATCTGAACGTTGAACCAACAATGCGTTAGCACTGTCACATATAGGTCACGCATTGGCGATATTAGTAACCAATACTTATTTAAAACCAATATAACCAGCAAAAGAAAACTTAACTTTTCACAGAATTTCGGCAACACCATGCGGCAAAATAACCGACTGAAAGCCTCGCTCTAATGAATGTAAGTTTTATACAAAGTTTTTTTTTCACCATATGCAAGACTCAAAATTTAAGCGTTTGTTCCATCAGAACACTTGCGACATAGAATCAGAAAATCTTTCTGAGGAAGTTATGACTTAGCAACTAACACAACCGCGCTCTTGGCTAGGTTGGTTTCTTATTTAAATCATCTACATCAGATATAAAAACATATTCATATTATCGCATCAAATGAGCAAGAGCAGCAACTCCAACAATCACACCAACACTAACAAGAAATCCATATTGGAGATGCCGACCAACAGCTTGCTCAAGAAAGGCCTCTTTCGTCCTCATGGAGAATACGGCGAATGTCAACTTGTCAAAGTTATCATCACGAAAGCTGACCCTCACGGCAAAGTCCGCGTCAAAATGTCGCAGAATTCGATTCTCAGTGTGAAGTTCGGGGAATCGCAGAATGACCCGGGTCGGTGTAATAAATATTCGCCGAACGTACGTTGTACCTGGGTGAGAGGCAGCAACACAGAGAAGATGGCCGAACGCAACCACTGTCATTAATAACAATAATAATTCGCTAAGGGCTCCGAGCTCCCGTCATGGATGGGGATTTCCAAGAGCCGGAAGGAAAGTTAGGATAATAATACTAACAGCAACAACTACAACAACAACAACAAAAACAAAAACCTCGAAGTTTTTGAGGAATATCGCAAAACGTGCGGAGGATATTACTGACGACCAACGCAAAGCAATGTGTTTGAGGCAGATGATGTCATTGGCTGGAGAGGGAAAGCGGCTTCTATTATAGGCGCCATGGGCTAACACGAAATTAACTGATATCAGTGAAAACATTCATCCATCACAATTATAAGAATTAGACAATAATTAACCAGAAAAAATAATTCATGTCTTAACAACGGTAATAATAATAATAATAATAATAATAATAATAATAATAATAATAATAATAATAATAATAATAATAATAATAATTTACAATTATGTTTATTTCACTCAAATTGAGTATAATATACATTTTAAAATGTATCTTCATGAAGCTCTATCTTCTTCACGCTTTCGACGAAAACAGTAGTGCAACGATTTTCGGCCCAGCGCTGTGCCCTACACTGCATGGTACTTGGCAATAATAATTAATTATAATAATAATAAATATATATTCTGGCCAATTTTTTCTATTGGTTTTTTATTGTTATTTTTATTATTTTTATGTACAGGTATAATATTACATATCGCCTAACCAAGCTATACTTGCCACAATAGTATCGTGGCAAATTAAATATACAGATATACATCAACGACAGTTGTGTGTAACAGGCGCTGCCTGACCGCGCATACCTGGCACGTATGGTTGATTGTGCTCCTCCTCGAGAGGATCGGCGTAGAGATAGCCTGTTGGGCTCATCTGTTCAGTGTCGTATCGGGCAAACAGTAACCGCAGAGCCTGTTCAAAGTTCACCATGGCGCCATTCTCGAGCGCGTTGTAGATGTCACGCAGGGTTCGGTAGAGCGCTAAAGGTGATTTTCGATCCATCGTGATGATCAGCGAGAATGTATCGTGCATCGATACGCTACTGGACAGCTGATCCGCCACCTATATCAGACGCAGAGAATCCAAGAGAATGAATTGTCAGCAATGCAACAATACGAACAGCAAAAACGACTCATATACTTCTCAATAATTCGATTCTTCGCCAGTTTAATTTTTTTCTACTCTGTGATCGTTTATCCTGCTGCGCTCCCAGAAACTCCCAAAAAATGGAGCTGCCTTGCGTCCCGAATGTTACAGTGGCCCTAATTACTATCTACAGAAGAAGATAGTTTTTAGTAAAACGCTTGATCAACCAAATAAAGAGAAGAATGTACGGCATGTCAAACAATTCTCAACAAAATACAAGATAAACACATTTCGATTACTCATACAGTCTGCGGTAAAACTTGATAGAAACACTAAACCGAATAAAAACAATGCTAAACATTAATAGCGAGCTAGAAATAAATATTCTACCGGATGAAACATGCTGTAAATCGTAGAATGTATAAGGAATGGTGTAAAGCAATTTCTTTAGATTAGTTAAATACGCATTTAAGACAAAATAGCAGATCATAATAACCAGGCTTCGCTGAGCAAATACAGAACTGTATTGGCACGGACTGGGCGATAAATTCAAAGTTGTTCATGTCACTTAGCGTCTGAGGACCACACTTACGGGGCTTAGACGTGATTCCAAGCTTACGGAACTCCCTGACTGCGGTTCTGTATCAACAAAACAAGTTCCACCACAGGATCTCGAAGTACTAAACTTTAGGTTCAGCTCACCAGTTTTAGCACTCCTCCCCAGCCAGAAGAGCATGACAAACTTAGTAATTTTGCCCTTGTGATGTTTAAAAGATGTCTACGTACCCTTTTCTCATTAAATAGCGTGTGACAGCTCTCCTTTAGGGAAACACAACGATTAATTCAAAAATAGGAAATATCTGTCTACATCCTTCTAATAGGCATTAATGGCTAACTAAACTCAACTAGTTTAACTGCTATTCTCGGAACAGTTGTGAAGGAGACGTTATATCCGTATCATCGCCGAAGCACTTCATAACACATTGCGAACAGAAACGTAATTTTTGCAAAGTCTTCCAATTGCGAAATCTTGGAAATCTTGTAACATTTTACCGCTAGAAGCTTTTCCTAGGAAATGCGAATGGCATTATATTTACTGGAAGAAAGCGATGTCCACTCCGGGCAATTTCATTAAACGGATTCCAGAACTTCCACAGTAGAAAGTGAGATATCCTGGAGCCACACTGGACTAGGACATCACGTTTACATAAAACGTGTTACACATAAGGTCGCCAAAGCAGCGACGGCTTTAAATAGACCGGTACAGACGCGACAGGAGAGGTCGGAAGGATCCTCCTTCGTTTTGACGATGGCTTACTTAATCGTACTTTACCCACGTATTTGGGAAACAAATATTAGGCATATAAAGCAAATAACAGCTGTGGGACAGAATGCAGCGTACTCTTCTTTTTAGGATTTGCAGTGCATACCGAATAAAGTCTACGGCAAAACTTTGATACAGGTCAGAACGATACTACGGAACCGAGTGATCTTGGGGAGAATAGAGAGGTCTACGAAAGTGCAACTAACCGTAATCGGGAGGAGAGGAGGAGATCTGAAAGGAAACTGTCGAGAAACGGCAACGGGAATAAGCAGACGTAGGAGACAAAACAATTCCAGATAGACCGGACATCTGACTGCAGGCGTCAACGCGTGGTGCTGTGGTGCAGACAAGAACGGCATTTTCGTTCCATGCTTCCAAACTGAGTGCTAGCACTACTTGATTAGAGTTGAGACCTTTAGGTGTCATCAGAGCCAACATCAGAGGGTGATATCTACACGTAAGCGTTGGACGTCATACATACGTACATACATGGCGCCGATCATGCAAGCATTATATACGTGCCCCGTACACCACCGCGCCAGCTGACATACCTCGTTACTCCAGGCGAAGATTGCGCTCATGGCGTACTGGTTGTTGAACGACGAGAGCTGTTGAAGGAGGTACTGGCGCCAGTGGGTGTCAGAAGCCCATGGCTGTGATGGTACGCGACGGTCTACGTAGCAAAACGCCACCTCCCCGTACGCGAGAAGTTTCCGCGAGAGACGTGATAGCATATTTATCATAACCTACGAGTCGGAAACGAAACAACGGAGAAAAGACAACTATAGGAGTATCACTGCTTATCGTCTTGTGCTTGTTTTCATGTTTCATTCTTTTGCTATGTGATGGTGGTGATTATGAGTTTCGTTGTGACCTGCTTCGTCTCTGCATGCATGCTTTGTCCTAACGCTTCTCATGCGATTAAATGCAACTGGATACATTAGTCTCTGTCCGTTGTTGACTGCTGAGTCTCACCTGTATTGCCGCGAATTCCGCTTTCCTGTCCCATTATGTTCTTACTCCCATTGTCTTTTTAACCTCCTCATCGTCTTAGCCCGTCGTCCATCGTTTAGTAATATATGCCCTAAATCTACTATTTACTACCTACTATACCTCAACTTACTTTCTTTTTCGTCCCTTTCGATACATTTTGACATTCCAACCTCCACTCTCTGCTACAGTTGAAACGGCACCCCAATGAAAACCTAATTACTTCTCTCTGAATTCTTTCTAAGCTTCGTCATAAACCCGAGCTGTGCACTAGAACAGCGTTTACGAACGTTAGTCCTGGTATATACATTGCCTTCCAAATTTCCTTCGTAACCACATATCTATTGAACCCCGACGAACGCTTGCACGTTACCGAATTATTTCCCTTGTGTGCGATATTTTTTATCAACACCTCTTCCTCTCTCCACAAAATCTTCTTTTGGCGATACAGTCACACCTAAGTATTAATATGGATATTTATACCCTAACTCCCTTTCCGTAAGGTTGACTTCCGCTCCAAAGATACTCCGGGAGGAACGAATATAGCACCCTTATTTTCGATAAAGCCCAAACTTAATTCAGCTGCTACTTTCCTATGTGCATCAAGCATTCCGTGAGCCTCACCTACACCCTTTCCCAGTAGTGGAATTCTAATGAATATTTCCCTCTTCTTCTGTAGAGCTTCTGAAGCCCCTAATGTACTATTAAATTATTGTTCATCCTGCTGTTTCCTTCCTGTACCAAATGCTGGAAATAGTTTTGTCTGCATATATTATAACCAATATTGCTCCCCCTTTACCCGGGTCCTTACTTGCCACCTTCCTTGCTCCACTTCCCTCTCTCCAATATTTCCTTCTCAATTTCCTCTTTTTACACAATTAGCTACTTTATAACATAGAATTTATCATGCTAGATGATAAATTTTATGTGGCACACCGTCTTAGATGAGGAGGCCCCAGTCTCCAGTCAGTTGAAAATGTCAACTGCACAAAAAAACGAGTACATAAAAGGCGTAACAATGTTGAACAAAGTGTACTAGATTAATCCGTGTTTATCATGGATCACAGTAAAAAGGCGTTAAATAAGACCAACCTAAATTTGAGTCGAGAAAACTCTCTACACACTGCGGACATTACAATCGCGTTATCGTGCAACCAAGAACTTAAAGGTACTCAAACGTGACACGTAAAGCGTGCACGTTTTTGACAGAGATGTTAAGCTTATTTCAATGTCAACCATAATGGTAATACCAATAACATTCTTCGCAGAAAGATTGACTTAACTAAAACCTACGAATCGCAGGGCCGCTTCGCCCTACGTCACACCGTATGGCACCAGATTCGAATTCACGACGCATTTGGTGTTTGTCCGTCTGTACTTCCAACGATACAGGACACTACAGACAGCGTTTCGCTCACCGAGACAAAATTAACAGACATTACTTTAAACGCAGCCCATCGTTCAGGACGCTGGTAATTTCGACTAGTCGGCAGCCTGTCGCAAGTCTCAGGCCGGATTGTCCATACCGGATAGGTCCGAAAAAAAATTTCTTTACAGCTAGAGAATTGTTCGATTAGTATGGATTGATATGGACATTATCGAAATTCGATTAGTATGGATTGATATGAACATTATCGATATTTGATTAGTATGGATTAATATGGAAGATATCGACAAGAATGGGTCGATATACTTTCTGCATATCCGTCCAATCCCTGCGTAACCTTTTCGCAAGCTACACGTCGCCGTTAATCATGCGCTATCGGCCGAGCCGAATTGTGACGAACTCAACCCAAACGCTGTCTGCGCACTATACTAGACACCACTACGTATAGATTTGTATGAGCGTGGCAAACGCTTGATGTGTGTTCCCTAATTGCCGATAGAGAGAGAGTTTTGCCTCGCTGGTTGGCCGGGTGGCGTCGAGCCCGGTGGCGTGGTGGGTGCATGCGTCTGCGCCACGCGATTGGAGGAGACACTAGATAGGTGCTGCGCGGGTTCGAGCCCCACCGTTGCCCCACCGATTTGTATTTATGGGGCTAGGCCGTCTGTGAAGCAATGCGCAAAGCAGTCCCATGGCCTAGTTAAATGGGAGTTGATGGGAGTCAGCCCCGAAAGGATTTTTTTGTTTTGGCTGGCTGGGATGCTTTTCGACCTACCTCAGTCGAACACTGCACGTGCAGGCACATCGTAAGGCAGACGCCGAACTGCGTCGGAGAAGGCGCCGTCAGGCCGCACACGACGCGAAGATCGTGCAGCCGCTGCATCATGCCAATATCTTCGAGCTGCAACTCAAGGCGGCCGATTCGAGCCGCTCGCTGCTGGCTGCCTAGCTGGCGAGCATCGACGTACGACATCAACGGCACACTCTTGAGGTGCAGGAAAAGATTGACGTGCGTCGAATCCACGATGTGCACCAGCATTCTCCGCACCTTCACCCACAAAGGCACGCCGAACAGACGCGAACACACACATGAACAAACACAAACACGCATGAACACACAGAGCGCAAAAGCGGTGAGCCATTTCGCTTCGGGTTGAATTCAATGCTACAATGCTTCAATGCGAATCGTCAAACCTCAATCAAGGCGATCTTCATTGTCCACAAAATCTGGCTTCAGCCTGTCACCACCCCTCCATGTCCCTCTCCATGTTTGTGTTCTCCTATAGCTACATGGACGAATTGTTCGCCGCCTAACATGTACACCTAAATAGGCATGTCGGACCTTTCGTATATTAGGGGCGCTTAGAGCGGCAGCATATGTTGTTACCTATGATTAGCAGCTGTTTAATCGTCCTCATTCGACTCGAGAATGGAACAATGGAAGCGACTTGTTAGGTAATGCCGTTTCGTATTAAGAAGATTATACAACTGAGAAGGATAGCACTCTAGCCGGTGGTTCGAATTAAGGGCGCTAAGGACGCCGTGTGTCGTGCCATGCCTTCAATTGGCTATAAGGCAGCATATCTGGCCTCGCATCCAACTGGAAGGAACGTAGATAGCAGATCGTTGGTGGTCTTTGAGGTGGAAGATGCCCTCACGTAAGCTTTTCTAGGTGAGAGTGCTATTTCATGTATGTATACTCCGCATGTTGCCTGTGCTGTTAAATCTCACGCAGAAACGCGTTAATATTCTTTGTTGTCTGCTGGCAAAAACCCCATCATGAGAGCTCATCTCCAAAATCTTATAATTGCACTTTTAGTACTGCCACAGAGGTATTTTGCAATGCATCATTTGCCAAACAAGTGTACGCGATTTCGCTGACTGACTTAAGTTTTCTTGACATATACTAAAACTTTACACTAGAATTGATTTGTGCAACGCTGGATCGTGTTAGTGTTGATATTATTGACGAATATGGCAAGCGTATAAGTACCAATTGCAGTTTTGTTCCTAGTTATGTACACCACGCAGGTGCACCTCGCCCGATTGTACTCGATGTGTGAACGCGAAAGGCTTGGACAGAATTTTACCCTACGTGAAGTCATGCAAGCTATTAAAAAGCTTACGCGTAGATGAAGAGATACCATTGTGCTGTTGACCCTACCCATCCTACCATCAAGGCGGGATCGCTACGAAGAGCGTTTCTTGTAAGCTTGGAATGTGTTAGCACTTTGCAGTGGACAATTGTGTCCGCGCTAGCGTGTCGTAATAGGTTCTCTAACCCAGGATTAGCCCATTTCAACTTCAATTTGCTACGAGCAGATGCTGCATTTCCTCGTTGAATGTCTCTGTGAGTGACAGCCTATACAGCAAGAACTCGGAAGCTTTCGAGTCTCCCGTCTAAAAATTAAGGACTCTGCCCACCCGCTGGAAGGCCTGATCCTGCCACTGTTTCGAACGCCAACCGAAAAAATCCTGCATTTGTTACCCTCTGCCAGCCTGGAAGCATGGCCTGCTCGGTTCGCACCTGCACCGAAGCGGAAATGACGTGCTCGCCGGCCTGCACTCTTGACTACCAACGGCTCGAAGCTTGACTTTATCAGCAATAGAAGGGTTTTTTTCATGACTGCGTCTGGTACAACTAGGCCGTCTAATGAGACCAGGAGCATTACTGAATTGAATACTCTGCTAGAAGTGCCTCCCCCTAAGAAAGTGCATTGAGAAAAATAGATAGAATTTGCAATAATTAAAACACGTTTTCCGGGAATAAGTTTAATGCTGCCAAAGACGCTATTTTTCATTAACGGCTCGCGTTTCAAGCTGACCCTATATATATATATATATATAATATGCATCCGCTCCTGGCCTCGTCATGCAAAAGTTGTCTGAGGAACGGCTGTTTGTCATACCTGGTTGTAACGTAGTGAAAGTCGTACCATGCCGCCCGTCTGAGGGTCCAAAAAGGTGTCCAAACTTTGCGTCGAATGCTCGAGGATCGTAATAGCTGTACCCAGAGCGCTGTGCTCCATAAATGTTGTTGGACCTGTATCGTTAGCATAAACGGCGTTAACTTCGCTTATTGACGCGGGAACATATATTATGCGCTAAAAAGTGTCAAATTGATTGTTCAATCAAAAACACTTTATTTAGCGTTTGTTTCCTAAGCGCTGCAAATTCTTTTCGCCTGTCGATAATTCCTTACACTTTCCAAACCTACTATACATCTTTTTCCTCGGCCCTTATTCCCGTCCATGTACTGCATCTAATGTTAAACATATGTTAACAAATGTAAAACGCCTTAAACAGTACAAGTGTTTTTATTTAAACTAAAAGTAACACAAATTAGTTTAATATATTTGATGCCTTTTAGATTTCTAGAGTACCATGCAATTATGGCTCCTTTATGTACATAATAATTAATTTACTATTTGCATACCTAGGTACCTAGCTACATGCTTTGAATATACTACTAAACTAACGCTGTCGTTTGCGATCAACGTCAGATGTTGATAGTACTCGAAGTGGTGGAAATTACCGATGACTATGAAACTAGAAGTTGGGGCTTTGATCTAGGCGTGACACCCATCCGTTTTAAGCAATCTTTCTTTTAATAACTAAAATAGATAAACTGGGTTGCTTGTCAGGCACTGATTACAGATATAGGCGTTTTAGGAGCGACGGTGACGACGACAACAACATCAACAACGTTAATGATAACAACGATTAAGTAACGCGGGAGAACCAGATTAAAGAAGATAGATATATCGTGGACTAACCACAGTATATTAAGTCGCCAATAATATTATTAATATTGCTGTTGCGAAAGCTACTACAAACCGACGAGGTTGCCGATAGATATAACGGTGTGGTGTAGAGTGTGCGAGCGGTCCCAATTCGATGCGTGTTGATCGGATGGAAATGCCCATAGCCTCATGCGGAGACACCACTGATGTAGCAAGCGATATCGTATCAGGGCGTAGCTGGCCAGCTTGTGTCGGAGAGTCAAGGCATACACCAACTGCAAACAATATTCACAAACCCTCAGATATATATATATATACGTTCTTATAATTTCAATTTTAAAATTTTCACCAAAGACACCGAGACCTTCCGATTTGTTTAGCTTATAAGCGCCATTTATCAAACATACAGGGCAAATGCCGCGTCAATCAGCTTATTATTTAAGTTGGGTTCAATGAAGCGAAAAATACAATGTTCGGCGATTTACAAGCAGCCAAAAAATGGAGGAGCAACGAATCTGGATGAAGTTCTATGTTAAAAACCAAATGTTTTCTAAAGTGGTGGAAATGTTACGAACTGCTTATGGTTATCAAGCAGTGTCCCAAAACACTGGGTATACGTGGTCCCGTCAATTTTGCGACGGACATGAAGGAACCGAACATGACCTCCGTTCAGAAAGACATTTGACGTTAGTAAGAAAAGAAAACGTTGAAAAGGTTCGCGATGTCAGACTCAATAATAATACCGAATAAATACCGAGGTACAATTAGGGAGATCGCCGAGGACTTGGAGAGATTTTATAGATCAGTTGTAACAGCTTTGACCAATATTTTTTTGTGCATCAGAAAACTGGCAGCAAAGTTCGTTTCGATGTGGTGCTTTGAAAAAGAGAGTCGATCAAACAAATATAGATGCAGCAGATCTAACACCAAGATTATTTTGACTGTTTTTTTTCGCTACCGGAACACTACCGCGCACTTACAAAAATTGCGTAAAAACGTCGGACGCAAGAGGCCTATGAGATTATATATATATATATATATATATATATAAGAGAGAATCATGCACTGCAGCATTCACAATAGAACTTGCCGATTTCACTAAAAACACGACCTTGCATGGCTCCATGCCCGCATTCATAGTACCCCATCTCCGATATAGAATCTTTATAACTAACGCTATGCCAAATAATCAAAAGCAAAATTGTAAATCTACATCGGAGCAGCTTTGAGGCGTACCTTAACAACTCCACCTGTACAACCGCAAGAGAGCAGGTTGGCGGAGGGTGGCATACGTTTTACAGTACGTTCGCGGATGTCAACAAGGAGGCAATTTGTTTGCACATAATCCACAAATTCTCAATGGGATCTATGTCTAAATTCCCTGATCAATCAAGTACTTATATTTGCTGGTCTGTTATTAATTTATTCACCCTTTCTTGTCTTCGGTACGTTAGTTGCTAAACCATTGTGCTCACTGTATGTTTCCAGCATCGTCAGATACCTTTTACGATTCACGAATACTCCAATTTATACCACAAAGTCATCGGCATAGAGAGTTATGCAAACACAGGGGGGGATTGAAAATGTCAGTAGGGTCACTGAGTAAGACAGAATAAGGGCGGGCTGAGATTATCGCCCTGGGGAAAGCTGGTGGTTTGCAAGAAAGGCCGGTATTCCTAAATGCCGTCATCTAGGATGACCGGGTTTGCTTTCAGGATAGCTACCAGTATTCGCTAAACTTGCAGGACCACGCTCGCGGCGGCATGACAGTCACCCTGGGGCAGTGTTAAAAGCCGCCTTGTAGTCCACAAATAAAGTGTACAGTGCTTGGTGCTTGGCGGTGACCGAGTGCTTTATGTCGTCTAAAAGCTCCTGGGATGCGGTCATTGTCGAACGTCTGACGCGAAATCCATGCTGTTCCCGAAGGATGTTTTCTCGTACCTCGAGATAGAAGCTAAGCCAGCGTGCCAGGAGTCATCATAAAGTCTTGTAGGTGCAGCTTTTCTTTGCAATGCCTCGCCAAGAGGATGAACAGAGCGGGTCACCTTTGCTTTCGGGGATGACCTTTAGCAAGCATTCCAACCAGGTTGCTAGAATTTCACCTGTTTCCAAGCACTTGTTAAGGAGCGCGGTTCAAAAGGGCGTTAAGTGAACAGCCGCCTTTACATGTTCATTCTGGACAAGGTCGGGTCCGAAGGCCTTCTTAATCATCAACTTTTCAACCGCACTTTCAGTCGGTATATCCCCCAGATAATGTACATATTGTGTGTATTTCGCAATAACATTGCATTTCATGATGGTACATAATTACAATACCATTCATCCATTATATACAATTTGAAGCAGAGCCGGCAACGACATTGATCGTTAACTTGGTGAAATCCTTGGGTCAAACATACCAAGTGATGATAGCCATGCACAATGTACCTTGTGTACACGTGCCGACTAGTGCATGGCATTCCATCCCAAAACTCCCTGGCGAGGTACACATCTAACTGCGCTACCTCTGCCGAAGCCTCGGTCACTTTTCCCTGACACTCCAACAAAAATTTATGAAGTGGTCCTGTAATAGGTGACCTAAGCCTGACTATGATTGTTTCCACTGCCGGCCCGCAACCCGCTAGCAGGTACACGAAGAGGCTTCTTGCCGCCCGCGGTAAGCAACGTACCCGCTTCATATATATTGTGAAGCATCTTTCTAGCTGCGCAAAATGTGCCGCTGAAAAATGGCCCCACACCCTGCCAAGGTTGTAGCTTAACATTGCCATAATCTTAAGCTCAAAAAGACGCACGGCCAAACTCAAAGACAGTCGTTGAGGGTCTCTCTCCTCTGTGTGAATAGAAGCAATAGCCGCCCGACACCTGTCGCCGATGTGCTAGTTAAAGGTCGTTCCCGCATTGTGTAGACCCAAATTCGGGAAAGACTTGACAAACTTCAGCGGTTGGCCACAACAGGGTATTACGTCTGCTGCAGCCAATCGACCCCCACAGCAAAACTTCATGGCTTTCGTCTTCCGCGAATTTATTTACAGGCCCTTATTGTAAAGGTAATTTTATACGTCGCCGACAATTCGACAAATGGCACCGCGGTCCCAGTGGGCCACTACTATGTCATCCGCATACATGACGACGGCGTTTCTAAACTCCTCCCGCACATGCAGGCAGGATGAGCAAGGAGAATGCCAGACAACTAAGAGGGTCCCCTTAGGGGGTCCCTACGTTTTGACTCAGCTGCAAGCTGTCCTCGCCCCTTACGTTTACGTCAAGGCGGTCTTCAGCAAAGAAGCTGGAGAGCCCACCCCAGCATGTTGAACTGAATCAACTAGTAGGCACTTCTGGGATAGTAGACGCTCGTATTCGACCGATAATTCACACGATAACGGTATAATCCCGAGTGTGCTATCTGTCGTTATAAATGCGTCGATAAACTAACTGCGTCTAGACTAAAACTAAATGCGTCGACTGTGTGGCGACGTTCACTACCGCCGAAAAATCTTAATTACTCCGCAGCCACAACTCGCATTTTCCTAGATCTGTAGTACTAAAATGATCGTCATGAAATGTGCGTTTTGCCTGAATGTGCTAGTTTTTGAGCGCTGTGAGTGGTCGTAGGGTAATGACTTTGAGATATTTGGTGTGAACGCTAAACAAATAACTTCATTTTTTCATGCATATATACACATGTATATATATGTATGCATATATATATATATATATATATACATTCATACATATATACACATGTATATATATATATATATATATATATATATATATAAATTGTTCTAATGAAAGGTACGAAAAAATACACTGTGGGTATATGGGTAATTTCTCATATCGCTCTCGAAATTGTCCTGGATCACTATATATAAATATATATATATATATATATATATATACATACATACACATGTATATATATATATATATATATATATATATATATATATATATATATATATATATATATATATATATATATATATATATAAATTGTTCTAATGAAAGGTACGAAAAAATACACTATGGGTATATATGAGGTCATTATTCAAAAGTAACCACCAGAAGCCAGAGACCCGAGCACAACTATCCTATTGTTGTACTCCACTGTGTCCTTCAGTTCGTCTTCCGAGTTGAAGTGACTCCTTTTGTGAAGGTTGTTGTTGAGCAGAATCACTCCCTCCGTAAAACCAGCCCAGACGGTTTGCTCTTGATGGAGGCTTGCGTGGAGTCTTGCCTGTGGTGTTGCCAGCGCTAGGCCCATTCGTGGCTCCTTTTCCGGCTCGCTGTGCTTCTTTGGATCCCATCCTGCGCCCACACCTTCCGGTAGCCCAACGTGTCGTGTATAGTTGTCCACACTGTTCAAACGCTGGCCCCCACCAGCACTTCCAACATTCGCATTGTGACACGCCGATCACTTCTGACCAGGTCGTTTATCTTGCCGATGGGTTCGGTCATGATTACTATAGTGTTTGCATGGCCTGGTCTTGGGCCATCACTCGAACACGCCCGGCCTTTACGAAAATGGGCACTCCACTTTCTCACTGACTTCTCGGCCCTGCAGTCTTCCCCGCGTATAGGGCCACTATCCGGCGATGAACATCAGTCGGTTGAACACCTTCCGTAGTCCGCAATCTTATAGCATATAACTGGTCCCCAATCGTCAAATTTAGCTATGGAAACGCCACGATGCCCTCGCACGCACTGCCGTGTTAATTGGACGGGACACACAACTGCCTGCGTCTCTCCTCCATCATGCGCAGGCGCCCTTACATGCGCACTACCACGCCGGGCACTTCACTCGCATCTCGCACATGTCTCACTACGTTATGCCCGAGCGGTAAAATTCAACCGGTTTGGTTGTTACGATTGTTTTGTACCTTACCATTTGAACACATCTTATATATATATATATATATATATATATATATATATATATATATATATTGACCCCAAATCTAGCCACAGCCAGCGCTAATACTGGTCGAGAGTATTTATTTTCGAGAATCAGCATAAGCGACTACAAACGCAAAATTGCCACTGTTAGAAATCAAGAGAATTCCTACTAAATGATTTTGCGCCGTCAAGAACTTACCAGGTAGGATTCATCCTCATAAAATTTGCCGGCCGGTTTCGGCATGTAGTGCTTGAGCTCGAACGCTGCGATGAAGCGACTGCGAGCTTCTTCGAGAAACATTTCAACTTGTTCTCGGCCCGCAGCGGGATCCCCAAACACCTGCACCGTCAGCTCCACGTGCGGGGATGTGATATCTTCGCTGTAACAATAAAACACGGTACACGCATTAGCGCTTGCAACATGCGGTCATATGTTTGAGTAACTAATGTATTTTACTTAGAAAACGCTCACATTAGACGAAGTCATGAATGGGCTCTTGAGAGCCAATGAAGTCTCCCGGGATGAGATTTTTATGTTCTGTTAGTTTAATTTACATGTTTATCTAATTTAACTGCTCAAGTAAGCAAGCCTTAGGAAAGGTGGATTGCTTCGCAATTGGTACGTGTAGTGCCGTGATCGGGTTCGCGATTTAAGTTTTTGAGTCTTAGAGCATTTAAATTGCCGCCTATACAAGCAGGTAGGATGCGGTAGAAGCATATGCTAAGTAGAAAAGGTCGTGCCATTTTACGTACAAGATGAGAAATGTAATTCCTTGTTTTTAGAACGTACTAGGTTTCTCCGCAAGAAAATATTTTAGTAAGTATCCACATTTATAGATTTATTTCCACGATACATACGTTTAGGAGAGCGGAAAAAAACTATCATGCCATGCAGCCACATCAGTACTCTAGCAAGCGTAGAATGCTTCATATCTGGCCAGTTCTGGGCATTTTTACGCTACAACTTCCTTATGTGACACACTAACAATTTTCTAAACTTCTCGAACCGTTAGATGCGGCCATGTACCCGTTCAACAGTGTTACCGGATTAAATCAGTTTGAGATAATATTTAACTATATCTCTAATAGTCTGTTCAAAACATTATTAAAATGCAAATTAAAAAAACTGTCCTTTTTAGTTATCATTTTTTTATATACTCCCGAAAAGATCAATACACTTTTTGTTTCACCGGGTGCACACTATTGGCAAGATGCTTCTTGGGACTCGGAAGTGTAGTGATTGACCGAATGGTCAATCGACTGTCACAAATCTGCGTCAAAAATCGGAAGGATTTTTCAACAACGAATGTGCAGTACCCACACTGACCCTTACGGCCTCCGCAATTTTCCTACAGTTCACTCATTCATCTGCGGCAACGATTTTTGCACTTGTTCCACGTTTTCCTCATTAGAAGCCGATTTTGGGCGCCCGGAACGTGGTGAATCCGTGGTGCTCATGCAATCTCTTTTAAACTATGCAGTCCAGTTGGATAACAGTTACTTATCGTGGAAATGCTCTAAACTCAAATCGCCAATCGCCACAGTTTAACAAAAGTGTCACTGATAAATAAAATAACACTTACAAATAAAAATAGTCATTGATAAAAATAAAAATACTTGATTCACTCTCAACCTTGGGATGTTTGCAAACACCTCAATGAGGTGGCGTCTCAGTAAATGCGCGGGCTTTTTGAATACAAAAAAACAAAATGCCGGCATCCACGTTTTAACCGACCCTAAGAGATCAGAGATTAGTTTCGCCGCCGTCTGAAAAACCAGCACTCACCGGGCAGGGCAGCTTAAACGGCCGGTTTTAACATCATGAACGAATGGGATAAGGCGGATTTTTGCTGAGATTGACAACACGAGAACCAAGGCTCACTGGCTTAATGGAGTGCTTATTGAGAACAAATTAATTACAGATTTTATGTAGAGTAAATATAAAGGACCTACTGCGCAGTTAGTAGCGCAGTTGTTTCACCAAAGTCCATGCATCGGAACTACAATAGGAGATGCATACCAGATCAGTAATAAGAGAGCGTGAAACTGATGACGAGTCTCGTAGATTTTTCCTTTCCAAAATTTGTAATGGTTTACACGCATTTCAAGCAGTGCTCAATACTAAAGCGTACATGTATGCATGCACCGAAAATCATCTCTGTAGCCGACGTGGTTACAGCCTACAACGCAGATATGCGTATTAGTCATTTAGAAAGTATAAAGTTTCTAAATCTAAAGACGGGTACCCTAAAATAATAAGTACGCGCAATATTCTTGGATTACGAAAGATACGATTGCCCGCCAAAACACGAACTGCGAATGATGGGGGTCCTCCTATCACACGGTCTAATGCCGACGCTATTTCATAGATTAGGAAATATTACGTCTTGTGACGGATACATTTGGGGCTGCTGAACTGGTGAAGATGATTGTGTATGTGTGTGTGTGATAACAATGACAACGACTTCAAGTCGCTGTCGTGTTGATTTTCGTCGTGGCTCGCCTGTCTACGTAAATCTGTACGCAGACAACAACAATAAAAAACACACAAACACGACGTACCTGGTACTGCTGTGCGAACGCTTGATTTTGAACATTTTACTGAGCAGCAAATGATTATAGAGAATGCTGCGCTGCCGTGCTTCTACTACGTGGTTTGTACGTAGGATCAGGCTGAGGTTGAACGACGACAACGACGACGGCGACGACGACAGCGATGATGGTGAAGCTGCTGTTGAGACCAACGGCGAAACACGTGGTTGGCGTCATGTTCTCGAATGGTCTCGAACTTGGCGGGCTCAGTGCAGCAGGTGATAGCGGCACGTAGAGCTTACTGACGCTAACCTTGCGACGGCTGCTGCTGTTGCTGTTGATTGTTGTTGCTGCTGTTGATGCTGGTGGTGGTGCATGGCCTCTGGCGTGCAGGTTATGCACGACGTGTGCTTGCTAACGTGCGGCGTACGACGCCGTCCAACAGCCAACTCGCGCCAACGACAATTCTGAACAACCGAGAGTGAATCGGAGGGTGATGAAGATTTGTGCGCGCGATGCAATGCCAGATGCGGGCGGTCGATCTTCGATCTTCCTACTAGAGTTTAAAAACATTCTAGTAGGAAGATCGAAGATCGACCGCCCGCAACCCGTTGTCCGCGGATGGCTGCAGTTAGAAAATAAGAGTCGGCGTTACTATTAGTAGGACTCCCTTGCAGTGCCACTACCAACAGCAGCAGCAGCAGCAACTACAGCAGCAACAAAACAACAACAGCAACAACAACAATAATAACAACAACAGCAACAACAACAATAACACCAGCAATGACAAACAATGGAAAGTTGTGATGAATTACTGCTGGTTAGTTTAGATTGCTGCCAAATGGTTCCGTCATCATCCAGTCTGCTACTGTATAAGTAGTACTCCGTTGTTTCCTTCGTGTATCCACGTCCACGTGTAGATGCATCAACGGCGTTACGTGACGGGCGATGGGTCGGCGGCTGCTTGACATACACGTTGCTGTAGCATATAGATAGATGGATGAATAGATAGATGATGGACCGTGTCCAGGGCATAACTTGTACGAGCACGAAGAGGAGGCGATTGGAACTAGCAGAGATGAAGAAACGTAGAAATGAAAGAAGAAGACAAACGTAACGTAAAATTGGTTCACGTACTTAACTGCCCAGTTAGTTTCAAGTTATGTCTTGTTAACCGCGGAAACAGTCTCAACTTGCCCTCGATGTCTGCCACTCGAACTTGTGTTACGCCAGCCAGAGACGTACAGTTGTGGACCGAAATTTGGTAGTGCAAGCGCGCACATTACTATATGCCGTATGAACTAGTATAACAAACCATTAGACTACAAACGTCGGCATTGGAAGCCTTTAGCGGCCCTGGCCCCGTTAGAGCCAACTTCATCGAAAAAGACCAACGACCGGCTGTTAGAGTCTCAAACGTGCAGCGTCTCGCGATGAACGTAAAAGGTAGAAAAAATAGAGGATGTCCTCTACAGTCTCTGATGGACACGATGTCCGCGTGTGAGACTCTACAGTTCGCCTCAACGATCGCCAGACTTATGCGTAATGAATAATAGACATGCTCGTAAATTGGACAACAATTCGGTCCATTGGCATTGCCTTTTGGACGTTGTACTTGGTGTGGAATAGAAAAACTATAGCCTACGGTAGCACAGAGCACACAGAAGCACTTATACTAACAATCAGGTTTACTTAAAGTCCACGACGATACAGCATCTTCACTCAGCTCCTCGAC
>QVRM01002263.1:0-34923 GCA_003439945.1 Dermanyssus gallinae
TTGGCATCATGTAAAGTCCGGGCTTTTGCGCTCTCTTTTCTTGCACAACCTACAGTAACAACGAACGCAACAGTGACTGACATAATAACAACAACAGCAGCGCAAAACAAGAGCCAAAACAGCAACAACAACAACAACAACAACATCAATAACAACAACACAACAGCAATTTAGTCAAGTGGTGGACAAAGGGCCACCACTCTGAATAAGTACGCGACATCCACAGACATGAAGGACTGGCGCTGACAGTCTATTGCTGTCTGTTACCGTTCGGTAATAGTACTGCTGTGCAGTCCAGGGGCATTGAGAATGAGGTAGGAGGGCGGGGGGTAGTAGCACAGACAGCAGACCGGGGGGGGGGGGGGGGGGGGGTGGGATTGTGCTGTTGGTTGTTATAGGGCCGTCGTGGCACACATGGTCGCGATATTCTGAATGACGGTTTGGCCTCGTGATCGCCAACACTAGACAGTGCACTGGACAAACGCACAATAATTTCGGTATCGGCCAGGAGATGATGGTGCATTTGTGCGTGCATAGAGAAACCGCTGCATGATGCACGCTTGCGGTGTACATAAACGCACCACACATACAAACGGCAACAGAGACATGCGTACATTCAAACAACGACGTCTGGCACATCTGCCATATACATGCATGTATTCACGCATAGTAGCCAATATACGACACAGACACACAACGTTCAAAGGCCAACCTATGTACATTCAAAGGACAGTCGACGCATATCTAGACGCCGCCAGCATAGGCGTATATTCAACATAGTTCGACCATCTTCTGACGCACATTCAAACGACAACGAACGGGCCATATATGAGCGCATATTTGAGCGAGCGAATCGGTTCATCCAAGCCGGGTCTCCACTCCTCGATTCGAAACCTTCCTATGCCTCTTCATGCCTCTCCATCCCCGTTCCCAGCGCCCCTCGTTAGGCTGGGAGGCGCTTAAGTTTCCGCATTCCCTGAGAGAGCCTGCTCCTTCTCCTTCTCGTTTTCTTCTCAATTTCCCCTTCCTCATTTCTTTCCCCGTTGTCCCTTCCTGGACAACAGCGTGCGGACATCTGAACGCCGACTTGCACCTGTGAGAGGTGGGTGCGACGTGGCTTCAAGCACGTATCCGGCCTGTGGAAAGGCTTATCGTTCATGTGGTCACGCTTGCTAACTTCGGCCCGAGGAGCCAAACGAGCGTCAGACACGCAAACGACCGCTGAGTACTGAGTGGCGATTTTGCGTTCGCTTTGGCTCATTCCGTACGCGAAAGATCGGTAGGTGCGCTGGACGCCGGACGGCGACAACGACGACGATCACGATCACGAGAAGGGTATTGCTTTCTTCGTTCTTCGGTGTGTCTTTTCGTGGAGAGAAGGCGGTTTGAGGGGGCAGTATCTCAGGCCGCCAGGGCCGCTCAGGCCGATCGAGAGGAACCTGATCGCGTGAGTACCTGCCCAGACGCCACACAGAGGAATCGGGAGGGAATGCTCCACTGAACGGAATAGGGAGGGAAACAGTCGAAACAGGCCGAACCCGTGGAACGTGCGATTACCTCCAATCACGCCTTATTGTCGCTGCAATTCGCCGCTGTCAACTGGGGTGCCGCTCACTGGTCACAAGGACTAATAGAGTTGCAAAAACTGCCAGTGTCAATGTAGGAAATGTGCGCTCACGCGCTCTCAAAACCTCTCGCTGAGTAACACAACACTTGGGTGGACCAACATGAAACCTAATTAGAATATCGATACTAAAAACGCCTAATGAGAGTTGACATTGCGTTCGAGCATACACATATGCATTTTATTAATTACCTTTATATGCGTCGTCTTTGCGAATACTTAATGTAACTGAACATTTATTATATGATTAAACGTTTATTTTATCCAACTCTTGTTGAAGGAAGCAAATAGTCGCATTGAGGGATGTTTGCAACATCGAGATCCTATGATGTCTTATGTTCAAGTTTTTAAGATTTAAAACAAATGCGCATGAGAATCATCGACGCAGTTTGTTTAGGGTAATTTTGGTACCAAACCTATGGTGAAGCGATTCTTGAGATGATTAACGTAAGCCGTTTTCCTTCGTCCCCCAATATCGAGCTCCCATAAGGGTTTAAGGTAATCATATCATGACTCGTAGTACTGTTGGCTTGGTACCAAACGTTCTCCTTGCCAATCAAATTTTTTGCACCTTTGCAATATATGTATTTATATATAAAGCTGAATGACAAGTTTCCGTTATTTTTTAACTGCTCACTATTTTCTTTCCTTTCTCATTTGTGGCTCCTGGATCTATTCAGTTCCCTTTCAGAAACAAAACAGTTGGCGCCTTTCCTGCGTCAAAGTTAAGCGTGTAGCACGGGATCGTAAGATCGTTCTCACAATCTACGCATCAACTCATTTTTTAAAACCGCGGGATCTTATCATTCAATCTAACACACTATGCTCCTATGTATATACTGCTGTATATATATATATATATATATATATATATATACAGAATCTACTTCCAGGCTGCCGCGTAACAGGCGATAACCTGGATCTACTTGGCGTACCCCTGTTTTCTCGCCAACTTGGACGCCAACGCGGGAGAGAAAAACTCGAGATTGGTCTGAACCGTCTTCCCCAGCTGAGTGCTCACCGGGGCTGTACCTTCTGCGTTCATGCTCCTCCGCGTCGAGGCTGAACTACCTGTCAGGGGAGTCAATACTTCAGCCTTCCCGGATCTTTTGAAGGAAATTAACTCGAAGATGGGTTTTGCGCTGGAATCTATACTCAACTTAAAGTTGCAAGACGATTCCCTAGTTCAGGCCTTCTTACCCGTAGCCAAGGGTGGACTAGGCTTGCCTGAAGCAAAGTCGCTTTCAGTCGCAGCACACATCGCCTCCCTGCATTCGGCGACTAGTGGCGTTGAGTCTATTCTGGACCCCCAGGCGGTTGCGAACTTACAGACCACGCTTGAACAGACCCAGGACGACGCCATTGCATTCTGCGGGTCTCAACCAGAGACTCCTTCTCTTCAGCGCGCGTGGTCAGAGCTGGCAAATGACGGTCGTTTGAGCGGCCTATGGGAACGAACAACCACGGCCGCTAGCAAAGCGAGGCTAACATGCAGTCTCCTCGCCCGGTGCAGGGGCATGGCTGCACGCCCTCCCGAGCCCTCAGCTGGGTACCCTCCTAGACGATGAGTGTACACGTACTTATCGGGTTGAGGTTAGGAGCAGAGCTAGTCTCTCCACACCACTGCAAATGCGGTGACGAGGTCGACTCCCTAGGCCACCATGGGCTTTCTTGTCCGCAGAGTTCAGGCAGAATTGCACGCCACTCGGCCTTGAACGAAACGTTTAGCAGAGCGCTGCGATCAGCAGGGTACCCATGCATCTTGGAGCCCCCTGGTTTAGTTCGAAACGATGGAAAGAGACTGATGGCATGACCCTGACTCCCTTTGAGCAGGGCCAAATGCTGGTGTGGGATGCAACCGTAACCGACTCTTTAGCCCCTTCAATGGTCGGTGCGGGCGCAGATCGCCCTGGACACGCGGTAGCCCTAGCGGAAGCAGCCAAGTGCAGAAAGTATTCAGGCGTCTCTTAATCACACTTGTTCTCACCCCTTGCGTTTGAGACCTTGGGGGGGGGGGGGCTGGGCTGCTCACGAAGAAACTGCTTAATGATGTCGGAAAAAGATTGGTACTCGCTACAGGAGACAAGAGGGCGGGCGAATACTTACTGCAACGTCTGTCATTAGATGTTCAAAGAGGGAATGCCGCCTCGATTAGAGGTACCCTGGCTAGGTGGACAAGCCCTAGCCTGGACCTAATGCTTTGAGTTATGCCCCAAGCGGGCTGTGCATATGTTCTTACATCACAATTGTATATCTTATACACATAAAATTATTATATATATATATATATATATATATATATAATATATTATATATAATATAATATAATATAATAAATATATATGTAATAATAATTTTAGGACACATCTGCGCAACTAATATAACTTAGCGGAAACACAAAACAGGTCCTTTGTATCTACTCATTATATGTCGTATCACAATCGAAGACACGACTCATAAAGTAAAAGATGCAGGCAATCAACCACAGCTCGCATTGCCATAAGTTCGGTACCAAAATGATCGTCATGAAATGCGCATTTGGTGAATATGTTAGCTTTGAACACGTGGGTGGTCGTAGGGTTATGATTCTGAAGCATTTGGCGTAAAAGCTAATAAAAAACTTCATTTTTGACGAATTCTCTTTTAAACGACCGTGTCGCATCTTCTGACCGGCCTTATATGCCCTGCGGAAGAAGCAGAATTTTCTCAGGAACACGACAGTGTGTTTAGTTTGGTTGTCTCACAACAGCACATTTTATGCTTCTATGTCGGGCAAAAACACTAGTGTCACAAATTGTAGTAATTTCGCTCTCACTCCGAAACAAGACTTCTCAGAGACCATGTTCCATTGGAAAAAATATTTGGTTTAACAAGCTCTACAATTTGTGTATTCTATTATAAAAAAATTCTGCAACACCTGTATATATATACAGTTCAACCCGATTTTAACAATCGAAAAAGAGGCCTCACAATCCATTAATGCTTGCTTATATACACACATATAGACATATATACTACTTATTTGTATACCAATAGGCATACAGAGTACTTTATGTATATAGTACGTTGAGCTGAACATCTTATTTTCATACTCAAAAAGCATTTTGCTAAACGTGTGTATACGCTTGAACGTCTTTACAATCGATCACCAAAAGCAGTCTACTTCTGTCTCTTTAGTTCCAATTGTCCTATTTTGCCTATTAAAGTAATATCACAATATAATGCGTTTTCAATTCGAAGAAGTGGCACAACGCGCTGCCGAAACAGCTTGGTAAATTTAGGCAGTCCAGGGTCCTTGTGTGCTAAGGAATGCTTCCAGATGAACATAGCTTGCTCGTTTGGTGCCGGAAACTCAATAGTCAAATCGCGGATCCGTCGGGTTGACCCTTATTTATGCTTGTTATGCGTGAAAGTGGTGGTGGTGTTGCTTCGCTAAGGATTACCATGGACGAAACGTTGATCCTTTACAATGGAGTCACGCACGCTGGCTCCTTAAGCTGAGAACCGGTTATCCCTAAACTCTTGCTAACGGTGGGCTGCAACCAAATAAACGTAATGCTATACAACTGATGGTATGCCAGATTCTCTATGAAATAATTTCCCCGAGAACCAAGTAATCAGTGCCGACCGTCATTGTGAGCACTCGAACTGTCTAAGTGAAGACGTTACAGAAAAACATCCAGAATTAGCCAAAACATAAATTGACTTCTCAGCGCGACAACGCTCAGCCAATCACATTGTTTTGCGCACCGGTAAAAAAGTTTGCAATAACCAGTCACGTTTAATTGCATCCTGATCCGAGCAAATTTACTCTAACACAATCAGACTGTTACGTTTACCGCCCATTTGCGAACTTTCTTCGTAGAATCATTAGATCTATGTAACAATTGAAATGATTCGAATATCGCGGATAAACCTAAGATGCCCTGGGAACCGTACACGGACGTGATATTTTTAATACAACGCATTATAAAACATCAAAAAAGTATCTTCTAGACGTGTCCAATTACAGTAACATGTATCAAATTCATCAAATTAAGATGTTTAATACTTCGAAATCTTTTTTTTGTATGAGATGATGTGGATTATATATATATATATATATATTAGCGCCTACACTACTACTCTAGATCAGCCATGCACATGTGACTTAATAAATTCTTATAAATCATTTAGTTGTATTGTAGGGGGCACTATCATATGGCACACGTCTCCACTACGATAGGTTTCATACACACCATCTTAGACCGCTCTATACGTCAGCTCAGTGCATTACCGAATTTATATGTCATCAGACGTCTTGCTCTTGTGTGCAATCGATTAAGCTGCAATCGATTACTGGCTCTAAACGGCCTCGGGTCAAATAGTGGCTATTAGTCTTAGTTGAATAATTATAAATTCGTCACCATTATCATTAATCTTACACTCTATTACATCCCACTATGAGTTACACAATATATGCTTACTATATAATAATCATCATCATCGCCATCATATGCAGCGGCCGTATCTCTGTTCGTCCACATTCAGTGTCCCCATCAGACGGCGGCACCCCTGCGCTGCAGCGCTGTCAAAGCCGCGAAGATACAGCAAATCGCCACCTTTATGCTGTACAACTGTATTCTGTACAACTTCACCAAATAGTAGGCTTCAGTTAGTCGACTCCGAGCGACTCGCTGTCCACCAACGAATGGATGCAGTGGCGACAGATTGCCTCGTTGCTGGTGGCCCTCGATAGCTACACGGACGGTCGTGTGCTCCGGAAAGAATCTGCATTTTGCATTTCATGTCAAGGGCATTACGCTCAGCGTCCCCAGTCGGGCGCAATGAACGTGGGTGTGTGTGTGTGTCTGTTTCTGTGTACCGTGACTCTGGTGCTTGCGGAGCGAACAGCCAGCCTCTGAGTTCTGCCGGTGAATCAATTAATGTGTATTGATGACTACCGCATTGATGATTAGATGATTGTACAACCAACCGAGACCAACTAGACTTGATGAACTGCCATTGATCATCTGGCTCTGCTTCTGCCTACAAATAAGTCAACGCTGGATGAACAATTCGATCCGTCAAACTACAGGACAAGCTATAGCCTTAACCAAGCCGTATAGATTTTTGATTCTTCCGCATACATGCACTATATAGATATAAATATATATATATATATATATATATATATATATATATATATATATATATATATATTATAATTGGCCGTATGGTACGCACAAAAGCCCGATGTAGAATTCTATGTTTGACTATTGATTTGTCATTAGCGGAACCGACTTCAATTAGAGTACGAGGTAAGCGAGAGCAAGATAAGAGAGATTCTGGGCTACCTTCATGTTCAGGTAGACTTCTAGGCTTCGACCAGGTAGGAGAAACTCGGTGAACGGACGCTATGGTAGGAGTTTATATAGTATACACAGATCAAACCTTATTTAGTGCTACTTGTCTGCGTTATTGTTTGAGGTCGTTTGCGATTCAAAGCCGAGGAGCCTAGACGCCACTTCTCTCATTTGCTCGCTTTTTATCCACGTAATTGCCATATACGTAGGTGTCACTTGCGTATTGTAATATTTTATTTGTCGAGTAATGCCACTCGGTTCCGGGTCTAAGGACTAAACGAGGAATTCAAGTTTAGTTGGTTTGTGAGTTAAACACTAGCCACTGCTAGCATGTATCATAAATTCCCGAAAACCTCCCATATCAGAAAGATATGCATATATCGGGTCATATATATCCATATTATGCCAAGAAAGCTTTTTTAAAACTTAAAGTTTGTTGCGAGAGTCTGCTGCTAATGCCTCTCCATATTTACATATGTGTTGAAACTGGCCGTGTAACTGTATTTTGCTTGAAAATCTACTGCCACATGTTTTGAGGTGATGGTCGACGGAGATCGAAAAATGTTACCATACTTGGCACGTAAGCCTCGGGGTGTTCTAAGTCAGAGATTAACTCCGGGTGTAAGCGTATATATATATACACATAGGGCCAGCGAGTATCTCTCTCTCCCCCTTTGTAACGATAGACGAATCAGCCAATAATGAATGTTAAAACTGTGCAAAATACAGACTTTGACAGAATACAGCCTCCGACGAGTTAGGCAATATTGTCTGAGTTTTTTTGCAGTTGTAGACGTGCGAGTTATGATAAATGTTTCCTGTTGGAATTCAACGGATTGGGCATCGTTCGATTGCTTGTGTGTCAAGCTGTCAGCAACATACGTTCATGGTGATCTGCAGTTAATCATATCTAAACACAAAAAAAGCTAAGCAAATATGAAGATACAGATAGCGATCATCAACCTGCACAGGGCAGTGATATTTAAAACGAGTTTACCTTGTCATACTAACTATCTTGCAACATCTAATTAACCTTCTACGATATCTTTTCTGATGATTTAGGTCAAGTTTAAGTAATGCTGAATCATCAAACACAGACAATGCATATATAAATTTCATGTGTTTGGATATACTTTTCTCTGATTACATAGCTTTAAGTTTTTCAAATTCATAACAACTAGTTTGTAGGTATGGAAACGCACCCGTATGTTCATCTGAGGACATCGTTTATTCAAACCGAGACTAATACAGACTTCACGGCAGTACTACAATAAAAACATTTTTAAGGAGGTTGTTTTTTAAGTACTGGATGTATTTATGTGTTACACGCTATATTTGGGGACGGCTTTACGGCCAGAAATTAGCTCTAGAGCGATTCGTATTTTAATAAACATTTATGTTAGACCTCCAATAAATGTGCGATTTAAAAAAAATGATTTGTTTGATAGAGAAATGGATGTTACCGACACATCTGCAAAATCATTGTTTGACATGGCTCCTAAGGGTCATGACAGACTTGTTAGTAAAAGAGAAGCTGTCGTACTGTCGCTTGCTATAATTCTAGATAGTGAATAATTAGAATACTTACAATTATGTAAACAGCCATGTGTACGCAACAAGTGTTACAAAGGGTATGAATTCGCCCGACACTCGACTGGAGAGTATATAACAGCGGAGAGGAGAACCGTTTACAGCGATATAACCGCCATATCTAGAGGAGCGAGACCCCTCACAGAGCGTGGTATACTATTTTCGTTAGCGGAGGCCTGTCAGATTTGCCACACAAAATCCTGCCATCTGAAAATATTCGATGCTGATCCCAGCTTACAGGTCTAGCTTACGAATCGTTCAGGAAACTTTGTTATACATCTTGACAAGAGGCTGCCGTAAGGCTTTATTCCGCATATATCCTATCGAACTTTTCATACCACAACCAAATGCGATGACGACGATGGTGACTAGTATTATCATTACTTATACTACTATGATTACTATCATCGTCATCTAATACTCAGACTGTTGCGTGCACAATATTTAGGCTCTTCCGCATTCTATCAGTCGTATTCTACAGTATCTTTGAAGCATTTTTCAATTTCATAGCGCCAACCATGGAGGCGGTTCACAGATTCTTGTGTGCAAAACAACAAGCTGCAATTTTGTGCACAGCTAAAAGTTGGCAAGCATACTTATATTTGTCAATTTTAGATTCCTATTATGAATGTTTGTCTGTCGTAGGTTGATATTGATCTTCGTTGATTGATTTTCCCACATAACGCGCATTTAGTGCTACAGATACATCGACACGCGATAATCGTGTGAAGGGTGCTTCAGATGCGTGGCATGTCCTTTTGACAACGAGCCCTCATTTGGCCAGCTTGTTAGACATGTCAGAGACATCGACCGCGCTGCACTCCACTTATGCTTCAATGTGGCCAAATGCTACGTCGAGATTCACTTAAGTAGATTACTTTACAATGATGAGTGGCAAGTGCTATTTGGCGCGAGAGCTATATTTTATCGATATGACGCAATCAAGGTGGAGGAAAAAGCGGGAAAACTCACTTGGGTTGCAAAATTGCTAATCGATCTTCAGCAGACGTTTGCTACAATCAAGGTTATGATAGGCCACATCAATGTGCGTCTCATGGTTGGCTAACGAGAGGGCAATTTAACGTTTTGTTCTGGTTGAAACAATCATGTAATAAATTACATGATGATTTTATTATAAAAGAACGTTTTATATGTGCTGATCTGTACTGGACGTAGAAAGCACTTCAAGCGCGCGTTTCGCCATACATATTGGCCACCTTAGCCAGCCTAGTATTGCCAACCATAGTACCAGCCAACCATAGCAACATAGCAACCTAGCATATTGGCCAGCATAGCTGATTTTGCGACGGCCTTGGCCTTCACTATTTCATGCCTTCACGCACCTGAACGAGCGGTCGTTTCACGAATGTCAAACGGCTTTTTGAAGCGGTTCGAGTGCCTCTTCAGGTTTCGGTGCTAGCTGATCACGAACAAATGTCAGGGTGACAGTTGACCTCGTCCTTAGTCAGATTACCGAGAAATAGCGATCATTGGCATGGTGTTGGGCAAACGCTTCATATTCCGCTCGTAGAGCAGCGATAAAGCGTGTAGGTCATGCAACTTCATGCCATAGTTGCCAGGTTCATGGCAACTAGTACAACGTACCAGTCCGCTGTATGTAGGCCAATATGGTCGCGCTTTTCTAGTGAAAATGCTATACATAACAAAAATGATAGTGAAAATGCTATACAGTACTTTTCTTCTTCTTCTTCTATGTAGGCGGTTTGGAAAATGCATAGTGCACGGTCGGTGTTAGCAATCAACAACACTCTGTGTGGGACTTTCGCCCAAACAAAACCCCAGTCGTCAAAGCACGCATATATCGGTGGTTCGATTTGACAATACGAAGCATGTAAGTTTGAAATTGTCTTAGCCGCGTAAAAACCTTTGTACATACAATCGTAATAGGTGAGGGGCCCTGTAGACTATATAAGCTATTCATGATCAAGGTCAATACTAACCCCTAGTAGCCGCCTATGACAATCCTCAGGAATAAGAGGCAGTACAATATGGTAGTGTTTATAGTATATTTGTTTGTATATATACTGTTTGTCTTAAGGAAAACTAGAAGCAACCTAGTAACAATACCTAATTGAAACATATTTATTTGATATTTTGACTCGAAAATCGCGGATCCTTAAGGCTAACCATTTTGGAGGAATCGAACCGTACTTCTGCGAATGCACGAATATATCAGTATGTTTGCGACCCGTTGCCACAACACGTTATTTTTGTTCGTTTGCTATGCGATTGGCCTCAGCGGTAGTATATTGTGTTTGAAAAAGTCGTCTCGGATTCATAATACAACCAATCAAACTGGTTATTTTTATAAATTTAATCTAGAATATATATGGTGGTGTCATCTCAGTTACAATACAGAAGGTCTATTAGTTTTTAATGAAAACTTCCTATTTTTCCTATTGTATATCCAAACAACTGCTTATGATTCATTTAAAAAGTTTCATAGCTTGTTCTTCTCAAGAATTCTAAACCATAGGAAATAGAGAAACATGCGGGAAGTGGCCACAGGTGCGTGGGGGCGAGTGTATTTATGAGGGAATACGAGGCCACTGCGATCGCACCTGTTCAAGGCCCCTTTCGGCGAAGGCTTGCTTCAAACCAGGCAATATTCTGCAGATTTCAGGTCCGTATCCACCGTGGAAAGACGACCCATCCGTGGTCGATCTGACATGTAAAACATGTATCTACTAAGGACATCAGAGTGACACTCTATAACACGAAAAAAATCCACGTTTTTCACGCTACACCTGGTTCCTACGGTAAATGTGAATTAGTATATATATATATATAGAACTGCAACTAATAGTACGACTTGTTTTACTGGTCATTTAAGTACGCAAGAAAATAAGAGAGGTGTCACTGGTTACTTTACTAATCCACATTTACCGTAGGAACCGTATATATACATATATATATATACAATTCAAACAAGGTTTATTTAAAGAACATACATTTACATGCTTAAGTTATCACTAGGAAAAGTTGTCTGAATTGTATATCTGTATATATATATATATATATATATATATATATATATATATATATATATATATATATATATACAGATACAGATATACAATTCAGACAAAGTTTATTTACGGAACTACGTACATTTATATGCAAAAGTTCTTGTTAGGAAAAGTAGTACATACACAACTCGTTTGTTTCGTACTGTTTATGCTGTTTCCACTTATTTCTGCATTGCTGTCGTTTTTAACACAGAGTAGAATGCTCCATGATACATTATTGGCTGTTGCGTAGCCGGGCTCCCACCGACGACGGCTTTGGTTGTCGGCCGGCTTACCTATGCCATGCTCGTACGTGTCGACTGGACCACGACGTTGGAGAGTGTTCGCTGTCCAGCTGCTAGAGAGAACGTTGCAGATCCCTCGCAGACGGAGGTCTTCAACAACGTGATCCATATTTGAACCATAGTTGGAATGAGCGAGGTGCAGTGAGAGCTGAGGATCAGCGGCCGCAGCAGCAGCAGCGCCGCACCATCCCGATCCCCCGGAATCGGCCTCTGCCCCTGAAGTGTCCGTGTCTTCTTTTTCTTTCCTTATCATGTTTTTGTTTCGTTTCGTTTCTTCTATCCTTCTCGTTCGAGGTGAGTTCTTTAGGCAAGTCTGTGTATAGACACATAGTCCAGCAGTTTGCTATAGCCAGCCGCACTGCTCGGTAGCGTGGCGCGATTTTCGCTAAGCATACAGAACGGCAAACATCGACAGACAGACAGATAGACTGGCTTGTAAGCAGAATGCATTAAAGGTCCAAAGTTCTGCGGGACGAGAACTGAGAGAGAAGAGAACAACAACAGCAACGACAACAACAGCAACAACAACAACAACAATACCAACAACACCACCTCCAACAACAACAACAACAACACCAACAACAACACCACCAACAACAGCAACAACAACAACACCAACAACACCAACAACACCAACAACAACAGCAACAACAACAACAGCAACAACACCAACAACACAGCAACAACAACAACAACAACAACAGCAACAACAACAACAACTACAACTACTACAACAACAACAACAACAACAACAACAACAACAACAACAACAACAACAACAACAACAACAACAACAACAACAACAACAACAACAACAACAACAACAACAACAACAACAACAACAACGACGACGACGACGACGACGACAACAACAACAACAACAACGACGACGACGACGACAACAACAACAACAACAACAACAACAACAACAACAACAACAACAACAACAACTACAACAACAACAACAACAACAACAACAACAACAACACAAGCAACAACACAACAACCAACAGCAACAACTAACACCAACAACAACAGCGGATCAAGCTGTCTTGAGGAGGTGTCCGTGACGACGCAGACAGCGAGCGCTTTGCACTTCTGTCGCGCCATCCACTCTCATCGCTGATCTGCTGGCAAGTCGCTGCACGTGCCAAGTGGGGGGGCACACTATGTGATACGACCTTATGAGAGGTCGACGCGGCTCTCTGTCGTCATTTGATGATGATCTTCACTAACTCTGGTGGGCATCGTCTGTATATTGAAGAACCAAGGGCTTGCCCTTGATCTTTTTTTTTCGTTGACACCATTCTTCATCATTTATTTATATTAGAATGGCGTTTGCAAGAATCACCGAATTCTGTGTGCAATTTGTAATCATCCATTTAGTATTTCGTTTGTCTGTTTACTTTGCATTTCCTTGGTTTTAAATGTTAAAAATTAAACAACATACAAATCAGAGTAAGAAGTCTTCTAGAACGCAGATTTAATTGGCAAGTACGCCTTTACAAAGCTACCTTCGTAATCAAATAAAAAATAAAACCTCTATCTCTCCTGCCGGACGGACGGAGTGATTTTAGATATATATATATATATATATATATATATATATATATATTTTTTTTTTTTTTTTTTTTTTTTTTTTGAGCGCGCACGCATTTTTTTAGGCACCCGGTAGTCGCTTTCAATATTTTTCGGCTGACTTAAGTTAGACATTGTACAAGTGTGATAATCGTAAAAAACAACATCAGTGACCGAACAAACTAAAGAGAGAGTCGAGAGAGGTGCGAAGCACACTTCAAAGTGTACCACGTGCCGTTGGGGTTTCAACTCCACTCAGTCTGGTAGGCGATCGTGTTTGATTTACAACGTCATTGCAAAAGGCGTTTGTTTACGTTTTGCCTTGCTTGGCGGCCTCCTAGCGCGACAGATCAGCGCGCAAAGCTGGTTGACTCCGTGGACGGGAGGCGGGAGGATACCGAATCGGACGCAGAGATTTCGGGCGCAACAGACAGGCGTATTGACGGATTAAAAAATAACCGTTTAATTTTATATTTTTTTATTTTGTAACTAAGTTGAAACTATTACCCAAATATTTAGCAATTACCTGCAAATGTCACAATGCCGGCGGGCGTGGTAGCACTGCTGGAAGCAACGATGCTTCATGCCTTTCAGTCATCATCTGCAACAATATTCGCAATTTCCCCCGAGGTATGCATCTGTCAAACGTGATTGCCACATCTCATCATCACGCTTCGACTCTTAAACCATTAAGAAAAAATACCGTGTTTCCACGTGTATTATCAAACTCTCCGAAGGAGATGTTTTTGGCGCCGCCAGGCTCATTGCACCAGCAGGTGCAATGAGCCTGGCGGCCAATGGAATGTGCCTTTCTCTTCACTCAAGCACGAAGCAGTAAGCCGTCTTTATTTTTCCTGTCAAGTAGCTCCGATTTTTATCCGTTGGACTACTATATATTGGGCGTGATTAAGCATGCGTTTAACAAGTCTTGACAGGCTAACGTGGACTCGTACACTGCCGCTATTAAAAACAACGTCAAAATATTAGATAGAACCGTTTAACATGGCCTTTTATGCAGTTTAAAATATGCACCGCTGATTTAGGCGATGATAATTATAGTGTTAGCGACGCGTATAATGTTGTCTGTGAGAATTTAGGGTCGAAAAATAAAAATGCAGCCTCATTTCGCTTTGAATCTAGATCAGAGTCATGGTTGTCGTATACAGTAGTGTCGCCGGCTCGATCCCTGTGGTTGATCTAGTTTTTTTCGAGCGATGCTCGTTCAGTAAATAGATACAGAAACTGTATCCCCGATATGCGCCCCCCAGCTGTGCGCGCAACCTCTTCTTTGACAATATTCAAACAAAGTGCTAATCAATACTATTTAGGTACCTTACTCTAATATTAGCCAAACACGATAATAATATAATCATAATGACAATAAATAAAATTATAAGAAAATATGCAATATAAACACTCCATACTAGCCTTTAATGGCTTTAAGGAGATGTGAACCTATGTACAAATGTAAGCCACTCATGAGAATAATAAAACCTATCTATCTATGATAACGATAATGGTAGAGACTAGTGTTACCGTGTTTGACTAAGCATTAAGTGAGCTCAGTAATTGCAGAATGCAGCGGGTATTTGTTTCGTTATAGCGCAACGGAGCATCTAAATCACCTGTAAGCGGTGACTGTGACGTTTAGCATGTTTAAGAGGCATGTTTGCAAAAAAGGTTGTCATTTATGAATGTTTAGCCACTATCTGACAGCATTGGCGTACGGCAAGTTGCTGGTTGTCCTAAGTAATTAACGATATAACTGTATGCGTATATCTATTAATTGCTTAGGGCGGACTCGTTCAGGTAAAGAGGCGCAATTCTACGCATTGTTTGTGGTCTTTAGGGCAGCTTTCGACATAGCGTCGCGCGAAATTATCCTTCTAAAAGGATAATTCATCATATATATATATATATATATATATATATATATATCGTCGAAGTCATCCTTTTATCACATATATATCATCGAAATTATCCTTTTAAAAGGCAATCAGCTGGCTTTTACAAGAGTGCTCACAAACGTCATTGAAGTTCTACTGGTATTCCTTCCCAAGGCGGGAAAGGATATTTTCGATGACGAGTCTGCGGGGACGAGACTGCTTCTAACGTGCAAACGACAGTCGTCAGCCAGGGCGATAAATTATAACTCAATCGAGTCACGGCACCCAGAGGTACATACACTAATGGCGCAGTCTACATACTGCGCTACTCCTGCAATCGCTAGCCGCCACATCGCATGTGTACTTCGACCGCAATTTTGTGGAGATCACTTTGAATAAAACAAAGGAGGCGATGAGGTTCCGCCGAAAGGGGAGATGCGCGGATAACGACGCACTCCGCCTAAATAAGAGTCGATAGAGTAAATACAGCAGTTTCCACACCTGGAAATCGTATTCGCAACACAGCTAGCGACGTTTACCAAGCATATTCGTAAGAATTCGTAAGGCAGTGCTGACCTTTCATTAGGTGACAAAAACTCACCCACCGTTGCTGGAGATACTATTTAGCTGTTTTTGGCCTGTTCGACCGGAAGATTGCTCCAACAATTGCTCTCGTATAGAGCATAAATCGTCTAACTAAAAACAACTTCAGAGCCCTTCACGGCATTTGAGCCAATTTCTTAAAAAAAAGTCTTTGTGTTGCGTCGTACCAGCCGCAGTCGACTAATGTCCTTGTTAGCACCTACATCTTTCCTTGTAGATGACTTTGGGGGACAAAACGTCCCTAGGCCAGATTTGCTTAACAATGCTTCTTTGAGAGGGAGCAGACGCTTGCTGAAATAGACGAGGCAAACAGACAATTAAATTCCAAGCGAAGTCCAACGCCTGGAATAGCCTAAGCTACTTAAATTCACACCTCATAAGCGGTTTCACAGTTCATGGCTTCTTCATAAGAATATGCACGCGTAAGAAATTTCGCGAGGTGTCGCCTAAGTGCAGCTGAAGACTGTGCGAATCCGTGTGTGTACTGTGGTGTTAGTGATAAACAATGTATCAGCAAATCGTTCGTATACAAATATATATAAATATATATATATATATATATATATATATATATATATATAAATATATATATATATATATATATATATATCCCACTCAACAAGTGATGTCTTGTCATACTTACAATACAATGTTTATTTTTACTTTATATTGCGTAAGTACAGACATACAACATAATATGAACATTTTAAAATGTCCGTGCTAGTTCTGCTATTGCGATGAGTCCACGAACTGCTTTCAAATGGGCTGCACGAATACGGGGCATGGCTATATGCGAAAGTTTGTACGCCTAAATAATACCAGTTTTAGAAAAGCGCCTTGTGCGGTTAATGGGTTTTGCGTGGAAGTTGCGATGCACTGAGTTTTGCCCATAGGGGCTAAATGCCCTGTGAAGCAAATGGTGCTATGTTCATATGCATAGACGTTTGCGCTGTTTTGAGTGAAATCATCTGCGATTTTCTGAGTGTTGTTGACGCAACTATTGCATATTTTGTGCCCTTTCGTCAACGCGCGCAGTAAAGATTTTGTCTGAGAGGGTCAGCGTTATGTCTAGGTATGTGAATCTCTATACAAACATCAGCTCCTGCCCGTACAGTCTAAGCGGAGCCATAAGTACGGTTGTTTTTGCGTTTTTTGCAGCAGCCGTGTCTTCTCTAGGCCTCCCCATTCTGCTGCTTGGCCCATATGCTTGCCAAATTACCCAAGTGTGCTGTATTAGGAGTTTTATTTGATGCCTTATTACTTGGCCGCTATGCGACTTGGCCTTCATCCAGTTAACTCGTCGACGACCTCTGTGGGTGATTATTCCACAGCATTCATGAGCGCCGAAAGTGTTGCTGGAGCTGGAAATCTGGCTTCAACTTGTCATTTCAGCGTATGCCACACATGCTCGATAGGATTCGGGTCGGACGAACATGCTGGCCATGTTCTGCTAAAACAATTCCAGCCTTTGCGAGGTACACGAGCAAACAAGTCAACACCGGTGTGCAGTTTAGCATTGCCGTGCATGAACTTGAAGTTGTCACAACAGTCCTTGCAAACGTCACCACGTGGGGTGTGGGAATCTCGTCAACGTATTGTTATTTACAATTTTAGGCAATTAACGCTCTGCTTTCATGTAAACCGTATAATCGGGGACCTCCACGAGTTCGGTTCTTCTGCTTACGGATATTGCATTCCAAACGTGATTCCAAACGTGACACTCCCCCCCCCCCCACAGTGCAAAGCGGCGCATATCGTTTCTCTCGTCGCCGGCCAGATCTTTTCTCTCGTCGCCTAACCATTATCGTAGACAGACATGCTGCGCTCAGCCGAGAGCTGAACGCCCTGCCATGGGTCAGCAGTTCCGTTCTTCGTCATCTCGTGCTCAAACCAGCATCTTAGTGCTTCTCTGTGGGTGGTGGTCAGTACAAGTGGACAACGTACAGCGGGTCTACATAGCATTCATGTTACGCACTCCTCGCCTCACAGTCGCACGCACGCACACTAGACAGAAGTAAGTGGGCAATTTCGCAAACTACGCATTTAGTAAGGGGCAGCCGTCGTCCGGATTAGTTGTAGCTTAAGCCGTCTCCAAATCCGCTCTCCGCTGGAAGCTGCCTGCGAGTTGGCACCGTTGGTAGACTCTGCTGAAAACAGCGAATTGGTTTATAGGTGTTGACGAGCTTATAGAACGTTAACTGCAACCAAGCTCAAGTAAAACAAAATAAAAACGCTCTAAGCGTAGTATCTAGAATCTTTCTTAGAACTCGTTGTTGGCTCTTCCGCTACGAAATGCCACTCGCTGACTGATAAATCCAATTTAATTCATTACGTTGTAGGTTTTGTGCTGATATGAGGCGCTTGCAAATATAACCAAAATGACAACGCCGATATCGCATCTCGTGGCGTTTTTACACTCTCCCTTATATTGTTGAGAATGGGACGTATAACTTTAACATTCTGGTATTTTTTTAAACTTATTGTCTTTTAAGTGGCGTGTTTATTTTTATATGACATTACTATAGAGTTTACAATTTCATTAAAGCCAAATGCATAGTGCGATGCAATTTGTTTATGTCGTCAGAGTTTTAAGCTTCCCTCTTTTCACGATCATATCACCGCGTCTATTCGAATAGAAAAGATTCAAAAATCGCCTTATTTACAAACGAACTGTACTATAGCTGCAGCAGCGCCCTCTAGGTTGTATCGCCAGAAACACGGCTCTGCTGTTTCGGCAAATATTCCCTAGGCGTCGCTAGTGTTGTCGTGGCCAGAGACACGTGCTTCTTTTTCAGGCTGACCCTCAGCCAGCATTTAACGTCCGCGGGCTTGCTTTCGTATTGCTTCGTAATACGCTGCCATAAATACAAATGTGCAACGTTGGGAATCGAACCCGCGCAGCACCTATGTGTCTTCTCCGGTCGCGAGACGCACGCGAATGCACCACGCCATCAGACCCGACAGACGCATGCCTCTGCTTGACTGAAACAGTGCATATGTATCTATATTACATATAACTTTATCGGTACTTTTCTGCACTGTTCTCATTTGTATGCGATTCTTTGAAATATGCATACTTCAGATATACAAGGCGGTACTATGGCTTGATCTTTGAACAAATTATTATTATTATTAAACAAAGTTACAGTTGTGAGTTCTGAACGTATTATCGCAATTATGTAAAAAAATACTTTACTGCGTGGAGCCTAAAATAGATGTCATGTTCCCTCTGCAAATGGCCAAAGGCAAAGCTTGCGGCTGTGCACGAAACGGTTGCATTTCAAGCTAAGGATATAAATATATAATGTAACGCAATTGTCACCCCATCAGCTCTTGCTTCGCCAGCGAACACAAAACCTCTCGGTTCAAGGGCAGATAGATGATATACTAGCTTTCCAAAGAGGTCTTATAATCACACTGTTTAGTTCAGAATGTCTGGACTTCTGACCAGGCATTCTGAACTAGACGGTGTGTTCAGAACTCTGAGAAACTGAGCGCTCTTTGGGCAACTCAGTGGGTGTAAGCTACCGGAATCTATTATTTTCCACACAATTTGCATAGAAATGGCTGGCAGACAGGACCGTCGATGTTAAATGCTGACATCATGCGGCAAGAGTTGGGATCCAGCATGGCGCCTAGCTGAAGGTATCTTGTCTCGCAATAAACACGGTGCGGTCTCTTTGAGAAACAAGCTCCTGTAAATGATCTCTGTTTCTTTTCTTTTTTTGTTTTTGAGCTAAAATAGGTTAGACTGTATGGGGAGTTTTTTTCTAAACAGTCCGGAATCAGCATTCTAATAGTGCACCGTGCTTTACTGGCTTCATGTCTTATTTGTGGTCAAACTGCCTCCTCCACCAACGAAGCTGGCACCGGACTGAATTGGACAAGTAAAGCAACGTAACAGACAGGAGTTAGGTTAATAACTTTTCTAATTTCTACACTACCTTTACGTATTGGAAGGCTTGCCCTCTGCCAGGTGCTCTCTTTTCTCGTTGAGCCTGGTGGCGTAATGCATTCGCCGGCGCCTCGCGACCAGAGGAGACACAGGTGCGCGAGTTCGAGCCCCACAGTTGAGCATTTGTATTATGGGAATCCGTCTATGAAGCAATGCGAAAAGCGGTCCCGTGGACGTTAAACCTTGGCTCTTAAATCTAGGGTCTGCCCGAAAAGTTTCATCAGGTGCTCTCTTCTAAAGGGACGTTTACTAAGTATGTCTCTTCTGCCGTCATCATAGGCGATTAGTTCTTTCGGTCAAAACAATGCTGGACATGTGCGCAGAATGTAGTTAAATCTTGATTATCCGAGGATATATCTCCAAATGCAAAGCACAGCCTTACAATGCATACTTGTCCGTCGTGGACGAACATTGGTGAGGACCTCTTTCTTCGTAGACAGTGTATGTGAAATTTCGTCTCGCCCCACGGGGCACCCAAATCTTCTACGTTGTTTAGGTTTACACGCCGTGATACCAGGGGATGTTTCTATGGCCTCAGTGATACCAGAGGGTATTTCTATGGCCTCCTAAATGGCGTCCTCTCTTTCCTGAAGAGAGCCCCCAACAGCAGCAAGCTCACATTTTGACGCATTTAGTGTCAGTGTCTTATCTTCTTTTAATTGCAGCACTGCTCTTATTTCTGTTGCGATGCTTTTGCAGAGCCTGCATCTAAATACTACATGTTAAAAGGGATTTGTAATTGATATACTACAACAAATCTGATATACCGAGACTGAATAGAGCAGGACCAGCACGCTGTTATGTCTCTAATATTGCCGTGGCGAGGCGCTCCACCCCTCCCTCTGTCTACCTAGTGTAACAACGGTCCAACTTCATGGTGCACGATATTTACACAGTACGGTGCCAGCAAGACTATACGACAGCGCACCGACCACACTGTGTATACCGCACGATTCTGCAACGACTATAGATCAGCATCACCATTATCGTTCACAACACGGACAACATCGTCATAGCCCTCATACTCATAGAGACTGACTGCATATCTACATGCCAATCACGTCGTTGATGTGAACTACAACCTCCGTGTCGTGCCACGAGTAGGGCTTTTCCATTATCATGAACAGCATCGCGATCAGCGTATGGAGGTGGTGTCTACACACACGTCGGAAGCATTGCCGGCACTATGGCAATGCGTTTTCGAACCGACAAATCGGTGAACAAGATCGAGAGCTGAAATATGAATCAACTGAATCCATCGAACAACTTCTAGTACCATTCTTACGCAACTAAACAAACATAAAGAGATGTAACTTTTGACCGCTTTAATAAGCGGCGTCTGGAATCTTTGTTGATTGTTGAGTTCGCACACCTCTCTGGATAAATGTCGCGACGCAGACGTTGCACCGTTTCAAAGTGTTTGATGTAGGGTGTTTCTTGCTTCTAAAATAGGTGCTCGAGTTTCTCGTCGGCACCCAGCGCCATTGTGCCGCCACCGTCGCCAAATCAGGGTTTGGCCCGTGCCGGGGTTCGACCCAAGTGGTGGGTTTGGGGTGTCTCTCGGCGTGGCGTCGTACTAGTCGGCGGTCCACGTATTGAGCGGCCTAAAGCAAGAAAGCCTCCTTGCTTGCATTCGTTGATCGTCTGCGTAATTGTTGGCTTCCTGCCCCATCTAACGTTTTACATCTTAGGCAAGCACTTCATAGGGCGAGGGGAGAGATTTTTTGGCTTGAATCTTGCCTAAGTTGGACTTTCAGCGGCAAATTTTGCGCAGCTAGAAAGATGCTTCACAATATATATAAAGCGGGTTCTTTGCTTACGCCGGACGGCAAGAAGCCGCTTCGTGTACCTGCTGCAGCGGGTTGCGGGCCGGCAGTGGAAACAATCAGAGTCAGGCTTAGGTCATCTATTACAGGACCACTTCAGCAATTTTTGTTGGAGTGGCAGGGAAAAGTGACCGAGGCCTCGGCAGAGGTAGTGCAATTGAATGTGTACCTCGGCATGGAGCTTTGGGATGGAATGGCATCCACCTAGCCGGCACGTGTACACAAGATACATTGTGCATGGCTATCATCACTTGGTATGTTCGACCCAAAGATTTCACCAAGTTGGCGATCAATGTCGTTGCCGGTTCTGCTCGCAGATATGCGCTAAATACCACGCAGCGAGCTGCCAGAAGCATCGGCGGTCTTTGCACTTTTTTGCCCGGGGATACGGTCGCTAAAGTGTTCAAATTGTATAAAATGAATGAATTGTATTGTAATTATGGACCATCTTGAAATGCAATGTTATTGCGAAATAAACAATATATAATATATACGTTGGACTTTCAAAGCTATTTTGTTCCAGGGTCCATTGAGTTCACCATTTTTGGCCCTGTTATGGGCACTGTTTGGGCTTTGCGGGTTCGTTTCCCGGTACGCTCACCTGTAGTTGGTCCTTTATTGAATCTTCATTATCGTGGGCGTGCCATGTGGACACTGGCATTGTCTGCTGCTCTTTAGTTAGGTTGCCCGATATTTCAATCGGCGTTTGACATCTTTAGAGTGACAGCACCCTCATGTTCATGTTCAAATAAATGGGCTGAGGAAGGATAGATCCAGTAGCATCAGAATCCAGCTCCCATGAGTTAGAGCTTGTCGTGCTGAGTTAACATCTTGTGTCAGCGAAGAAGTAGCAACGTATTTACGATAAAAAAAACACTTTATCTATTATTTCTTTTGTAGAGGTAGCATATGCCTCTAACCCACTCAAGTGTAGCTCAGCAGCACTAGGCATATATAATTGAATCGTGTTGTCTCAGCTTCAGGCTATATATGCCAAAGGCACAGTCACGCCTATGGGTATATCGCCTTGAAATGTGGGTTCTTGGTTTGCAAGAAACCTCAGTTGTTTTCTAGAATCTGAAGAATTCTTCATCTGCCAACTGCACAGAGACAGTAGATGAACGTCATTTGTCACGTGTCAAGCTGCCGTTTCGTAGGAAGTACCTTTAATTTAGTGTAAGTCCGATATCGTAGCATTCGCCGCTCCGCCGTGTGTTACGCTGTGTAGATGCTGGAAGTTAAACGTCTAGTATAGCAGCGTATAGTAGCGTATAGTATACAAGGACGTGTATTGATCGTAAAATCGAGTGCAAAGAGTGCAAAACCCTGTTAAAACTCTATTTAACTTTGGTGCGCGTTGATTCTTCTGCCTCGGTAAACGCTCGAGTTGCGTGCCTGTATTCATTGCTACACCGACCTCGTTTGACCTTTTTGAGCTACTGTGGCTTTCTCATCCAACGCCAAGGTTATCTCTGCTCTTTGTGGTTCTGGGCTGAGTCTGTATTTTATAGGCCACATGAAGCTATCTTTCTGAGAGAAGTGAAATTTGTGTAAAACAAATTGAGAACCAGAATAGTGGTAATGTGCTATTTAGCGTCTTTGCCATCAGAATTCTTTTTGAGGTGATGAACAGCATGCATAGCTGGTTGTGCGTCTTCGTTCGGAGACTTCAAGCTACCACGGTGTCCTCGCTCTTAGAAAACCTTTCCATTTTGATCACGTGTTCGACACTTTTATTTATATTTACTCAGGTATCTTAATAGCAACGGTCGTGAGCATTAATAGCTCGCTAACGGTCATATGAAAAGATTAGAGGCCACTTATTTACTTATGCTCATTCTAAAGGCGTTATTATAGCTTAGACTATAAATAGAAGCGCATGACTACGCATCTGGTGCAAACATTATATACTATCGCATTACCGCTACGTATGAAAGTCATTCAATTCGTACGAGTTGAATGCGCAGCATCTGCTCTTTCGGCGTATATAGACTGGCAGGCATAGAAGAAGGCAAATCATCGGTCCTTAGGTACCCCGAATAAACAACGCTGCGAGCCTTTTCGAAACACGAATCTATTCATCCTAGAATTAAAGCCTGTTTATAGGAGGTTGTTTACATTTTAGACCATCGTCCTCTAGCCTCTACGGGCTTGGAATCGCCATGAGGCATATCTTCAATAGACCGAAAACATATTTATTCAATGATTGCTTCTGGCTCAGCCGTGGCTGCCCGTACGAACTACGACATCTACCTACTTTGTTGAGATACTTTTTATTAACCCGTCTGCATTTAAAGTCTTCATCTTAGTCGTCATTGTTCTGGCCTTTAGTAGCCGGGGTGCATTTAATCTCAAAGTGCTCTACACAAAGTGTTTTTCAATCAAATCGAACTCATGAGGTCTGCGAGTTGCCCGACCGACTCCGGGCAGGCAAGGTACATTATCTACATCAACGAGTCTGCATGTATTGCTATTGGAAAGTAATTGTCAAATCCATCGACCAGTGGTCATTTAGCAAACTGTCTGGCAGATAGGGCCTGCCACAAACAAAACAAACACACGATAAACGACAACCCTCGACACTGAGCTTGTCAAGCTTGCTTATCGAAGACCAAGATTACACTAGCAGCAGCAGTGGAAGCAGAGATTTTCCTGTGACCAAAATTGGTTTTAAAAAAAACCGGGTTTGCACCGAGTCTTCGGCGCGCGCTTTTCGGTGCAGTTTCTTTATTCCTCCTTCTGCTCCCTCTATTTCCCCCGCGCCCATCTTCATCCCCACAATTTGCCTGCTACACCTATACCGACTGCTACGCCGCCGACGTAATGGGAATCGTCCGTCGCCGACCTCCGCAAACGTTGCTGCCGCCGTCTTCGTCGACCTCCAGAGGTAGAGCGCTGTTGGTCGCAGCCGACGCAATGTTTGCTGATTATCAGACGCGTGTCGAACGACGTATTGCTCGCGTGCAATTCGAGGAACGGAAGGAAGTGGGCATATATGCAGGCAGAGAGACAGACTGACAGATAGACACAGTCAACCAGTCAGTCAGATAGACAGAGGAACAGGGCAGACGAGGACGCTTTGGAGGGCGAACGTACCACAAAAACGTATTCATTCTAGCCAGCCACCAACGTGCCGCTGCTGGGACCGTAGAGCGCACACCTCGCTCTCTCGAAATACCCTAATCTTCTTTTTGCCTCTGCTGCTGCTGCCGTTGCCTAGCGAGACGCAGGCCCGCTGTCTGGTTACTGCTGCTACTGCCATAGGTAGGTAAGTACGAGCTTCGTGGTTTTCTTGTAGCGGTTTCCTGCATGCTACGCCACCACCGGAAAGCGTGGATAGTGGCCGGAAAAGATCCGCCGCCAGCCTCCCAACCCCCCAGCCTCCCAACCCCAACACGCCGGATGATGGCCGGAGGGGCTGAGAGTGAAGGGGGCCAGCAGCCTAACAACTATGGCGTGTCGTCGTTCTTGCTCCTCTTCGCTCAAATCGTGGCTGAAGTGCCGCTTTCCGCTAACCATACAGCCACTGTCTTGATATTATTGTTGTAGTCGTCGTCATTGTTGTTGTTGTTGTTGTCGTTGTTGTTTTTGTTGCTGTTGCTACTGCCGTCGACGTTGTTGTTGTTGTTGATATTTTTACTGTTGTTGTTCAGCTGAATAGTTGTTCTGCTCTTGCTTACATGCTGGTTTCGAAGGTCGTCCTCCAGCTCGCCAAGGCTAGGGCTATCGCAACCCTGTACGTACGGAAACATAGATGGTCTCCCCCCCTACTATTTCTCTCTCCGTCCTCTCTCTCTCTCTCTCTCTCTTTCTGTTTACTCTGTCGTTTTCTTGTCGTGTCTGCGGCTGATTGCTGTGGTGACGGTTGACGCTGACGGTATAGTTGTGACGCGACGAGAACGTGTTCGAGCGCGGGTTTGACAGCGTTTGATTAGTGTTCGACGGATTTACGTCGCTCTGTTGTCTTGTCCTTGAATCGTGGCAAGGTCAGGCCGCCGAAGACCCGCTATAGAGGTCGGCTGTTTGTGAGCTAACCAAGCTAACGTCGAAGTCGAATAATCGTCAGAAGATCAGCTTTCACACAAGAAATCACGTGGTTCCCGTGTATGCGGCAGTTAGTAAACACGTAAACTAAGTAGTAACGTCATCCTCGTAGGGGTGGTTTAGCATAGGTTGGATACTGCTGAGGTGAGGTAAATATATGATACTGATAGTACATCATGTGTCGCAAATAGGTATATATATATATATATATATATATATTGGGTCTACAAAAAGTTTTTTTGAAGTTTATAATGATTTTTTACGGACAAAACCGAAAAAAAACTTTTTTGTAGCCCTATATATTAATAAGCATTTGTAATGCAGTTTGCAAATAAATCACGCTCTGAAAAAAAATATATATATATGTTGTAAGCAAATGATTCTTGTGTTGTCGTGTCATTTTTCGTTACAACTATTCATGTTTGTTGTTTGTTGTCTCTGTGACCGTTTCGTTGTCATTTGTGTCGGCATTTGCTATAGTCTTCTTGCCAGTTTAGCAGTTAATAATGTTGCTGTCTTATTCTCACTCATTACTGATTGTTGACTCAAAAATAAATTAAAACTATTTTTACACATGTATTTCTCCTTCTTTTCACTTTGTTGCACAGTTGTTGCTAATCTTGCTGCATTACTGTTCTAGTTTTGCTTGCCACAGTCGTGTATTGTGTAACGATATTTTTTCTTGCTATTTACTTTGTTGTCGTTGTTGTTGCTTCTTTTGATGTTGTTGTTGTCGATGTCATTCTTGATGTTCATCTTGATGTTGGTGTTGTTGATGTTGCTGTTGTTAACCTTGTTGTTCTCGGTGATGTTGGTGTTGTTGGTTGACGTTGTTGTTGATCTTTATGATTGTGCTATTGTTGTTGTTGTTGATTATGATGTCGTTGTTGTTGTTGTTGCTGTTGTTGATATTGCTGTTGGTGGTGTTGTTGATGTTGATGACGTTGGTGTTTTCGATGTTGCTGTTGCTGATCTTTATGTGGTTGTTATTGATGTTGATGTTGTTGTTTCTCATGTTGCTGTGTTGTTGTTGCCACCGTTGTTGTCGTTATAGGTTTTTCAATGGTACCGTTGACCATTATGTCGCTATTATGACCATTATGTCGCCAATGCCACTGTTGATTCGATGTGCTGTTGTTGTCGTTGCTGTTACAGGACCGGGAGTTTCGCAGCAATGATCCCCGAGTTGACATGTTTAGAGTAAGCGTTTCGTTTTTAAGCAACCTCTTGTTGCACCGATGCTTGTGTAGTGCACAACATTAAATTTTCACTTTGAAATCGTCTCATATGTAGTTAGATACTATTTGCAATGCACACATATGCATACAACAATGCTTGCGTAATGCACAACATTAGATCGCCATCGTAGAATAGTCCCATAGAAAACAAATTATATATATGTATATATATAAGTGGTAGCAGTGCTAAATTTCAGACATTTCTATTCTAATTTCTATATTCTAATTCATATTCACTTAGGATTAACCTTATACCACTCTTTTACCATATCAAAAAAGTCAAATGGTCTGACCAGAGATCTAACTAGAACAGAAGTTTTTAATATTAACAGATGAGATAAATTTTATATGCATAAAAGGTGCAGTTCTTGTATGCCTTCTAGAGTATGTTCAAGCCGTCACAGCATTATCCCAGTCGACGTAGTTGTATAACTTTGAATTATATTGCGTGATATTTGTAGTACGCCTCACGTTCAGACTATATTCGAAATTTTCTGATTTGCTTTTACGATTCATTCTCACTGGAAAATTAGAATAGAGTGGCATAAAAAACGTCTATATTTACGAATAAAGGATAAAAGCAGGCTGGGGTGCCGGGAAAGCCTGCGACGCCGCACTGTTAAGCGTTCTCTGCATATATATATATATATATCGATAGCAGTAAAAAAGGAGGCTGGAGTAAAGAAAAGCCTGCGAAGCCTCCTGGTTATTCGATTTCCTGGCTACACGCCAGGCAAACATGCTACTGACTATTTAAATTTTTGCAATACATTCCAGTACAAGCATTATTTGGCTCATGCGATTATTCGTTCGCACAAAAAAACAAACCGTTTATGCTTGCAAGTTGTGGCAATACCCGTGTGTCGTTGTTCTTAAATAAAATGGGCAGCGAAGGTTAGAAGCCTCGATGTCACATCTTCGGCTTCTAGACAGATAAGCACTATTTTTAAGCAATGATAATAATTAAAAAACAATAATAAAATGTACGGTAACACAATTGACTTATACAATATATATATATATATATATATATATAGATATATATATATATATATATATATATATATATATATATATATATATATATACATATATATATATATATATATATATATATTCAAGTCATTAATGATGAAACAGCGGAAAAGCGTGTCTACAAGTACGGGTCTCCGAATATGAGCAATGAAAATTCGTCGGCAATATAGTACATAAGTCCCGCGCAACATCTGCAGTAGGCAGTCTCACTCCGTTGAGTGGATAGTTCAAAAAAATTTCCGAACAAGGCATTTCAGTGAGCTCAATCCCGTTGTTAGATTGTTAGCGCCCAAAACATGTGTACCACTTGACAGAATATAAGCTCTTATGTCTAAAACATATAATGTGTATTGCAATAGACACACGCAGCTTCCTTGTGGGAGACTACTAAAAGAGAGAAATACTTACACTCCCGCCGCCCGCGATTTAATACGCGCGAGCTTTTGACGGGTGTGCCCGCCAGCCCGAATAGACAGGCCAGCAGCTCCCCCACCCTCCCCCCTATCGAGGTTCGGAATGGGGGTACCACACTACTCTACCGTACCGATTAGACGCGTTCACCTCGCGATTCCGCGTTACACACCAGAATATTACGCGCCCCCATTCGTTGCTCATTAAAAACTTCAACATCGCATTTTACTTGGATCGGCCGATTGTGCCAAAAAAAACGTTGCAATCCATTTACAAGTCTGCCGGTGGACCTCGAGCGTCTCCATCTTATCGATAACAGGCCTATGGTTGACCCTGTTAACGGTACTCCTCTGGTCGATGTATATGTGACAGTGGAGGTCCTTATTGGCGTTTTTGCAAAAATCACAATCGTTTGTCATTTCTAGCAGCTGCGTCCTCGTGAAACGTCGATGCACAAATCCGCGCTGAAATGTGTGCCAAATAAGTTATTCGCGGACATATGATTGGTTAAGCGCCTAACTATTATTCTTTCAAACATGGCTCAAGCAATTGAACATCATGTATTGGTGCTAAGACCTGCTAATTTTCTTAAAACAGGGAACTAGTTTTTAAAAAATACTGGGCAATGTCATCAGGTATGAGACTGCGCTTGCGTTTCAAGCACAAAAGTTGCCTGTAAACATACTGATCATTAAACTTGATAGGGGCGAGTTGCGGTACATCGTAGGACCCCAGGACGTCGACGTGCATGAGACGGTGGTTACTTCTGGTGGTAGTTGAACCGAGATGAGAAATGAAGTAGTTTAACGTTCTCTTCATCAGTTGATACCGAGTGTGAGGCTGATTCCAAGACTGGTGGAGACTCATTGCTGGTGAGGCGCGAGTTGGCATGAAGGAACAGGGACCGGCTGTCCTTGACGGTTATGCTCACCTCGATCAGGATGCAAAGACGCTTCGTTGATTTTGTTATGCGTTTCCGATGGTATGCGGTGGACGAGGCGGGGCCCGCATACAAAGAGATGAGTCGCTTGAGACGGACCACATATGAGCGCACACTTTTGAGCTTCTTGTTGACCACCTTAGGGGTAAAGGCTTCGATAAGGGAGCAACAGCACTGAACATATTGTTCAACTCGTCAACATCAGACAACAAAGACATTGTGTAAAATTCAACCTAAGGGTGTAAATATGAGTTCGAGGTTAATTTTTTACATAAAACCACGCAATGCAATTGCATAACCTGATACCCATCATTTAATCCACACATTGTTGGTAGGGAGGACGTTTAGCTACAATGAGCAACATAAAAGACATGACAACAAAAACATGACACAAAAGCTCTCAAGAGAGAAGAAAGCTGTCGCGGCGTTTGTCGTATGCTTTCATATTTGTCTCTTTTCGTTATTGCTGTTGTTGCTGCTGCTATTGTTGTTCTTGTTAGCTCTATTGCCGAGACGTAGCCCACCACCGCCCGTGCTCACAATTCAGCACCGTAGAGTAGCTGCGCAAGCAGCCCAATTCCTGCCATCTCGTTCCTCGTCTCTCTCATTGTTAACCGAGTCGCGTAGCGATTAAATCGAGTATGAAATCCCCTTTCAGATGACCCAGCAAGACTAGCACAGACGAAGGCCGGTCCCACCCTTCCGCCGTACCCACGCGTTATTGCTGCGGCGGTCACGTCGAGGTCAGCGTCCACCGCCTCTCCCGTGCTTTCCTAGCGCTGTCGTAGACAACCGACCATACGCTTGCTTATGACAGCTTACACTCACAATTTGAGGTCGCCTGAGAGGCCCTGTTAAACTGCACCATTTACTTTTCTGAATCGCTCCACGTTTTGACTGTCTGAGTGAGCTGGACATTGTGTCGTACGTGTTCGAAAAGAAACGTGGTCTGCCATTGATTTCGTTAGCATACTGGCATGGTCATGTGTCCAAGTGGGTAAGCCTAATCAAAGAAAAAGCGCTGCTTTACAGGTAAAGAGACTTAGACATAAAGCGTTCAACGGCAGCAGTGAGCAGCTCTCCCTCTTCTCAAGAAATTTTGCTCAAAGCCTAAGTACCACCTTCTCGGTCGGATCAGCAGTCTCAATCGGAAGAAAGTGCGACCTCAAAACAGTGGCGACACACTTAGTAGCAGATCCGATGACGGTGAATCCGAAAAAAAAGCATTGCGATTCCGATGCCGTGCATTCTGAGAACTTCTGAAAGTTAAATCTGCAGTGCAAGTCTTTTCTGGAACTATGCTAACTGTCATATACATTTTTGTATGTTTATAGATATATATTAATCAAGATCGGGCCGGTTTGTACAGCAGATGACTTCAATGGTCAGTTCTGGACTGACCCTGACCGGTGGATGACGCATAAGTCTAACGTATACAAACGGTGTCTACAATTATATCATTAAAAATAATTGTTGACGGGTTACCGGTCCACAGTTTTCGTGGCACAAGGTGGTGATCCTATTGCCGACATTTCTTGTCGAAAAGTGGCTATTCATGCTCAATATGTTACAGGACCACCTGCTTTAAGGTGTACGGGTTTTATTAAATGGCAAAAGTCAGTATTGAAGCTTACCAGACTAGGTCAAGCAAACATCGTAATGAGCACTAATTATATGGCTGCTATTGATGACATGATTAGAGATAACCGAAGTGTTTGCGAATCGAAGCGAAATGTGTACAGAAGTGAGTTTGTGATTCAGCAGTGAGTCAGTTGCGATTTGATTAAAAAATGTTTGGACCACTTGAGAAACGTTTGTGAGGTAAACGTTGAACAATATATGTATATATATATATATATATATATATATATATATCTATATATATATATATATATATATATATATATATATATATATCTAGCGAGAGAAAAAAAGAGATATAGTTAATGGGAGAGAGAAATGAGTACATTCGCATTCAGCGGCTAACCATTTGGGCTAACCATCGGAAGTGGCCGTGTGAGTTGGACTGCTAATGGCGGAGGAGTTCCATTTAGTTGGCTTCGTCGTTCTTTTCTTTTTCTTCGTCGTCGTCGTCGTCGTCCTCAACAATACCCTGTACTCACTTGCGCTTTCAATTCAAAGAGCGAGTGGTTAGCGTCATTATTCCTCGATTACGCGTCTGGCACACATATCCCTCGAGACGCAATTCTCGCACGAACCGCGAGCTTCTCGTGCAACAACAGGGCTCTCTTGCTCTCTCTCTCTCTATCTCACTCAGTGCTGATCTTTCTCCCACTGCTCATAGTGCCAACCGGTACTTCGATATCTTCGGCGCGACATTTCGCAGAAGCAGAACTTAGTGATAGAAACTCGGAAAAATAGAGAGATAGACGGGTACATGTCTATCTCTCTATACGTTGAGAGCGAGAGACTCTCGCGCTAACGATGGCCAGCGGTTAGGTCATCAGCGGGAAGAGCTAGGAACTCGGAAAAACTGACTGTTGGGCATAACGACGCCCAACACGCCACAGGCACCGCCGGCAGACCTGTCCGTAGAGGTCAGCTGAGGGAAAACTCGAATCGATACGATCAGCGTAGTTCTCATCGCAGGGTTTCCGATACCGGAGCACGCGCGTTTCCTCCACCTCCGCGAGGCGCGGTGTATGGCGATGATTTACATACACATCGAAGGCAAAAAAAATACCTCCGGGATCCGGTGCGCCCAGGCGTCTGGCCCGCCTGGACACCGTTGCAGCAAACGGACGTTTTCACACCGAACCTAAAACGAGCCTTGGAGATCTTCGGAATTTGGTCGCGTGTACGTATGTTCTTCTTGCTGGAGTGCACACACTGTGCATTTACTAACATTGATCACCATCGATGGACAGCCGAAATCGGCAACACACCAACGATAGCATAGATAGTAGTGGTGGTAACGCTGTGGAGGCGAAGCGTTGCATGAGCAGCTTGGTTTGCCCATTTTGGCTCTGTGCCTATACGAGCTATACCTGTTACCATTAATACATATTTATTAGCATTAGGGCAAACTTACTTACATGTCGGCATTAGACGAAAATAATCTTCACAATTCAAGACAAGACTGATTGCTTCGGTTCTGTAGGCTGGCAATGCTAACAAAAATTGAACTCGCCGCCGCGGTTCGTAATCTACATGTAGCATATCATTTATTTCACTTTTTCCAAGTTGTTTAAATGTGAACTGGTATAATGTATATGTCACCGGGGATAGTATGTATATATATATATATATATATATATATATATATAATTTATAGTCATTTTCGTATTCAGATACTATTATAGAGTCATATTCGGCGCGCCAATTTTGTGACGATATACCCCGTGTTCGCTCTACATGCAGAATGAAGGAAGGCGCAATACGATCCAGGGGTGTGGATTCCACCCCTCCGGCGCAGGTAATGATGCAACCACCGTGCACTGAGTAGCGGGTTATCAGGTGCCTCTTAGACTGCAGGGGACGACCCTTCCTGTGTTCACCGGATCATGGCGGGTGACGAGGCGAACCCCGCCGGCACATCGCTAGGCTTTTGCTCAAAGCTGTGCTTAACAATGCTAGCGCGGGTGTCACAGGTAACATGGAACGATCGATAAGGGTTCCGATCATGAGTGAAATATGGCGCACACAACGTATAATAATCTATTTGTGTATTTTTCAGCAACCACATGTTTCTGTTTAGAACCGCAGACTTCACCGTATCTAATGGATTCTAGTCAGTGTACCGACAAATGTTCCCATGCAACTTCAATACCATAACTTAACACACGCGTAATTTTGGTATCGCACTTTTCCGCAATGTGTAGGCCAGTCCCTTCGACTTGAGATGATGATTTCCAAACAGTTGACGTAGGAAACGCAGTCAGTTCGTGGTCCACTTCATGTCAATGGGTCTCCATTTGAAATACGCCTACTACGTCAGTACTTTATTACCTTGCACATATTCACGTTGATGTCATTATATATATTACATATGCATGTTTTAATTTGTTGTTATACTATGTGATTACTTGTAGGCTAGTTATGTTAAATAGTTAAGGAGTTGTTGTTACCTTGCCTTGGTATTGACGCCACAATTCTCTCGGTAGAGTGATGGCAGCAACGGACCTTAATGGCCAACCGTATAAGTATGTAACTCACGTCAAAAAGATAGTAAGATAACATGCGGCTTGCATATGCTATGGCTTGTTGGCTTAAAAAGGCACTAGCTTCACACGCAAAAGTACGAAAAGTCTCCGAAATCATCATTCGGGCATCCGTTAGCACTTCGCCTATCATATCGGAATGGAAGGAGTCACATACAAGATATGCAGAACATGCCACCTTGCGCTTTCACATGAAGCATCTGAGCATGAAATGTTGCTTTTTTCTAATAGTGAGTGCATTAGTTTGCAATTCTTCCTGAAGTCTAATAAAAGATTTGTTTTGTTTTGCAGTTCCTCCCAACAATTACGTCACGAACATCGCGCTGCATTACTCAGGTAAGTCTTTTTTTTATTTTTAAACATGTTAGACACGCACATATGTGCTTGTTTGTTTTGTTTTATTAACCCTAAGAAGAAATAAGAATACAATATTAACCATGATACGGTGGACAACCAGTGGAAGAGACGGCCGGCGACTTTAATTTGGTAGGTTTCGGCTCTGCACATATTGTAACAGATACGGAGAATATTACAGCATGCTGCGTTGAAAAAATGTGCATTTTTAAACGAAGACTGGGTCTTCCAACAAACGCCAGAAACACATTGGAATATACGTTCGCGATGAATTCAGAGTACAGATATTTCAGCTCTTAACCACAAAGCCTTCTTGGAATTCCCGCCAGCTATACTTTCAAAGGGTATCCACCAGACTTTTACACCGACCCCGCATATTGAGCCAGATTTACAAAGAGCCTTTGCGCCAGTGCCGTTACATTGCGACCTGTTACAGCGTTTTACCATCGGCTTTTCCGTGCAGTAGAATCCCACAACCCAAGGGCCCAAGAGCTGTGTGTGCTGTCTCTGCGGTAACTTAAGCAACCTGTGTCATTTAGACGGCTCGATTTCTCTCGCCCAGCTTGAGCAAGAGAGCTCTTGATGATATCATGTTTTTTATAGTTACTATAAATGCTTAATATGTATTATATTTATAGACATAAACAGCTGAGGTGAAATGGAAATAAAATTATACAATAACACTTTTGTAGGCATATAAAAAAGTCATTTTGTATGGATGCATAATAATGATCATGATGTGTCATGTCCACTGGTTTCACACTAATCCTTACAGTAATGTCGTCGAGCCATATATTTAGTGGACTGTATAGAAAGGCACCAGCGTTTCTGGATGCCACATTTGCGTCCCTAACGCGTATAAGAAATACTTCCCTTTCTTTCATGATGAGGTGACTTTTAAACGCTTCTGGACACCTTTCGTCTAGTAGTGGCAACTCTTTACCTGCGACATCGATGCCACTTATGCAGGACGCCTTAA
>QVRM01002264.1:0-105190 GCA_003439945.1 Dermanyssus gallinae
ATAGAAGAGCAAAATAATTTCTTCTCTTATTTATAAAGTAGGTAATCGAAAATGAAGAGGGCTATTATAATAGGTTATGCCAGAACGGAAAGTAAAATCCTACACCATTAGTTCGACTGAACGATATAGTCTCTATGCTACTAGAAAGCGTCCAGAATCACCGCGGGTGCGGACATCGTAGTACCCCCACGAAGGATAACCAAAAAGGAAGCCATTTTCTTTCATAAAACCAATAGACCCACTTTAGTCTGAAGGTCTAGCAGAATGGATATATTCATATCCGAAGAAGAATACTATACTAGTAATAATAATAGTCTATGAACACCCGTACATGTGTCTGTGATACCCTGTCAAGCAACGTATCAGCATGCCCTGTTGACGCAGTACCTATTTGGGCTATACAGCTTTAATTCGCGAATTTACCGTGGAGAAGTTGTTTCTGTACAAAAACTGGCAACTAGCAAGTCGCCTGACCTAAACAATTTTGTAAACGAACATCTTCAGCAAGCAATTATTCTTGCGCCATGTTGGACGATTTTATTAAGTGCATGTCTAAGAACAGATATGATACCCGCGACATAGAAGAATTGCGTTATCTCTCTAATTTCCAAGGGAAAATGAGATGTAACCGCGACCCCATGTGGACGAGAATTGCAACGAAGAACAGCACCTAGAAACTGATAGTGTGTCTCATAGTGCATCGGTTAACCTCGTATTTTTTACGCAAACAGCCGTTGCCGGGAAAGCTGCATGTATTCCTAGCCCGAAGGTCAACAATAACAGCATCGTCTGCGACGTCTCAGCTAAATCGCTTGGTCCGGAGAATACGTTTGCGCGTCTAATTGCTGGCCGGCAAATCCAGGCGATGAAAGCAGAATACATAGGCTTCGTGTGCGCCAGAGGGAACCTCTACTCTGCTTGATCTCATTCTGCGTTTTTACTAGTGCTGTCGCTAATAGTTAAACTTTTCCGGATTTTTATTGTTGGGGCTTGTAACACACTACGAGGCGAGTGAGGACTCTAAGGAGGAAGCCGTAAAAAAAGCAAAGGCTTAGCTTTCGTGGCTGTATATGAGGAGATTGTATTATCTTCTAAAAAAAGCTACTTCGTAAGGGACGTCAATTAGTTTTTCTTCACTCTACCAGTCTGAGAACTCCTATCTCTGTCGGGTTCTGGTGGCTACCAGAATCAATTATATAGACGTGGCTATTCCAGGCTCTGACATTAGCCTGACGTATATGCGTTGGAAGAGTGAGACAGAGTACGCTATCTAAAAATATACACATTTGGTGCTGCAATGGGCTAGATGGAAGTCCTCGACCATCTTCTGCACGGGTTTATGAAGTACGCCAGGACTTTGCTTTTATTAAAGAACAAGGAGGTGATGTGTTTCCCCACTGTTTACGAAGAGAAGAAACGGAACCCTCATTGCTTCAGAGTTATGCTACTAAATAATGATAATGTTTCATGTACTAGATCGGCGTTACATCGAAACGAACATTCTGCAAATACATCCAGACCGAACCTATGACCACATTTGCGTTGTGTACGGGTTTGTTTTTTGCACCCCGTTTATGTGGCTTATGGTCAGCGGGTTTTTGTATATCATATTAGTTGCTTTTCTCGTAATTCGACTTCAACGATAGAAAAACAAACCTCAACTAATGAGGGGCAAACATTTGTCACATAGACTAAGCTCAGAAGCAAAAAGCAAGCATAGTAATAATAATAATAGTAGTAATAATAATAATAATGATAGTAATAATAATAATAATAATAATAATAATGATAATAATAATAATAATAATAATAATAATAATAATAATAATAATAATAATAATAATAATAATAATAATGTAGTTAGCTCGCTACTCTCATGATGATAATGCTCCATTCAGTCACTTAGTACCCACTATCAGTCGACCGACCGGTCTGTTGGTGCTTGCTCCTACCAACGATTGATTCCGCTCTTGGCAGCTTAGCGCGTTGTTGTTGTTTTATTGCTGTTGTTATCGTTGCTGCTACTGTTGTTGTTGCCGCTGTCGACACAATGAATGGCGTAGTGTAACGCTACGGCACAACCTCTTACGAGGACGGTACACAGTGGCATCCAACATGCACCGCTGATCTGACACGAATGGCCGCCATCTTGGCGGATGCCCTTCACACACGTGGGACCGCTCTACGCAGCGCAGCACTATCATTGTGGTGGCCGGAAGTGTAGTAGTGTAGTAGTAATAATAGTTAATCGTCGTACAGTAAGTAGTAATGAGCAGAAGCGGTACTAGTCCTACCAACGGACAGAGTGGAACAGAATGGACAAACGGGCTCAGTTGAGTCTACATCATATGTTGTAAATCGTAGTAAACCCGACGGTGTGAACAACGTTGATGACGGTCATTACTATAGTGGTGGTGGTGGTGGTGGTGATGATAATGATGATGATGATGATGATTACGACGATCCACATGGTTAAAGTAAAAACGTTAAACAAATCTCGGTCAAACTCTTCACAGTGTCGTCGCGGTAAGTCGTTAGCCCACTCGCCTTCCTAGCCTCTGTTGTTGTTGTTGCTGCTGCTGCTGCTGCTGTTGTTGCTGTTGTTGTTGTTGCCGTTGTTGTTGCTGTTGTTGCTGTCGTCATAGTCATCATCATCATCGTTGTTGTCGTTGTCGTCTTTGTGCTTTGTGACACGTCGATATCAAGCGATTCTCGTTCGATCCGTTCGCACGTTGTTACTAGCGTCTTTACGCGTGGCAGCGAAGAGTCACGCCCGCTATTCCCGCCCTGTTTGACCTCTTCTTCGTCGACACGCACAACTGCCGTGATCGTGAGTGGTGCCGACGTTCTCCTATTTTCATTCTTCTTTACGTTGCGGCTGCTGCTGCCGCCGCTGCTATGTACGCCTCTACTTGTTCCCTTCCTGGTCTCTTTTCTTTTCACGTTTTTGCTTTTCTCTCTTCTTGCTCTCCATTATCGCCCGCCCGGTCGGCCGTCTGCCCTCTCCGAGACCCACCTTCTAGTTAGCTTAGCCAACATGTAGCTCGAGACGTCCATCATGTCCACCAGCTGTCGGGGCCGACGTCATCCTGCCACGAAGGGAAGCGTCCTCTGGCCATCGTGGAACCTTGACGTCTTGAATCGGTCCGGCGGTGGGCGGTGGATGCGTAGACACACTCACGAACACACACACACACATATATTTATATATATATATATATATATATATAAAGAGAGAGAGAGGGAGAGAGATAGAGACACACATATATAGATTGATAGATACATTAATAGAGAAGATATAGATATATAGATAGATACTTACTTGTAGATGGCTGTTCGGCACTCCCACAGCCGCCGGTTTCAGTATGTGTGAGCGTCGGCGCCGGTCATCACGTCACGTCACGATGGCGGCCGACTCGGCGACCCGGCGACCCGGCGAAGCACCGACTAACGCACAGACGCATGTATCTCCTGGGTGGTCCTTGCCCGCTGAGTCCGCTCTTTCAGCACCGCTTGGCTTTCCCTCCATCCGGTGGTCGGGTTGGTTCGGGTAGAGAGAGTAGAGCGTCCGACTCGATTACTGTTGCTCTACGTACAGGACCCAACTCGGCGCGGTGCAGCGGGCTCACCCACCCTTGACAACCTCTCACCTCCGTTAGCCTTGTCGTACCGTAGTACCACTGACCGTCTGTCCGTCCGTCCGTCCGTCGTAAGCCTTGTCGTGGTGCAGCAAACGCTGCCGGCCTGCCAGTTTCAAGGGTTGCCCTTCCAACGCCCACGCAGCATGCGAGCATTTTCTTCCTCTGATGTCGGCGAACCTCGGCATCGTTCTCGGAGGCGTTGTCGATGACACCACTACCGTCGCCTGGGAGACAGTCACTGCGTGTGGACAGGACAGATCAGCTACGGCGACGAAGAGGGCGAATCCGCTTTCGTTCACGATCACAATGTGGACGAATCTGACTCTTGGCTCCTACAAGAACAACAGTGGTAGCAGCAATCGGTGACAGAGCTTCGTCTACTTCTCTGAGAAGCAGAACGTATCATCTGTTCATGTGCTTTCCTTGTACTCTTGTCGTCCTTCATTATTCGGTTCCCTTCAGACTGTGCTCCTGCCCAAGAAGACTAACAAGCCCCTGGCCTAAGCACTTCATTCATAAATCCACTTGTATTCTAATATTGACCCAACCCTCGTGACAGGCTGTAGACGGTCGTGAGATATTTCTTTCGTTGACCGGCAAGCGAAAGTCCCTATTCTGTATCGGTCCTACCTCGGGTGTTCATTGCCTTAAGATTGAAGCCCGATCTGCCCGCTTTGTCGTCAGTATGTGTCATCATTGCACGGTACGGCAGTTCCATGATCAGTGAGGATTTAGGGCTCAGCTAAACAAAAAACCGCGCGGAACCTGCACACTCAGTTGCTATCTCGCGCAACTGTCAAAATGGTGTGTTTTGTTCCAATAGCAATAGTCTTGGCTGGGGTGGTGTCGACGATATTTGCCCAGCAAAGATCGTCAAGCAGCTACCTGCAGTCGGACCATGAGAAGGCAATGTATCTCCACTCGATCATCAGGTAGGTGGATAAGCATGGCATCTCAGCGATGACTGGCCTGCAGGAGAAATATATATATATATATATGGCAGCTTGCATTCAGACAAAGCAAGGCAGAGCTTGCATGTCGTCCGACTATTAGCGTTCTAACCGCTGCTTTGGTTGTTATCGATGCTGGTAGATCAAACCAGAGTGCCGTCATTGTGCTTCGAGACCCCGTCCTGCGACATGCGCTGTCTGAACAGACCCTACTGGACGTGTTTATGGTGCCCTCGAGGCACGGGCTGGCGCTTACCATCGAGAACAAGAAGAACATTCGATTCGGGGCCAATATTCCTCAAGGTAGGCAACTTTTCTCTGACCTGACGTCCAGGCAAGGCTAACAAAACCTTCGTTGAAGCCCACCTCGCTTACATGTGTTAAACGTGTTTTAAGCATTCCTTTTTTTGTATAGGCTGGATTTCTTCAGAAATGAATACATATGTATATATGTATATATATATATATATATATATATATATATATATATATATATATATATATATATATATATATTACATATATATACAAATTGAAAATTATAAGGTTTAATGATGTTTACGGTTGACAAACCGCTTATGCACAGAAATGAATTTCGCAAGTGATGACCTTTGTTTAGCATATCTCAGTGTACCTGAATACATTGGGCTGATATGTAAATGAACAGGTGTTAGCAGATTGCCAACAAGTATTTTTCCACTGACAATGTATCGACACCGAATGGCTATTTGAGCAAGGAATAGTGGACATTTGTAAGGCGGTTTCCAGTTGAAAGTAAAAACTGTTTGACTCTATGATTGCGGGTATCTCCAGAAGCCAGAGATGCATCCACTGTTTTTCTCGGCAGTTTTCAGTTTTGTTTGTTGATTTCATGTATGGTCGCAAGCGTTTAGACAGATGGTCCACACACGTGCAGAGGTACTTCTGCTAGCTATTCGTATAACACTTGATTAGTTTTGTTTAATTTTCTAGACGTTCTGTTTTCTTCCTCTATGTCGTAGTTCAATGCAATATCATACGACGCCTACTTGAAACAAGGCATGCATTTTACCCTGAAATGGCATTCCAAAAAAGCGTCACTGTATACTACTATGATTCTACGTTGATTGTTAAATAATCTCTCTCTCTGTTGAATCGCGCGACGTTGCACGAGCAAAACCACTAGAGTTTGCGTCGATGATACATTCGCTAGGGCAAACATATTAAATGCTGAAAACGCACCAAGGCCAGTATAAACATACGTACACCAATAAATACTCAAATATATGGTCGAAACATTACATGATGACACCATGACACCACGATTTACTTCAAGGCTAGTAGACAATGCACCGAGGCAGCAGGTTGATAGAGGACAAATTTGAGCATTTGCTGCCATCGCCGAAGGTGTGTTATTAACTATGATAAAACAAATTAGAAGACGACAGTAATTTGATTGAAGTCTAGCTAACCTTGGCCAAATGCTGCGGTCGCCGAAGTCGGCGTCATGTTTTCGCGTTTTTTACTCGATCGGCCAGCTTCGATCAAGCTATAGCATAGTCACAGCTTAATGTTGTAGTTCTAGCTACGACGAGATGATTTGCAGCTGCAGCGCGTGAAGCTTAATCTCGTCTTAAGCTACAGAATCTACGCCCGAATAACAGAGTGAAACCGTGCGATACGTGTCGAGAGATCTTTGCTGACGAGAGACGACTGTGTTGCAGAGTATGATACACGCAGACACCTACAATAAGTGCAACACTTTACAAGCAATGATATATATATATATATATATATATATATATATATATAAATATATTTAAAAAAATATATATATATTGTTATATATGTTATTGTACGCGGGCAATGGCGGTGAGGGCGGGTGTGCATCGCCGTGCGTATTGTACTTCTTTCGGTACGAGTCGGGTTGTCTCCGCAGAGAAGAAAAGCGTAGAAAGGCCAAAATCAACGAGTGACTGAACGTTGTGCGATCACATTAGCACGCAGATCGCACCAGTGTCTCTTCTAGCTAGTTCCTGCCTGACATGGAATTGACAGCTTTGATCTAGATGGCCAATCTGTTGAATTTTTTTAATGTCGTTTTTGTCGTTTTCGTCGCTACTGAAACTAGTGCTATTAGTGTTACTAATGCTCCTGTGGGTTGTGCATCTTTGCCTAATGTTGGTCACTACAATGTTATCGTGTCAAATGGTAGGCCATCTCCAAGTTATTGCTTTCCGATTTGCCTTCTTCCCAAGCCGATGTTCTTGCTAACATAAACATCCTAATGTGAGTTCACTAAAGCTTTGCACTCGCTTCTTGTAAAAACAATGTCTTTAACAAATGTGCACCCAATATATGTATATATATATATATATATATCGCTTCTGCTAGCGATTTCTCAGCCTCGGATTTGTTTATGTTTAGATAGCTCAGACGAGGTGTGGCCAGGTCCATCATTCTAGCAGAATATCATTAGAAGCCTTCTAGTTGGCAAGCCACGTTAGTAAATCGTTTTTGTGTAAATAGCTATAATATTAATAATAATAATAATAATTCTGGGCAAATTGTATCTCGTTTTGCCTTCTCATTAATAATACGAGTATCAAACAGATCTTTCTGCAGATATATCATATCATCTTTATTGAAAAAGGGGTATTACAATAGAAGCAAAGTCGTTTCGAATCTGTGAACGACGTCCAATCCTCCAGGCAAATGAGTTGTTCACAACGTCCACACGAGCAACCTCGTGGGGGTGGATGGAGACGCCGCTCCGGAGATTATTTGGTTTTAGAACAAAACACCTAGTAATAAGATTCTGACGCGCTAGCTGTTTAAACGTGCGGTAATCGGCATGGGATTGACCACATTATTAGATTACACATTCGAAACGCGGCTTTAACAACCTCGGCTATGTGAGGCTTAAATTTCATTTGGCGGTCGAAAATTACCCCAAGGTCTTTGTAGCTTGAGACTTCAGGAATGGGCTGGCCATTTAGCATATACTGAATAGTGTCTGGCATTGTCTTGAGAACGGCAGACTTGGATGTAGATATTTGTATGCGGTTTTCCTCTGCCCATAATGATACGGTATCAATCGCTTTCTGTAGAGTAGCTATGTTGTTGTTGTCGTTTTTTGCCTCAACATAGATTTTAAGATATGTATGTGATAACGGGCAAGTACAACATACGTAATGCTGAGCGAGTTAAAGTCCCGGCCGGGGAAGGGCGCGGCAGAGTTTAGTTTCCTTTGCTCTGGAAACGTTGACGTCTCATTTCGTTTCATAGACGACAGACGTTATCGGGTATTATTAACACCACAAATATGCCAAAAACCACCAAAGCAGCAGCAACAATGAACAATGATAAAATCAGCAGCAGCAGTAAAAACAACAACCGCCCCAACTATAACATCAGAATAGTCACAAAAGGTAGTAATAATAAAAAAAAATTTAAACTTTATTTAGATTTTGGCGTAATTTCCACCAATTTTTATACGTATTTTTTAGGCGGTCGATTTATTGTACATTCTTGAGCGTTCACGTATATTTGTGGACGCGGTGGATTCTTGCATTAAAACATACCTCTAAATCGCTATATTTTCTAACTCCAGCGCGATAGAATCCAGCATCCGTTCGGGTGAATCAAAACCTTTCTCCCTCACGTTTTTAAATTAGGCAAAAATACATAAATCGCACGGTGTTAAGTCGGGTGAATAACCTGGATGCTTCTCCGGCGTGACTCCAGATGCGGCGTCAGAAGCTTCAGTGTTTCCAGCCCGGTGGGCTGACACATTCTCGTGGCGAGGGAATAATTGCCTAAGAGATGCTTTAGAGTTCTCTCTTTCTCTCTGGCGAGCGCAGTAAACATGTTTGGTAGGCATTCTGTGGTATACAAGTTGCTAGTCATCCTACTACCTACTTCCAGTTCGACCATGGTCACAATTTCACAATTTTTTGGAAGAAGTAGATTGTGATCATCATTTTTACAGGCGATCGTTGTTGTCGCTGCGCTTTTGTGGGTGGATGCACTCGAACGCCTAACCACTGCGAGCTTTGGCACTTGTGTAGAGGGATATGATAATGTATTTATGTCTCCTAGCCCTTGACGATTCTTGAGAATAAAGAAGAATGGCCATCTTAGCAGAAATGATTGAGCCAGAAATACCCGCGCCGCGTTTTCACTCTGCGAAAAAGCACATAATGCTTGGTATTACGCGGTGCCAAAGTTTCCTCTAGCTATGTATATATCATGTCTGTTACAGCCTTCACACAATCTATACTTTCTTTGCTCGCTGTTTTTCGTAGACGCCATTCACGCGGTGCGTCGTACCGATTAAAATGTTCACTTCGACATTCTGTGCATCCTCTATACCTTCTGTTGCCAACGGGACCGTAGAATGAAGACAGTCGAAAATGCGCGGGTTCACACACTCACTGATTCTTATTTATTATATTTCACGATACGACAGAGACCAATACGGCAGCGTCGCCTCTCTTCGTATTATTGCCTAGCCTAGCCCACTATTCTATGTCCCGGCGGTTAGCGCAAAGCTGTTTCGCCGCCAGAACTCACACACAGTACACACTTAACAATACTGCTGTGCTACTCAACTACATATATGTACATATATATATATATATATATATATATATATAAATCTACCTGCGCCTGCTAACCACGATCACTCACCACCCTAGGGCAGTATCACTGCCACGCTCACGCCGCTGTCTAAGGGTTTGCACGCGTTACGCCGAACGCTCGGGATAGCAAGGGCTTGATGAAATGGAGCGCATCCCTTTTTATACGGGCGGCGACCGGCACAGTGACAGTGCGCGAACAGTGCAGTGGCGGGTTGTGCTAACAGTGCAGTCGCGGGTTGTGGCTAACAGTGCCGTGGAGGGTTGTGGCCAACATACAGAGATCATCCTCATCATCACGGCGCGCAAATACAAACTTCTCTGCGGCCTTCCAATATGCAACACCTTCTGTACATACCATCTAGGGATGGGGCATCATTCCCAGCAGCAGATCAAAGCTCTTATGAACACTTAATCTTCGCTGGAAGTTGTACAAAAAACAGCACGCATCCCGATGTTTATGTTCAGCTATTGTGGCACCGACACAATCTGCTCGCCATTTTCTCCCAAAAATTGTGCACTTCTCACTGTCGGATGGCCTCATCTTTGTTGATGTTTTGGTTTCCACCAAAGCATCAACAAAGGTAAGCCCATCCGACATTGGATTCGATTTTAACTCGCTCTTAATTACGCGGGAATTTCCCCAGGTGCCTACGAATCTTGAACGTTTAGACGACCCAAAACGTTACTTTCTTGTATTTTCTGAAAATTCCTACTGTGTATTACAATCAGCAGCCGACGGCGTCGCCTGAAAATGGCATGTTTTCTTTGCGAAATACCTAGGATTATAAATTTCGCTTGACCTCACTCATCACATGATTTATGTCGTACACGCTTTACTGCAAATTGTTCGTTACTGATCTTCGTTTTAGGACTCTCAACTATTTTTTTTGTGAAAGGGATGTCTTTACGCATATTACCAATAAATGTTATTTGTGGGATCTGTGGGACTTGACACTGGCCGTTTAAGGTCATGTGTAAGACTTACTAAAAACTCCTCTTGACGCTTATCCCATAGCCCAGATATGTCCGAAACACTTTCTGGTAATACCTTCAGTATATGCTGCTTGACCTCTAATCCCTTGATATCAGGGTAGGGCACGTTTGCTCGTTCCTGCATAACCTTGCCTATAGTTTTGGGTTTAGTAGCAGCTCGTTTCCAAATATCCGTGATGGGGTGGTCTAGCATCACACCCAGATGCTTCCCGTCGCTCCACTCATGCTACATGGTCCTCCTTCTAATTTTGGTTCGACTGTCTTAGATGGTAGCCTTCCATCTAACTCTTCACTCTCTTTAGAGCTTCACGGGCCTTACCTTCAAGCTCTATGTCTTTCTCTTTTGCGTTCCGTTCGGTCATTACCAGTGCTGCGGGTTGTCCGCGTAGGCAATCGTTGTCACCTCTTCAGGGAAATAGTCCAGCTCCAAAACGCCACGACGATGTTAAACGCACATTTTTGACATTTCAGACAGAAAATTTCAGACCAAGCAAAATTTTAACCCAGCTAACTTCCATAAAAATTGTAGGCAAAAAGGCTCACGTATCGGGGCCGCATCGGACACTACCAAAGGAGGTGATCATCACGATCAATGCAGCCTGCGATCGGCTCATCAACAAGGTACAAGATGCGAAGTTATATATATATTACATTTACAATTATGTTTATTTCACTCAAATTGAGTATAATATACATTTCAAAAATGTTTCTTCATGAAGCTCTACATTCTTCACGCTTCCGACAAGAGAAGTAGTGCAACGATTTTCGGTCCAGCGCTGTGCATTCCACTGTATGGTACTTGGCACACCGCTGCAGGCAGAACCGGCAGGTGCACAACTCGTACTCCTCGTGAAAGGTTGCGTTTGAACATACCAGGTAGTGATAACCATGCACTATGTACCTGGTGTATACGTGGCGATTGTCACATGCAGGACCAGACCAAAGGTGCAAGGCATTAAAAGCGTCCAAACCACCGATTTCCCGTCTGGCCGGTTCGACTTTAGCTTCCCACTCCGAAATAAAACATTCGTAAGGTACTGTACGCGGCATCTTCAGCCTTAGTCGGATTGTTTCAGCAGCCGGTGGGCAGCCTGACATGAGATACACAAAGCGGCTCCTCGCTCGGATAGGCAAGCAGAGCACTCGCTTCATATATAATGAAAAACGTCTTTCAAGCTGGTTAAAATTTGCCAGCGTGAGGTGGTTCCACACCCTGTCAAGACCGCACATCAGCCCCGGAACAATCTTAAGCATGCAGAGCTTCACTGCTGAGAGAACGGACAGTCTTCGGACATTATATATATATATATACAGGTAGTTCAACAAGTTCTTAAAATGAGCTTTTCAGAATTCGAATTTTTTCGCGCTTTCACCGCTATTGGAAACGGCAACTTTTCGATTGCTAGCAGTCAAAATATTATGGTGATTGGCAGTTGCGATTTCGTTTGATCGCTTTTCCCGTGCAACGTATCGGCGTGATTTTGAAAAATTGAGAAAAAAGAGTTTCGAGTGGTTATCAAGCGTTTTTATTTCAAAAGTTGAAATGCGACCCAAGTGAAAACTGAGTTAGACGAGGTGTACGGTGACTCTGCGCCATATTTTGCCACTGTTTCCAACTGGATTAATGAGTTAAAAAGAGGTCGCAGGAGCACCGAGGATGAACTACGTTCAGGACGCCTAAAAACGACAACTGATGAGGAAAACGTGGAAAAAGTGCGAAAAATCGTTGCCGCAGATAAGCGAGTTAACATTAAGGAGATATCGGAGGCCTTGGGGATCAGTTTGGGTAGTGTGCATTTCATCCTGCACGAGAACTTGAAGATGAAAAAACTCAGAGCAAATTGAGTGCCGCATTTGCTCAACCAAGGCCAAAAAGACGCGCGTGCTTCCGCTTCACAGCGAAATTTAGCCAAGATGTCGAAAAATCCGTCGGATTTTTGGCGCAAATTCGTGACCGTCGATGAAAGCTGGGTCCATCACTACACTCCCGAGACCCAAGAAGCATCTCGCCAATGGTCCCCTGGTGAAGGACCTCCGAAGAGGGTGCGGACAACGGCATCGGCCGGAAAGATGATGGCTACGGTTTTTTGGGACCAACGTGGAATAATTCTGGTCGACTACCTTGAGAGCGGTAAAACGATCTCAGGAGAATATTATGCAAGACTGTTGGACTGCCTGAAGCAAGAACTCGTCGTGAAACGGTCCGCTTTGCAGAATAAGGTTGTCCTGTTTCACCAGGGCAATGCTCCTGCACACAAGTCGCGGCAAGCATCGGCAAAACTGGCCCAACTGAGGTTTGAACTTATTGAACAACCTTCCTATTCTCCAGACCTGGCCCCCTCTGATTATTTCCTCTTCAGACATTTGAAGAATCGTCTCGGTGGAAAGCGTTTTTCCAGCAATGAAGAGGTTACAACTGCTGTCAATGCCTATTTTCAGTCTAAAGACGCAGAATTTTACTCAAGAGGTATAAATGCTCTGAAATATCGGTGGGAAAAGTGTATTGAGCTTCTCGGGGAGTATATCGAATAAGAAAAAATTAAAAACAAGATTTGGAAAATTCTTGGTTTTCATTTTAAGAACTTGTTGAACTACCTGTATATAGAAAAAGTATCAGTAAGTAACTGGTTGTTTCCGCCAATGAGAATCTGAAATGTTAATACATTCTAGCACAACATTTGGCCGATTTTTGTTGTTGCTCTCGTAATTAGCTTTATTGGAGGTCTTTCTTTTTGTGCGACTAGTGTCGCGGCTCTGCAGCATGTTTAATGATTAATTATGTTGGTAAAATTTAGTTGTTTTATACATATTTTTTTGTAATCAAGTAAGAGTACTGACAAACACAGCAGAATGCAGTTTTCCGGAAGCGCAGCGCCAATCCAGCGACAACACTGGAGGTATTTGACTTGGAAATGGATGCGGTATGTCGACAAACTATTACCTGTTACTCGTTTTCCATACATATAAACAATTTGCTGATACAGGTGGCTCTGTACTTTGACTGCGTATTGCAACGCGAGATGACCTTACACGTGCCATTCTTCATGCCTGCACAAAACGCCCAAGTGAGTACAGAGATCATATAATCCATCCAGCATGAATTATTATTCTGGACTAGTGTACAGTTACTTTAGCATTGACGTATATATATATATATATATATATATATATATATATATATATATATATATATATATATTGTATCTACTACGTTTTAAAACGGATACGATTACACGACCTTTAAATTTAAATTTTCGTTTTGAGAAAAGAAAATGCTTCGGAGGTGCTAACGACGTACGAATAACTAGACTGGTCTAAAACAGTCATTGATAAAAAAAAATAATGTTTTTCCACGCGTTTATTGTTGACTGCGAGCGTCGTTGGCAGTTTAAAAAAATTGTTTTCAAATTTATTAGCTGCACCGTATAGATATATGGTCGGCGGCGTGGTCTAGGAGACTAGTGCGCTAATTATGGCTGTCATACTGGGGTGTTGTTGGTTGTATTTCTGTTGTTGATTAAATTTTTGTTGAGCGATACTCATTTAAAATAGACAATAAACTACAGCGGCCACAATGACTGTTGGGGGATATCTCAACATATCTGCTTATGATGCCGCATTAAGCGCCCCTTATATACGAGAGGGTCACATTTATAATTAGGTATGCATGCCAAACCAATAATAAATCAATATATATGTATATATATATATATATATATATATATATATATATATATATATATATATATATATATATATATATATATATATATATATATATATATATAAAACGAAGTTTATATATACGTACTTCGTTTGGGGATGATCAAGCGAAATCGTGAGCCACTTTCGATATAGAAGGCTACGCTAATTCCTGAAGGATTGTATGTGCCTTTTAAATTCTGCGGATTTGTCTGGTGTCTGGCCAGGTGATGCGTGTGCTACGGGACCGTCGCTCGTCAGTCGAGGTTTACGCAAACGTGAGCGACCTCGCCACCGTATCGCGTGTCTGTAAGCTGGCCCATACAGATCACCCCGACTACGAGGTAATAGATCTACGATTTACCTTCATACTTTGACTCTCTCACTGATTTACACATATTTGCTTCTGTGGCAAAAATACCCTTCACAACCAACTACAAGCTGGCTTTCCCCGATAAGCGTGTGTCCCTTGACATTATATCTTAGGCTACATATTTATTACTTCAGGGGTCCAGAGACGGGACAGTTACTTGCAGCGTATAGCTTAACTTCTTGTAGCTTCGATAGAAAGGCTCTGAACGATCTGGTGCGTTGATTCTTGCGCTTCGTCGTGGTGCGCTTCGGTCAAGGTAACCGAGCCGGGCGAGTTGATGAACTGGGTGCGAACCACTTCGCGGCCGAGGTCACCCGCTACGCAGGCTCCCCCGTCAAGGTCGGGCCAAGGTCGGCCTGGGTCGTGTACGCTGCCGCTGTCCGGGTCATCGTGTGCGCCCGCCAATCTGTCGGAATTTACCAGCGCTCTTAGCGGGCTCCGAACCGTTATCGAGGCGCAGACGCGTGTTACCGAGCAGCTTCGGCAGATGCTCGAAAGGTGGGCGCCAATGACGTCTTTCAGAAAAACTGCCCAGCACACGATCTCAGGCAATGCGTCTATACGCATATGCACGCATATATATATATATATATATATATATATATATATATAGACCCGTGTTTTGTTTGCTCACGCGAGAGTATACAAGGTTTGATAGCTTTTGCACAAACCATATATATATACATATATATATATATACCTTTGGAATGTGGTGCGTATAACAGGTTTGTCTCAGCTACAATGTCTAATCTCAGCATGTCCGCTCTGGCATTTGCCCTTCCGCAGATGCGACATGTGCAGACATAAAGTGACGTGCAGTGATCGTCCCTGCTTTCCTGGTGTCCGATGCACCGAGACCGCTTCGGGGCCCGTGTGTGGACCCTGCCCCAGCGGGATGCTCGGCGATGGCCGAAGCTGCAAGCCGGCCGTCACGTGCCACGATAATCCATGCTTCCCGGGCGTTCATTGCACGGGTTTGTATAGAGATGGATACGCAGAGAGTGTGCGCAAGACATGTAGAGGGACACTGTAGTGACAAAGTGAGGTCTATTGACGGATAAGTGAGGGTTATTTACGGACTGAGTCTCTCTATAAAGCCTTTCTTACGTGTTAAGAATGAAAGCATATGCCTAATGTAAAAGCGAAGATCAAACGAGAACTAAGCAAACACATAGAGCAATAACATAACGACTGCTTGCATCACGGAATTTAGAAGATGCTTTTTCACTTCTCGCGCAAAAAGTTTTTTTTTAAGTGACCGACCGTAAGTAACTCACTTGTGAGTACTATTTAGTACATGTGGAAGTTCAAATGTAGCTTGTGACGATTTGATTCTCCTGGCCATAGCTGTGAGCCGAAACGAGATCTCCGAGGGAGCGGTGCCCCGGTCTATTTTAAAACCGAAAGTCGGTACTACTGGCAGCAGATTAGAAGTTGCAAATGTACCACTTACCGTGTGTCTACGTCACCGTGCAAGTATTGCCCTTAGCGTCGTCCTGAACTATTTTTCTTGCTGATGAGAATCCCGGAAGCAGAGTATGGTGTAATCTGAGTATGATCACACTATACTCTCCTTCCGAGATTAGAACTGCATGCCATAGCGTTGGAGCAAAAGGTAAGTTTGTATACTTTGAAGGTGCCCACCTTCAATCGGAACGCGAAGTGATCTGAAGTGCGACAGTGCTGCAATCTCAGCATACCATTTTTGAAGTAATAGCTTGATGAGTTAGAAGTAAAAATAATACTAATAATAAGAATAATTTGTCACGCGGTGGCATTGTACCATCTCATTTTCTCTCCCTTTATTAGGAATGCATGTTTCATTACTTTACTGCTCTGTGTTTAAACTAGGGTATATATGAGTGGCGAGCTCATTAACAATACTATTTTTTTTCGGAATAAGGGCTTATTATTATTGCTTGAGTGTTGGTGATCATACAACATCATCTTGGCGTAGTTTGAACGTCACTCTTTATGGACGGAATGCGGTTGCTTTTGGCACCGCAGTGGCCTCAACGAGAGTTTTCTCCCAAGCTCTTTCAGTTTTAGTATATATTTGCTCCAAACGTCAGATGACTTGAGATCAAACGCAATTACAACGTATCCTTCAAGAAGATGTGCGTATAGACGTCGTTTGTGCATCTTCCGTTACTAAATGATGTGGCCGACGCCCGCGCTGGCTAGTGCACGATAGCCGAGGGCGTACGTGTCGGAGACAGTGACGTCCCACGCCAGCGGCCGATTATGCTTCCAGTCCCGGCTGATAAGCCCATCCGATCGATGCCTGTCGTCTTTCTGCGGTCCACCGGGTTCCAGTAAAACCTCAGTAGCCGACTTGTCTGAAAGTGCGACCAAGAATGCCATTGAGCCCAACCAGCTTAGTGCAACTATGCCGGCGTGGGACACACGCATCCTCTAGACATACATAATGAGGATAGGCAAGTCCCACTCAGACATCTGTGTCCTGTGCACAACCGGGGTACCTGATGACGTGGACCACACGGTCGCAGGATGCCCAAGACTCTCGAATCTCCGGCGGACTTCCACATACGCACTAGCTCGAGCTGACATTGAAACAATCGTAACATCGATGTTGACGTCAGGCCAATCGTGGAGAGAAGGAGCGTCATATCTAAACCAGACCATCAGAGAAAAATCTGGAAGAAGGAAGACGCGCTTCCCTTGCCAGAAAAAAATGCAAGAGTTCCTTACAGGCCTTGGAGGCCATGCCGGACATGTAGAACGGACGACTTCCCCGCCCCCAGGGCATTGAAAAACCGAAAAACAGTAGCAAACCGAAGGGGGGGGGGGTAAACTTGATTATTAGGGTTTTTTAGTAACAACATGTCATCCTGGAGTCCCACACTACCTACGCGCTTCTTCACGCCTAGATATTTACATCTGCGCCGGATGTGCATAAAGCATTTTCCCTCCTCAAAAAGGCCGCACGTATCCACTATTTCACCACATGGATTTTCCTCTCTCTTAAACATAGCAGCGCTAAGCTTGAGGGTGGCGCGGAATTGGTCGTCGGCCAGCTTACTGTTGACGAGCTCGGATAATAATAATATTTAGTGCAATTTATTAATATTATCTGGTCTTTTACATTTTAGGATGTGTAAGGGGTTTGCATGTAATAATAATAATAATAATAATAATAATAATAAGTGGTAGCAACCAGCAACAACAGCAGGAATCTTTCCAGGACTTCAGAGATCTAAATGACGGGAGAACATTTTCTGCGACCTCATTCTGTCCTGATTTAGCTGTGAGCGAACCACGATCACATCATCAATAGAATGTTGACATTTTAGGTTGTTTGGTTCAATATCAAATATGCGTAAAGCAATTAAAGTACACTGTGGTAGTTTCGAGCCTAAAACAAGAAGGAAGGCATCATAAGAGCCACCTTCTTCCTAAGAATTTGGTCTGACCATATACAGGGGAGCATTACATATATGTAGAAAGCAAAGGGGACATAGGAACGTATACGTATGTAGACATCGGGATGGCATGATGTGTTAGGGAGGACATAATGTGTTAATAAATAGGAGGCAATTTCACCACCGTAACATGTTTCTGCCAATTGTGGTATTAAATTTTAGAGTTCGATACTTTTGCCGGCATTAGGTTCACTGAACGGACCAGCAAACGCATCATAACTCGTTTTCCTACTTGCTTGTCGAAAGTTAGGTTTTAGACCTATGCTATGTTGCGCATATACTGTACCCTGTACCCTATACTTGGTCGTTCGCTGACAAAGGATTTGAACATTAATGACGCTCTAGTGGCACATAAACGTATCATTGTGTGCCCCGACAGACACCCCAACCGGGTTCAAGTGTGGCCTTTGCCCATCGGGAATGACTGGAGATGGTGAGACATGTCGTTGGGCAAATCGCTGCTCAGATCAGCCCTGCTATCCAGGCGTCCAGTGTACAAATACGGATGTCCAACCAGGCTTCAGGTACGCTCCGGCTATACACATTCATACACGTGTACGTACGTGTGTTTATATATACACATATAAATCGCTTGCATGTGTATATATATACACTTTGTAAGTGTATTTTTATAATTTATTTATTTATTTTATATACTTATGGACACTGCAATGTTGCGACAAGTTCGCAGTAATCATACAGTTATATTTGTGTCGGAAAAAGTTGTAGTCTTGAATGACACTATCTTTTTTAAGACTCAGTGTCAGAATATATAGTAAACGGTATAGTAGATGTGAGTTTAAATTCCTCGTTTGGGAAAAAATTAAAATGACTTCAAGCAACGCAGGCTGACCTTGATATACACCCTGATAATTTGCACGTCAAATGCTTAGTTGCCATTGCTAGTACGGTGCATGCGGATCTTCAATATAACCTTGTCGGACGCCCTGATCTCTCTTGCGACCTCGGAGACGATCAAGTTCTACTATGCTCGACCCGAAAACCACTACCAGGGTTAAGTAGCGCATGGCGTTCTTTATATCTAATATACTGTGCTGTATTTCAATCCCCCGACTGTCCAATCCTTGAAACATATAAAGAAATCACTTCTGTGACAGACGCAGTTGTTCCGCCTAGTGGTTACTGTAGGCAGTCCTTATATATATATATATATATATATATATATATATATGTATATATATATATATATATATTTTTTTTTTTATATATACATATATATACATAAATATAAATGAATGTCACCTAAATGGCCTCAGGAGAGGTTTTTCGTGGGTATTATAACAACAACAGCAGCATCGTTTCCCACAATACCCGCTTCGGGTGGGCGTAAAGCATGTTTTCCTCTCATCACCAAAAAAATAATATTCGATGGATAATCATCAGTAAAAAGAGCGTCATAGTCAATCGGTGCGACGGCTGTCTGGTTGTCGGCGCCAAACATCCTTGAAGGCGAGCAGAAGACAGTCCGTGAATTTATTCAAACGCGTTTTCTGACTCCCTGGGCGGAGTTTCCAGCGCAGAAAGACGTTGTGTGCGCATATATATATATATATATATATATATATATATATAGAGAGAGAGAGAGAGAGAGAGAGAGAACCCATTCATATATATATATATATATATATATATATATATATATTGAACTGCCTGCAGTGAGCACAGTATATTAGATACAAAGAATGCCATGCGCTACTTAACCCTGGTAGTAGTACCGAATATTAATACGACCGGTACAGACACGCCGGGAACTGTTCTAAGTATGCATTCAAGAAATGTAATTGTAGCTTACCTATACAGCGTTTTCGCGTAGTCAATTTTCCTTAGTAATTACGTTGTCCCGGTAACTTTGGATAACAGCGTCAAAACAATAAACATGTTTGAAATTGTACCTCTAAGGTTTTTACACTTCCTGGATATCGTTAATTTTGTGTATCGGGTGGAATACATCTATTTGTCGTTTGGGTACAAGGCAATATAACGTTTTAAACTGCTGCACGTTCTCATTACTCTAGATGTGGACGATGCCCTGATGGAATGGTCGGCAATGGAACTCGGTGTGAGGATATTGATGAGTGCGCCATGGCTAGTCCTTGCTTCCCTGGTAGGTTTACACTTAACACAACTATAGACTATGTGTGTATATGCTTCATCTTTCTTTCTTCTTCTACCTCTTTTCTTTGATTGATATATGTGCAATTTTTTATATTATTATTATTATTATTTAAAAATACTTCACCCACACACGTTGGCCTGACGCATTCAATATTCGAAGCGCGTGATTGAGTTGAATAGAGTGTTACATTTCCTATTGGAATAGCAAAGTCCAATCATTCACACGAGCACCGCGCGGCTTCACCGGGCAAAAGGTAGACATAATGTTTATATGCGACTCGTCTCTTTCAGGTGTTCAGTGTATAAATTTAAGGCCGGGCTTCAGCTGCGGACCGTGTCCCCGAGGCTATACCGGTCGCCCTCTTGAAGGTATGTCTACGAGAAATATAGACAGATAGGAGATTTGTTGTTTTCTAACGAACCGCCGGTATGGGTGATATTAGCACACCTCGGCCTGCATTATTCCTCTAATTTTTGGAAACAGGCCAGGATATAGGCCTCTTCTGTCAAGCATACGATCGACCTGTTGACAGTGCCGCACTTTGCGGTCGAATCAAAATTGTTCTACTGCCATGTTATGCAACTCGTTAAAACTTGTTGAGTTATAGTCAATACTAGTTGCATTAGGCGTCTAGTCATACGTGACTGATTAGACCAATCTATCGAATATACAGATCACTTGTTATTTTTTTGTGAACGCTGTTCAAACCTTGTTAATAGTTGACCTGCCAAATTAATTTGCCAACACGCTTGTGGTTATTAAAGATTAGCCAGAAATTTAGATTGTACAGATCATTTGATTTTTGTGAACTGTGTCCGAACTTTATCAATAGTTGACCTGCCAAAATAATTTGCCAACACGCTTATGGCAATCAAAGGTTAGCCAAAAAGAGTTTTCTTAGAAAACTGTGTAAGGTGCTCCATCAACACGCCCTATATGGATTGATATCGCCGCAAGCGCCGAACTTCTACCGCATCAAAACATCAAAGAATTTGCGAACCTGCATTGGAAAGTGAGTTTCTAACTATCAAGATAATGGTCGGTTAGAGACGGCTTGTACTTAGCGGTATGACGACAGGCAACGTTTATTCTTATTTTTATGAGCGTTTTGCGTTCTATCAAGCAACAATCTTGAGCGGCTGACTTAAGAAATACAATGGCGTGTGAGTGTAACGTTTACGCTTTAATACACGTGCGCTCATAAGTAGAGTCAACGTAACAATGTTATAGTCGAGGTGTGTGTGTCAAATTAAGAAAAATGCGTAAAATACGTGCACTAAATATCGCTGCGTATCGAAACGAGTATACGTTTCCGATGTTGCTGTTGTTGTTGTTTTTCTCATAGTTACATTGTTTCGATAATGCTCGCGACGGGTATTTTTAACTTTGTTGTTTTTATTGCTGTGTTTACACTCGTTACTCTCGCAGCAGTTGCTGTTAAAGTTATCAGTCTTGCTGATGTGTTGTTTTCATTGCTGTTATTGTTGTTATCGTGGGCGTGGTTGTTGTTGTGGTTGTCGTTGTTGTTGTTGTTGTAGTGGCTGTCGTCGCCGTTGTTGTTGTTGTTGTTTTTGTTGCTAACTGAACATCACTGGTTATCTTCGTCATCTGTGCGAGTCATCAGGCGTTGGAGTCGATGCGGCCCATCTGCTGAAGCAGCAGTGTTTCGACGTCAACGAATGTGATGATGGCGCCAACGGAAGCTGTGTCGAAAACTCGGTCTGCATTAACACGCAGGGCAGTTTTCGCTGTGGCGACTGCATCGAAGGTTTGCCTCTCTTTTGCCATCTAGCTCTCTAAAGCACGGCTATTTTATTGGCGCACAACGAAGAGTTCATCCGGATTGACTTATTCAACCTGTATATTTGTAAACAGTGTGCGTATATATATATATATATATATATATATATATATATATACTGCACTATATTGTCACTGTATGCTCTGTTTAGGTTTTGTGGGCAACCAGACGATGGGCTGTCGCGCTCGACCGGGACTGTGTCCGGACGGCACCGAGTGTGACGGAAACTCGGAGTGTTACATGAGGCGAGGTCATACTAGGTGAGTACAATGCGCTGCAGTATAAGCTCTAGGTCAAGCACCTTCGTTAAGGCATCAGCGTGCAGTGCCAACTGAAGCACTCGATATACACATAGTTCGTGTACACGCGCATATCCATAGACAACTGCTATGCCTAGACCAAACCGTGGTTCGTAGCCCACCGCGTTTTAGCAGGTGCCAAGGCTAAGATCGATTGGTTTGCGGAAGCCGTTGTCAGATTGTGGTGATACATGGTGATAGGTGTGAACCTATATATTCACGTTGACTAATCCTTTGTTGAGTGTTAGCCATTTATATATTGCATTGCATTTTATCTATATCTCTATTACATTACAGTTCTTCTATCACATTACAAAATAATCGATATCTCCATTACATCACAGTTCACCTATTTATCCTATTACATTATAGTTCATCTACATCTGTATTACATTACAGTCTCTATCTCTATCTTTACTGCAGTACAGTTTATCTATATCTCTATTGCTTTTTTCTTTCGATCTACTGGCGTACTCATGAATTAAACAACAAGACAATCAGGAAACAGTAGAAGATAAGCATTGATTTCTGGACACCAAGTTGTTGAGTTGGTAGTTAAGCTAACTAAGAACGTATGAACCGTGTTGCGTGCTCGTAATGCGACTTTAAAATACGTTGTCACGCGCGATGCTGTCCTGCGTGATGAGGTTCTTAGTTTTTTTCTATCTATTTCTGGGTGGTCGCAGGTTCCAGTGCCGCTGCAAAATCGGATTCGCCGGTGACGGTCGGATGTGCGCCCCGGACCGCGATATCGATGGTTACCCCGACCACGATCTGCCGTGCTTGGATAAAAGGTACGTATGTACTTATTTTTTTTCGTTTTCTGCCTAACTGGCATACGCTGCACTTCTGCTGATCGAATACCAGCTTCAAATGTCGTCTGGACTACTGGGATACAGTTACTAGTGATAGTGTTCGTATTGGTGGTACCACTTACGGTAGAGGATCTTGAGAGAACTTTGTGATCTGAGCGAGTAGGCCCTGTATAGGCCCCGCTGATGCTGGGTCATAATTACCTAAATAGCAGAAATACATCTTCCTATGTCGAGCATGAGATATATATATATACCTCGAAAAAGTGCATGCTTGCTACTTAACGTATTTAAAACTTTTGATCAAAAATGTACATCGTAGAAGCGTTGTGGTTACCTATCAATGATACTTAGCATCGTTTAAAAGTAGTTGCGTATTCTGGCATATTTACTATTGATTTTGATTGAGGCCATTAGCTTAGCCGGTATTTTTTGGTGTCCCTATGCGCGATTGCCTAACCTGCTAACAACGGCCGTGGAGAACAAATAGGATATATTCGCTGTATAGTGATCGACTATCAAAAGCGACCAACTCTTTACTAAATGGCGGTACAGTCATATATTTAGCCGAGTCATCTAGACAAATACTGTAACTGCGTTGTGATCGTGTCTATATGTTCAAACTGTTCATAACTCGCAAAAACTTAAAGAAAATGTATGTAGCCACATCCAGTCATCCAGGTATCACAATTTACGTGTTTAGGCTGTTTAGTGTTAAAGCTAGCAAACTCCGGCATTTGAGAGGCTGCACGTTTGCATGCACTCATATATATGTATATATATGTATATATATATATATATATATATATATATTCCTGCAGCGTCTCAGGTATTTACATTATTTCACATACTGGCTGAGACACTTACAATGGGTTGTATTCTCGGTTCAATGGTGTTGCTGGGGGCAACGTTGTAAATTATTTCGTTAACGTTTTCTAAAGGAAACGATTTACCCATATACTTCCATGCAAGTCTTCTTTTAAAATTTCTTATTAGCTTCATAAGAAAAAGTGGCTGAGTTTAGTTTTTCTTAGCGACCTCGGAGCGTTTGGGCGTTCACTGAAGCCCGAAGCTTAAAGGCTGGCGCCAAGGGCTATCTCAGTGTAGCAGAAACTCATCCCGCACATGGGGACAGTCTCTGCAAGCCTTCTGTTTTAGAGGCTCGTCCAGCAAAGCCTCACTAATCTTCTGCCCGACTGGTTATCGGTGTCGCAGTGGATCTGAGTTATGAAGTTGTTGTAGATTGTGGCTACTCAGTTGGTCGAACGGTTGTCGTGGGCACTGATCTGTCATCTGTCTGTGGGGTTGTCGTGGGCTCATTAGGCTTTAAAGTTGTTGTAAGCACCGGGTCCTCAATATGCTTTGCGGTTGATTTGCTTCTTCCATTAGCGGAAATGTTTTTATGCGCTCGGCCTTGTCGTTTAAACGGGCACTCGAATCTCCAGCCGGCTCGAGGCGTTATCATCCAACGCCTTAGCCTTGTAGTAAGCCAAGTCTTAAAGCTGCACACTCGTGTACGGGCTGATCGCTCAGTAGGCCGAGATATCGCGGGTGTTGAACCTGCAGTCGACACTGGAATTGGACTGGCTGTAGATGGTGTGAATGCTGGACCTCGGCCTTCATTTAGCTGACGTTTACACGGGCACTCGAATCTCCAGGTGGGTCGAGGTGTTATCATCCAACGCCTTGGCCATTTAGTAAGCCAATTCTTAAAGTTGCACACTCGTGTACGGGCTGGTCGCTCAGTAGGCCGAGATATCGCGGGTGTTGAACCTGCAGTCGACACTGGCATTGGACTGGCCGTAGATGGTATTAATGCTGGACCTCGGTCTTTAGTTAGCTGACGTTTAAACGGGCACTCGAATCTCCAGGTGGGTCGAGGTGTTATTATCCAACGCCTTGGCCATTTAATAAGCCAATTCTTAAAGTTGCACACTCGTGTACGGGCTGGTCGCTCAGTAGGCCGAGATATCGCGGGTGTTGTACCTGCAGTCGACACTGGCATTGGACTGGCTGTAGATGGTATTAATTCTGGATCTTGAGTAGTTGCCTGTGCAGGCGGCGTTACCCCATCGATTTGCCCGGGTGGTAGGTGCGACGTATCCGAATCTAGACCGGGAAGCCTAGGGGTCAGCGTGACTCCACCGATTTGCCCGGGTGGTAGGTGCGACGTATCCGAATCTATACCGGGAAGCCTAGGGGTCAGCGTGACTCCACCGATTTGCCCGGGTGGTAGGAGCGACGTATCCGAATCTAGACCGGGAAGCCTAGGGGTCAGCGTGACTCCACCGATTTGCCCGGGTGGTAGGTGCGACGTATCCGAATCTAGACCGGGAAGCCTAGGGGTCAGCGTGACTCCACCGATTTGCCCGGGTGGTAGGTGCGACGTATCCGAATCTAGACCGGGAAGCCTAGGGGCCAGCGTGACCCCACCGATTTGCCCGGGTGGTAGGTGCGACGTATCCGAATCTAGACCGGGAAGCCTAGGGGTCAGCGTGACTCCACCGATTTGCCCGGGTGGTAGGAGCGACGTATCCGAATCTAGACCGGGAAGCTTAGGGGTCAGCGTGACCCCACCGATTTGCTTGGGTGGTAGGTGCGACGTATCCGAATCTAGACCGGGAAGCCTAGGGGTCAGCGTGACTCCACCGATTTGCCCGGGTGAAAGGTGCGACGTATCCGAATCTAGACCGGGGAGCCTAGGGGTCAGCGTGACTCTACCGATTTGCCCGGGTGGTAGGTGCGACGTATCCGAATCTAGACCGGGGAGCCTAGGGGTCAGCGTGACCCCACCGATTTGCCCGGGTGGTAGGTGCGACGTATCCGAATCTAGACCGGGAAGCCTAGGGGTCAGCGTGACTCCACCGATTTGCCCGGGTGGTAGGTGCGACGTATCCGAATCTAGACCGGGAAGCCTAGGGGTCAGCGTGACTCCACCGATTTGCCCGGGTGGTAGGTGCGACGTATCCGAATCTAGACCGGGAAGCCTAGGGGTCAGCGTGACCCCACCGATTTGCCCGGGTGGTAGGTGCGACGTATCCGAATCTAGACCGGGAAGCCTAGGGGTCAGCGTGACCCCACCGATTTGCCCGGGTGGTAGGTGCGACGTATCCGAATCTAGATCGGGAAGCCTAGGGGTCAGCGTGACCCCACCGATTTGCCCGGGTGGTAGGAGCGACGTATCCGAATCTAGACCGGGAAGCCTAGGGGTCAGCGTGACCCCACCGATTTGCCCGGGTGGTAGGTGCGACGTATCCGAATCTAGACCGGGAAGCCTAGGGGTCAGCGTGACCCCACCGATTTGCCCGGGTGGTAGGAGCGACGTATCCGAATCTAGACCGGGAAGCTTAGGGGTCAGCGTGACCCCACCGATTTGCCCGGGTGGTAGGTGCGACGTATCCGAATCTAGACCGGGAAGCCTAGGGGTCAGCGTGACCCCACCAATTTGCCCGGGTGGTAGGAGCGACGTATCCGAATCTAGACCGGGAAGCCTAGGGGTCAGCGTGACCCCACCGATTTGCCCGGGTGGTAGGAGCGACGTATCCGAATCTAGACCGGGAAGCCTAGGGGTCAGCGTGACCCCACCGATTTGCCCGGGTGGTAGGTGTGACGTATCCGAATCTAGACTGGGAAGCCTAGGGGCCAGCGTGATCCCACCGATTTGCCCGGGTGGTAGGAGCGGCGGTTTCCAATCCAGACCGGGTGGCTTAAAGGTCAGCTTTACATTACCGGTTTTTCCGGGTGGTAGGAGTGACGAATTTGAATCTAGACCGGGAAGCCTAGGGGTCAACGTTACCCCACCGATTTGCCCGGGTGGTAGGCGCGGCAGTTTCCAATTCAGACCGGGTGGCTTAAAGGTCAGCTTTACATTACCGGCTGTTCCGGGTGGTAGGAGTGACGAATTCGAATCTAGACCGGGTAGTCTAGGGGTCAGCGTTACCCCACCGATTCGCCCGGGTGGTAGGCGCGGCAGTTTCCAATCCAGACCGGGTGGCTTAAAGGTCAGCGTTACATTACCGGCTGTTCCGGGCGGTAGGAGTAACGAATTTGAATCTAGACCGGGAAGCCTAGGGGTCAACGCTACCCCACCGATTTGCCCGGGCGGTAGGCGCGGCAGTTTCCAATCCAGACCGGGTGGCTTAAAGGTCAGCGTTACATTACCGGTTTTTCCGGGTGGTAGGAGTGACGAATTCAAATCTAGACCGGGAAGCCTAGGGGTCAACGTTACCCCACCGATTTGCCCGGGTGGTAGGCGCGGCAGTTTCCAATCCAGACCGGGTGGCTTAAAGGTCAGCGTTACATTACTGGCTGTTCCGGGCGGTAGGAGTGACGAATTCGAATCTAGACCGGGAAGCCTAGGGGTCAACGTTACCCCACCGATTTGCCCGGGTGGTAGGCGCGGCAGTTTCCAATCCAGACCGGGTGGCTTAAAGGTCAGCGTTACATTACCGGCTGTTCCGGGTGGTAGGAGTGACGAATTCGAATCTAGACCGGGAAGCCTAGGGGTCAGCGTTACCCCACTGATTTGCCCGGGTGGTAGGAGCGGCGGTTTCCAATCCACACTGGGTGGTTTAAAGGTCAGCGTTACATTACCGGCTGTTCCGGGTGGTAGGAGTGACGAATTCGAATCTAGACCGGGAAGCCTAGGGGTCAGCGTTACCCCACCGATTTGCCCGGGTGGTAGGAGCGGCGGTTTCCAATCCAGACCAGGTGGCTCAAAGGTCAGCGTTACATTACCGGCTTTTCCGGGTGGTAGGAGCGGCGTATTCGAATCTAGACCGGGTAGTCTAGGGGTCAGCGTTACTCCACCGATTTGCCCGGGTGGTAGGAGCGGCGGTTTCCAATCCACACTGGGTGGTTTAAAGGTCAGCGTTACATTACCGGCTGTTCCGGGTGGTAGGAGTGACGAATTCGAATCTAGACTGGGAAGCCTAGGGGTCAGCGTTACCCCACCGATTTGCCCGGGTGGTAGGCGCGGCAGTTTCCAATCCAGACCGGGTGGCTTAAAGGTCAGCGTTACATTACCGGTTTTTCCGGGTGGTAGGAGTGGCGAATTCGAATCTAGACCGGGTAGTCTAGGGGCCAGCGTTATCCCACCGATTTGCCCGGGTGGTAGGAGCGGCGGTTTCCAATCCACACTGGGTGGTTTAAAGGTCAGCGTTACATTACCGGCTGTTCCGGGTGGTAGGAGTGACAAATTCGAATCTAGACCGGGAAGCCTAGGGGTCAGCGTTACCCCACCGATTTGCCCGGGTGGTAGGCGCGGCAGTTTCCAATCCAGACCGGGTGGCTTAAAGGTCAGCGTTACATTACCGGTTTTTCCGGGTGGTAGGAGTGGCGAATTTGAATCTAGACCGGGTAGTCTAGGGGTCAGCGTTACCCCACCGATTTGCCCGGGTGGTAGGAGCGGCGGTTTCCAATCCACACTGGGTGGTTTAAAGGTCAGCGTTACATTACTGGCTGTTCCGGGTGGTAGGAGTGACGAATTCGAATCTAGACCGGGAAGCCTAGGGGTCAGCGTTACCCCACCGATTTGCCCGGGTGGTAGGAGCGACGAATTCGAATCTAGACCGGGAAGCCGTGGGGTCAGCGTTACCCCACCGTCCCCCACTTGCCCGGGTGGTTGGAGCGACGGTTTTTCAGGTGGCGGAGACGAATCTGAATCCAGGAGTGGTGGCACGTTCAACTCTGTTTCTTCAGGCACCTGCTGAGTGGGTAGCGTTGTCTTATTTTTCCTTTTAGGCGATAGTAGTGGATTGTCTAAACTTTCATCCAGAGTAACTGGAATCACGCTCTCCACAGTCGCAGGTGGTGGTGGTGGTGGTGATTGTGATGACTCGGTTGAGTTTGGTGACTCCGGACGTCTGTTCGCGAGATTGGGATGGAGAATGATTCTCACGTTACTTGCTATATGACGTTGACATGCGTATGTATGTCAAGACCTGCATTAACTTAATGTTATTTATCGGAAAGGTTGGAATTGATCACGGCGGCCGAGCACATGTCTCTACATAACTGCAGCCTACAAACTCGTTCCACATAGGCCTATAGAATAGAAACAGGAAGAGAAAAACTCACTAGAATTGTGGCGCTCTTAGCTCACTCTAGCCATATTAGTTAGTTCTAGTCATGTTAGGCGACGCCATTCCTGCACGAAACCCTATCTGCCTCGTCGATATTAAATTAACTTAGAAATCTTCTAAGCATTAGGGCGTGTTTTCCACCAACTGTTTTAGTTTGCAATTTCGGTATGCGAGATACTTATTCTACTTCGGATGTTTAATCACTTCACGGTTTTTCGTTAGTTTCTCACTCGTATTTCTCTAACAATAGTCAATAGGTATTACTAAGTTTCTCATTAGTATTTCTCTAACAATAATCAATCGGGCATACAGGATTCCAGTGTGCTTGATTTTGTCACCTCAATATAATGCTAAAAAGTTGTCGACGCTCTTCTATAATAGTACGGCATGCAACGAAAGTCGAATGCTTCCCTGTACGGCATTAGACTAATTTCCTTTACCATATTCTCTACTCCGACGCTACTTTGCGTGGCCTATATCTGAAGCCCCGCCGAATGGAGCTTGAATCGAATAACAGCGTATGTTACTTGCGTTGTATTTGCAATGTCCACTAGATATGCGTGCTTGAGGGGATGGACAAAAAGTCCTCGTTGTCGTTTACCTCGAGAACCCTGCGGGTTAGATATTTTTGCGAGCCTAAGTCATGGTATAAACACTAGCAAATATATATATATATTTACGTACGCGACGACGACGCGTGGCGCACAGCGAGAGCGGATCTTTAGACGGTTTTTAAAAATCTTCTTATAGCAGGCATACGGCCGGACGAAAGCGAAGCGCCGGCCCCGTAGTAGAAAAGTGTCCTCGAATGGCACCGTCACCTTTGTCACCAAATTTCGCATGGTTACATTCGGTTGTTGTTGACATAGTAATGCGTTACCTACATATATATATATATATATTTATATATATACATATATATATATATATATATATACATATATATATATATATATATATATATATATATATATATATATATATATATTGAAGTCTACAAACTGACATGCCCATGGACTTAATTTATTCGTTTGATATGGTTGTGCAAAAATTGTTAGTTGATTGTAGCTTTCTAAATGTTGCGTCTCGTTTTAGCGTGGTAGATGTGAGCCGCGCTAGTTGAACAAAGCAATTCTTGCCTGCCTTAAATACAACATAAATGCGGCTTCAAAATTCGAGGGCTTTCCTATGCTATGGTTGAGTGCGTTTTTCTCTCTCTCTTCTCTAAGGGCGAATTGGTGCTAAAAGGCTCTGACCATTGTCGTTGTGCGTAAGAAAAGCAGTCCTGCTCGTGTAGGTATTATAGTTCTTTTAAATCATGGCTGATGAGTATAGGACACACGTTCTTTCTGCCACGCGCAGCGTAACACGCAATTGTGTATGTAGTGTTGTAGACTTGCCTCAACTCGTCCTCCGGGAAGAGTTCTTTGTGCTAGAATTCTTGCTGGCCTCACGCGGCACTGCACAAGACAGACACAACAGCACATGACAGCTACACGAATTCCAAACGTGCACAGGTACTCCCTTTTGAAAGCCATCTCCGCTTGTAGAAGTTGCCAAGCAATCGCTCCGTCCGACGCCGTCAAAAACTTGAGAGACACGTCTACATTCGAGTATTTTAGAGTGGCGGTGCGTGTTAGAGTATATAGTGAGGTATGTATATATATATATATATATATGTATATATATATATATATATATATATATATATATATATATATATATATATATATATATATTAAACGGTCAAAAAATTAGTAAAGACACGCGAACGTGGCAAATATGACATCGAACTGTGTGAGCTAGACCTGCCAAAATGTCTGGTCGCCTACAACTGAGATGGAGATCATCCCGCACTCTGGGAGAGCGGTTCCTGTTATAGCGTTTGTCAGCTTGTATAGCAGTCTCTACCGTTCAGCAGCAACGAGAATAATAACAATAGTAGCTACAGCAGAAGCAACTACGACAACACTAGCAGCGGCAGCAGCAACAACAACATTACCAACAACAAAAGCACTTGACAGTTTGCTTTAACAAAAGCTTCTTTCTGCTGTGACGAAGAGCACCAGTATGTGCAAGTGATCAATTAATGAACGTTTCTTTCTTCGCTTGGCATTCTTCTTTCGTTGTTGTGAATGTCCTGGCCATATATCTTCGCCATTTTGTTTTCAATAATTGCCGATGGCTTGCGGATCGAGCATATATATATATATATATATGTATATATTGAGAGAGATGGAAACTATATATTGCATATATAGTTTGTGTATATATAGAACTAGAGAAAGGGAGGGAAAGACATATCGAGGCCAGTCAGCGGAGAGAAAGCACAAAGGAGATCGGCGAGTGCGGGTCAGTCTTCTGTATAGACAGAGTCTGTGTGTGTTCTGGCGTGCCCAACTGAACTTTCGATACTGCTACCTCGGGTACTCCGTGCGATAGCAAAAAGTAGGCTAGCGGAGTGTGAAAATAAAGAGTTTCTTTGGTGAGAGGCGTTGTCATAGAGTCATAGCATTGATACTCTCACAGTAACAACACGCATGGGCACACAACGGAACAAGCAGTTAGTCACCTTGCTCACCTCACCGTTCCTGCTACTACAGCTTGCTAGCCCGGGCGACCGACGAAACCTCTAGATAGAGGATCTATTCAGGCGAGGCGGTGGGTTGCCAACCTCGAATTTGGAACTGTCCGCTGATGGTAGGCGGGTCATCAACGTTCTTTGGCGCTAGCTAATACAACATTATGGTTACACATGGTTACACTTGGGATATATTGTTTTTACAACTCTACATGTTGTTGCGGCACCAATACTCCCCAAGAGTATGGATTCCATAATCCTAGGGAGTAGTCTTCTGCCGTCGTCTCTCTAACGGCATAATTGTTCTCGCGGCGAGGCGCTGGCACGGAGGAGATTTCATCGACGCTTCTCGTCGGTTTGACTCATTGCAACGTTATTGTATTTCCACCTTGCAACTTGATATAATTATAGTCACCTCTATGTTGCAACTTGATATAATTATAGTCACCTCTATGTTGCAACTTGATATACTTATAGTCACCTCTATGTTGCAACTTGATATAATTATAGTCACCCCTATGTTGCAACTTGATATACTTATAGTCACCTCTATGTTGCAACTTGATATAATTATAGTCACCTCTATGTTGCAACTTGATATACTTATAGTCACCTCTATGTTGCAACTTGATATAATTATAGTCACCTCTATGTTGCAACTTGATATACTTATAGTCACCTCTATGTTGCAACTTGATATACTTATAGTCACCTCTATGTTGCAACTTGATATAATTATAGTCACCTCTATGTTGCAACTTGATATACTTATAGTCACCTCTATGTTGCAACTTGATATAATTATAGTCACCTCTATGTTGCAACTTGATATAATTATAGTCACCTCTATGTTGCAACTTGATATACTTATAGTCACCTCTATGTTGCAACTTGATATAATTATAGTCACCTCTATGTTGCAACTTGATATACTTATAGTCACCTCTATGTTGCAACTTGATATACTTATAGTCACCTCTATGTTGCAACTTGATATACTTATAGTCACCTCTATGTTGCAACTTGATATAATTATAGTCACCTCTATGTTGCAACTTGATATACTTATAGTCACCTCTATGTTGCAACTTGATATAATTATAGTCACCTCTATGTTGCAACTTGATATAATTATAGTCACTTCTATGTTGCAACTTGATATACTTATAGTCACCTCTATGTTGCAACTTGATATACTTATAATCACCTCTATGTTGCAACTTGATATACTTATAGTCACCTCTATGTTGCAACTTGATATACTTATAGTCACCTCTATGTTGCAACTTGATATAATTATAGTCACCTCTATGTTTTCGTTCTTCTCGAAGGATAGCATTTTCTTTTTCTTCAAACTAAGATAGGGAAATTTGCATGGAAAACCGCTGCTGCTTATGTTAAGCACGTTAGAAGACGTACGGGGTCTACAGCAGGCATACAGATTATTTCTCGGCAGATTCCAAGAATCAAAACCTAAGGGCCCCTGATCCCAGAAATGCCGCAGATTTAAACTCGGAGCTTGCTCAACTACACACTTGCGCAACTGCTATCGGGCTACGGTGGGCTTTCAGCAATGGCTGCATTGTCTTGACAAATCTGACTTTCCTTTATGTCGTATGTGAACTTTAAGAAGGCTAATGACGAAAGGCACTGTTACGAATGCTGTGCCTTTTTTAAACACTGGGTATTTTAAAATAGTCTGTTAGCAGGATGTGAAACGCTTAATTGTTATTTTAATCTGATTGCGTCTACAAATCTCACTGTCAACTGGGACGTGATCTTGTGGTGTCGAGAAGCAAGCTGCCCCTATCCAACAGGATTAAAATCGTTTTTAGTGGTGCTAGTGTCATGTTCATATTTGAACTCAGTGCGTTTTTAGGTCGAAATTGATATCGTTTATTTTCTAAGAGATATAAGTAGTTTTTATTAGTAAATCCTGAGATATAAGACCGTATTCGGGCATTAGCTTTGCGAAATAATGAAGGCACGGTCATCGTACATGTTATCATTAAAACGCCCGTAAAAAAACATACGTTCTAACAAAATCCGAAAAGCGGCGTTTATAATTTTTTACTGCTGTTTGATAACAAAACCTTCTGTCTATGCTCTTTTCTACTGCGTCTGGTGCCAGTTCCCCAGAAAGCGAGCTCTACCGAATAAAAAAATTAGCTATATGCCGTTAAACGTATTTACATACTATTAGTACAATTACATACTTACAAGTGTGGATACAGTAAGCTTGCGTCGTTGCTATGAATAGTAAAATAGTTGCTAATGAGTTTTATTCAATGTATAAGTTCATATAGATATAGCACTCGGCAAGGTATTCAGATTGGCATGGTGCAGAAACTCATCTCACTTGATTTGCCTCATATATAAGCTGGCGTGTGCCAAAAGAGGTGCGTCAGCTTCTATTTTGACTGGGTGTTAGTTCCACCTATAGTTTAAAACACCAATAAATGTTTTATCAATCAGCCTCCAGGTGCTAACTAAAAGACTATATATATATATATATATATATATATATATATTGAACTATGGGTGGAACTAACATCTAGTCAAGATATATATATATATATATATATATTGAACTATGGGTGGAACTAACACCTAGTCAAGATAGAAGTTGACACACCTCTTTTCGATGACACATCTCTTTCGACCACACTTCGATGTAATGCCAAAGTAATACCGAGCCTGGGGGGGTGGGGAGGAATCCGGGTTTAGTGGGTTTGCGAGTCTCACACTAGTCACGCACGCTGCTAGTGGCGCATGTGCATCATGCATTCCCGAAACCTCCCAGAACAAAAAAAAAAATCAAAACATCTTTTGACACACGCCAGCTTACCGGCTGGCGTCCGGACTACCCTATTCACTTCTGTGCACTGATTGACTGACTGTCTCTGCTGCTTGCCGTTCACCGTTGTTGCGCAGGTGTAAGGCCGATAACTGTCCCAATACGCCGAACTCCGGCCAGGAGGACGCCGACGGCGACGGCATCGGTGACGCGTGTGATCCCGATGCTGATAATGACGGTGTTGCTAACTACCCGGATAACTGCCCGCTGGTCGCCAATCCTGATCAGAGGAACTCCGATCGCGCTGGTCAGCAACTCTTCGCGTTACAAATTACGGCTCTAACGTTGTTCGGGAGACGTTGTTCTACACCGCGTTGCGTACCCCATTATCTTGGTTTTTTTTCGGGACTGATTAATTCACTAATTGCATCCGTAGCAATGGTGCTGAGTTGTTCTTCTTATTGTTGTATTCTTGATTGGTCCTGCCCAGTGTAAACTAGACTTTCGACTTACAATTTCGACTATGCTTCGACGCCCTGTTGACGACCGCTGTTGACTGCGACATAGGACTAAACGTATAGCGAGACCTGAACGAGCCTAGCCACAAACAAAGAGAGATTAAGTCATTTTTGTTTGGTTTGGTCGTTTTAGTTGTTCAATTATTAACTTACGCAACGTGTAACGTTTTTCATATGTTGCTATTGTTCTACTTCGTAAAGTGTGGACTTTTGCGTTTTTATACTGAGCCTATATATTTTTAATTATATTTTTAAATTATGTTTGTTATATCAAACTGTAAGATATTCACGCGTATCTCAGTTGGCGCTCCCAGTAGTTTCTTTAATATACGTATATAGTATAATCATAAGTATAAATATAGATAACATATTTGTTATGTTATTTATTCGTTTAGATATAATTACATTTATGTATATATTTGCATGAAAAAACAATATATATATACACATATGTATATATATATATATATATATATATATATATATAGACCCTCAAGGAGTCGACGGTAAGGTTAATGCAAGCAAATGTCGTAGGCAATGACGAGTTGGGCGACGCATGCGACAACTGCCCGACGGTGTACAACCCCGACCAACTCGACACGGACCACGACGGCCAGGGCGACCAATGCGATCCAGATGCGGACGGCGATGGCGTACCCAATCACGCCGATAACTGCCCGCTAACCGTCAACTCTGACCAGAGCGATCAGGATGGAGATGGGTAAGCTTCCATTTACTTTTTCTTTTGATGAGAGGGATAAATGCTTTTACGCACACCCAAAGCTAAGGGGTAGTGTGGGACCCGATGCCGATGCTGCTGGCATAATACCCACTAAAAAACTCTCACCTAAATGGCCTCAGGAAGAGGCGAGGAGCTGGAACCATTCTTTCATACTACTCTAACCCCTCCATTTACTGACACCTATATATATATATATATATATATATTCACTTCTAGGACTGAGCCGATGACTGAATACTTGTAGGATAGAAATGACAAACTGTAGTGTTTCTTGCCCGACGCACATTCCTCTGAAGCTTGCATACATACGAATACATGGCGCGTTTGACAGCAATACAGAACGAGCGGTCCAAAAGTTCGTAAGCGTTCGTTGTGTGTACAATTGTAATTTTGGAAGGATAATCCATCCATTCTATCGGCCAGTATCTTCTAAAAAACCATCCAGATTTGCCGTTACTGATATATATATATATATATATATATATAGATCAAAAAGACTACAGAAAAGCGCCTATATCTACCATATTATGAAGTTGTATTAGGGCTCCTAGAAGAAATCTATAGTGTACACTAGCTTGGGAAGTAACAAGCATTTTCAACGTTAAACATAATCTAAAAATGAACTTATTGGCCGATTTTAGTAATTTAAAGAGTAGTTAGCCACAATCTTTTGTCTTTATCTTTAGACCAGGCAACCGCTTCCCATGGCAAATAATTCTAGTTTCTGCATATGAAAATTTCCCAATCGAAACTTGCCATTGTTGTATGATGCCATGCCTATCCCACCACACACAGAGAAAAATGTTGCGTGAATAGGCTAGTCTTTTGGTGTCGTTCGGGTAGACTGGTTCGGGGCACAGCAGGATTTCCCACATTTAATGTTGTCGTAATACATTTTTTTATCGCAGGTAACGATTTGATTTAAACACGGATACTCGTGGTGTCTGGCAGGCCAAGGAGGGCATTTTGCTAGACAGTTCATTTTGTTGCTCTCGCTTAATTAGATAAGTTAAAACGATTAGCTGTCCATTAGTCCAATCTTAACAAGGCTAAATCACGCAGTCACATGGGGATTCTGTTCCAGAGTTTCGCGCAAGCTGTCTTCGAGCGTAATAGGTCTTCCAGAATGGGATTTATTCGGAAATCTTGAATTTCCGGAACAGAACTTGGTGAATGAATTATTGCACGAAGTCTATAAAATGCTAATGTCGACGAATACATTTTAATTATTTCGGACAGTTTCAACACAAAAAAACCTTTTTTGAACTCACACATAATTGCTGCCTTAAACTGGAATTTGCTCTTTCTCTATTTCGACTGAATGTATATAGCAAAAAACACGAAAGGTGTGATTTACGAACCTTTTGAAAATACTACAGTAGTTTGCGCTACATAGGTATCAATCTTGTAAATATAGCAGACTTTCCATAGGACTGGCGTGTATGAAAACACGTTAACTAAAATCTAAAAATCCAGTTACCTTTTCTGCAATATATATATAAAGCAATTCGGGTATAGTAATGCACTGTCTGCACCTATACTCTTCGTTTTTTTCCGATCATGCCCAATATACATTCCTAAGATGCATTTCTGCAAGCCCGAAATCAGTAGGACGTATATCAGTAATGCCTTCCTCCGGCAAATCCCACAATAGCTCATATTGAAATCTGTCTCTCACTAAAATCGAGTCCATAGTAATTACAGCGAACTAGCACTAATTTAGTTATATATATATATATATATATATATATATATATACATATATATATATATATATATATACATATATATATATATATATATATATATATATATATATATATATATACATATATATATATATATATATATACATATATATATTTATATATATGTATATATATATATATATATATATATATATAAACACCGTTTCAAGTCACTCAGCGTCGATATTAGGTAAGTGCGTCTAAGGGTAAGTTTTGCGCAGAAAGCGCACAGATTGTAAATTTGAGCCTACCTAACCTTCAAACACTTGCAGACTAGGAGACGCATGCGATAATTGTCCGCTGGCAGCTAATGCAGATCAAGAAGATGTCGATCAGGATCTCGTCGGAGATGCGTGCGACGACAACATTGACCGAGACTTCGATGGTACGTTTGCACACATATCGTGTATATGCATTCTGAGCAAGGCAATGTCTGCAAATAGGAACATTAAAAGGAAGTAATTGGCCGACGAATAACCAGAAATATATATGTTTATTAGAACTTTATTGATAGGCGAGTGAGAGAAAGAAATGTAGAAAAGAAAGATCACGCATACGCTTATTATTTAGATCTATACGCACTAAACTAAGTGAATACTGTTAGCATCTTATAAATAGTGTTTAAAGAGACGTGACGTCAGGTAAATGGCGCGCGTTGTTGCAGAAAAACAAGGCTGACACAATTGACGATTACGCTTCTGTGTATTCACGAGCTGCGTTTTGGATATGGCTAACATGTTGTTGACGTTCACCTTATCCCTGTCATGTGAGCAACGTCAAACAGCAAAGGAGCTGTTTGGATCGTATGCATGGTTGACGATTGTGACTGTCCATATACGTCAACGATACGTTTGAATTCCGTTGGGAATATTTGTCAGAAAATTGTCAATTTCTAATCGTTTTCGCCTTAGCCTTGTCAAAGGTACGACAACTATGCACAAAATGCATTCGACATCCAGAGGAAATGCATCCTCTTTTTGAAAGAGCGCTAGCCATGCGCACAGAGTGATATAGAGACTGACAGAATTGTTTCTTTTCACGGTACTTTATTCTAGAAGATTGTACATTATTTAAGTAATTCATGTAACCGGTCTTTTAAAAGCTAGTATGTAAATTGCGCCCGTGGCACAACGCAATGTAGCTACCAAAGATAAGTTTTATCTAGATCTTTTTTCGTACCATATATATATATATATACACAAAATCAGGTTTAAGGTCTGTCCTAAAAACACTGTAAGTATATTTGCCTCCCTGTTTGGGAATTATATATATATATCTAAAACAACTTGTTTTTATCATACAACTTATGTCGTTGCTTACGCTGAATACTCGAAAGCGAAAAATTTTGATTCCAAATTAATTTTCGTTGCGTGAACATAACATTTTGTTGTGCGTTGCAAGCGCCAGTAGGTATGGTTGCAGCATGTAAAGGTAAAACGAAAGATTATTAAACAAACTCACTGTTGGGTAACGCCAATAGCTCTTTAGAATTTACAAGTGTAGTTGTACATACTAGATGAGAGGGCGTTACATTAAGGTAGCTCTAGGAATGGCTCTAAAATAACCGCGCTCGTGAGCCGCGTGCTATTACGGAAGCTTCGTGCAGATGCCTTTGAAACTTAAAGCCTTTTCTTCCAGAGGCTGTTGTTTTTGTGCAATGGTTTCGGCTGACTCAAACGGTGCGCATGTCCGTATGGTAATATATTCACAGGTATTCAGGACAATATCGACAACTGTCCGGATGAGCCGAACAGCGATCAGCTCGACACCGATAACGATGGACAGGTACCACTAATGAGTACTAAATAACACTAGTACAAATATGATGCTTTTAATTAGCCTTATATTACCGAGCCGGATACTAAACATCTCGTTCCAAGGAATATAGAATCCATTGCTCGCCCGTTGTTTTGTTATGACTGACATTCGTACATGTGCCCACGTGCTTTTAGCGTCTTGCAATTATTTACCGTTTACGTACCCGCTAGTGTAATTTTCACGCGGTGGTTAGGCGCTAGCAATTGACCGTGCCAGTTCAAGAAGAACACACGGCAAACGGGTTGATTTAAAAGCGAAATAAACTTCAACCTAACAGGGTTCGTTAATTCAGTAAGGATGCTGCCAGTTTTTAATATGAAATTATACGAATACATATTCGAGCGCAAAGCCAGTTTAACCTATTTAATTCATCTTATCAGCCAATATATCAAAAGCGTTTAGCTGTGCAGCCGTTCCCCTTGAAACAAAAATATTCTACATTATAAATGATATTTTAGGTAATCGGCAAATGACGTACTATATGTGCGCTTGGCTGTATGCTTTGCGTTACGTATGTGTCTATAATTAAATTGTACAGATTAGCAGAGAGTAGACACCTCCTGTGCCAGAGCTTGTGTGCCCTAGAATGTATGCTTCATATTTTATGTTCTGCGGATGTTGTTAGGCATTTTGACGAGCAAAATATGGTGGTATAAAAATGCTCCTACTTGGGGAAAATATCGCTGGCTACACTCTTGTTGTCGTGCCATACTATATCGACATATGTGTCCGTATATCGATATATGAAGTTGACGAACCCCTCCAATCTAAATAGAAAGCATCAATCGTACGTTCTGACTGTATAGGTTGCGGTCGGTAATCTTGCAGGGTGACGCATGCGATTTCGACAAAGATAACGACGGTATACCGGACAACCTAGACAACTGCCCACTGGTCTTCAATCCCGGCCAAAGAGACACCAACAACACAGGTACGTCTTTGTGCAATGCATGTGCTTGTGATGAGACAGATACGTGGTAATTGCAAACCAGTACCCTATATGATCGTGGTTGGTGACCTTTACTAATACCCCTATCTGTAACCTGTTGCCCTGTCATTCCTGAGTAGCTAATGGTGTATTGCTGTGAGCTGAAAGCGACGAAATATTGACGGAATTGGTCGTACGGGTCAATCCGCCCGATAACACCGCTGGGTAAACCAAAATCCCCACCCTTCCCCCCCCCCCCATGCCAGATGAAGTAACCTAATGAGTCTGGCTTATCTTGTTGTGTATTGGACCCGGATTAGTTTCTAACATTATCGATTCAAGACCCTTTTGTTGCTTCCCGGTGACCTTTACTGGCTCATTATTGGGAACTAATCTTGATTGGGAAACAAAGTTACATTAAACTTCATTGGGACTGAATGTAGCAGCTGTAGATGCTTAATGAATTGCGGTGTCTCGCGTGTGCCTCTTGCGACTTCGACAGGCGTTGGCGATGCGTGCAAAGGCGACTTCGATGGAGATGGGGTCGGCGACGAAGATGATGTCTGTCCCGATAACCGCCGCATCTACGCCACCGACTTCAGAGCCTACCAGACGGTCGTGCTCGATCCCGAAGGCGACAGTCAAAACGACCCACATTGGGTAGGCGTAATCCATTGCTTTATTCTACGACTCTCGTTCGACACATACACCGACCGCTACAGTGAAAATTGGCAGTGACCAAACTTAGACCTGATACGACATTTAGTTATAGATCACTGTAATTACTGCTAATCGAAATTCGAGTGTAGTAATTAACACTCGTCCGCAAGCATGGCGGCAACTAGATCCGTCATCGCCGTGTCCGAGGACGCTAAAGCAGCCATTACCGGGGATCCCGTACGTGCGTCTTCTGTGCAGGGGCAGGCGAAGATGATGTGGGTAACATAATCCACCTCGTCGGTCCCGTACATGGCGCACGCAGGGTCTTGAGCTTTGCCCATCCTGTGCAGGTACTTCTGGAAGCACCCATGCGCGGTTATCAACCTGCGTCAGGTGATAGGTGAAGCTTCCGTGTTCTCTGTTATACCATTTTTTGAGATCCGAAATGACCCGGCGGATCCACGCTCCTGATGCCTTTGATGGCGTTCGACTCCATTCGTGTTGCCACTCTTCGAGCGTTTGCTCACTTGGTTGCCACTTTCTTCTGCCGTTCTCGCATGGATCCACTCTTCAATCAGTCTACGCCTTGAAATGAGCCTGGCTAGCGCGATGACTGCCATCGTCTCAACTGTGCGGTATGCGCTGGCGACTCTGATCGCTAGCTTCCGCTGCGCTTTTAGAAGTTTGTTCCGATTATTCTTCAACTTCATCGCGCTCGGGCCCCACGTAGGTGCAGCGTAAAGCACGATCGACTGTGCCACAGAAGCAATAAGCCTTATTTTGCCCTCCGCCGATTCCCGTGTTCTCAACAGGATCTTAGCCGTTCTATTGGCAATCTGTTTCTTCCTTGGCGGCCACCTTCCCAGTTTGTCGATGGTCACACCCAGATATCGAGCAGACTTCCTGATCTCAATATCCACTCCATTTTGAGCTAGTTGGATCTCACCGTGCCTATTTTATCCTGTGAGCAGCACAGCCTCACTTTTCTCTGGCGCCAGCCGTAGCCCGTGCCCCACCATCCAGTTGTTTATGACCTCGATGGCAAGCTGGGCCTGTCCCTGGAGTACGTCTGTCTTTTCGAGCCGTGACCAGGGCGGCCGCAGTTGAATGCGTTGCGGACGTCCAAAAGGACGACCATGCAAAGCACCCTTGACCACCGGTTTTTCCTTCTTTGTCTTTCGGTCTCCTGTAACACTTGGATTATAGCCATTTCCGTTGAGCGTCTTTGTCGGAAACCAAATTATCTATCCGAGAGTGCTCGCTTTTGCTCCAATTCCGCCGTGAGTCTGCTGTTGATGAGCGTCTCGAATGCCTTCCCAATGGTGTCTAGGGGGCATATCGGGCGGTACGCGCCTAGGTATATGGCCTGCCGCCCTGGCTTTTTTTATCAGGGCCAGGGTAGCATTCTCCCATGTCGCTGGGTAAGCACCTTCTTTCAAAATCTTGTCTGTCATACGCTTGAAGACTTCCGGCTGCTCTTGAAGCAACATCGTCACAGCCTTCGCTGGTATCCCGTCCGGGCCGGGTACCTTACTTTTAGGCGATCGCTGTGCGATGGACCTCAGCTTCCAGGTTCTACTGGCGGTACTTCTTCCACAAGGACGCCTATTTATGGTCGAACAGGGTCAGCATGACTCAAGAACAGTCGTAGAACCGCGCTCTCCATAAGGTAGTCGGGCAGTTTTGGCCGTTTGGCTCTTCATCCCATCCATGACGATCTTGTAGGATTCCCCCAGATGTTATTATATACTTCTGTGCAGAGTTAGCGCCATTTTTTGCTGTTTTTGGTGATTTTTTAAAAGCCTTTTGTGCCTGGAGGCCATCCTAGGCCTCCTCTACCCCCTTTTCTTTTTGGCTCGCGTGTATATCCGTCGGCGTTGCTCGTCTTTCTAAGATCCGCATTTTCCGCTGTCCACCTGTATTTAGGCGGTATAAAGTAACGGGTTCCAGCCAGTCTAGGTCTGGATGACGCTTCACATATTTCCCGCTGTAGATTTGCAATGTCGCCCGACAGGATCTCTTCGTCGTTTTTGAGAAATGGCTCGCTTCCCTTTCTGATTTGATCGCTGCGCCTATCGGAGTCCATTTTGTCAGTTCGCCATGCCATTCGGCGGTTATCTTCCTGATGCTGAATAATGGAATACCCACCGTATTCGCACTCTGTATTGTCATTATCGCTACTACTTCTACTACGATTAATTAGTTGCTTTTTCCCTTAGGTGTTTCATTAGTCAATCACATCTTGCAAATTATTAACAGGGAGACCAGTAAACGTATGCTCTAGCGGTCAGAAATTAAATGCAATGCCCAGGGCGGATGTGAATTAACTCAGCAAACTGCTACTACTACTAATGCTCTCTCTGAATGTTACGACATTCAGACGAACTACAAGGCAGAAGTCACAAGAGCTGTAGTACGGTGTTATGTGCCCGTCACTTTTATCTCATAAATTCTAAGTATTACAGACCGGGCAGACTTCTTGAAATTTACTTATGTATAAAAGCTTCTTACGTCCCCAAGTACTATATATATGTATATATATATATATATATATGAAATATCATTTTCTAATTATAAACATATTAGATTTATTTCATATATATATATATATATATATATATATATATATATATATATATATATATATATATGAAATATCATTTCCTAATCATAAACATATTAGATTTATTTCTAGGTGTTCGCGATCAGAATTAACGCTGTTGTTTGTTGCTATCTGGTAGATCATCTACAACAAGGGTGCAGAGATAGTACAAACGCTAAACTCCGACCCCGGTCTTGCGGTTGGCTACCATAAGTTTGGCGGTGTCGACTTCGAAGGGACGTTTTTCGTCGATACGGCCACCGATGACGACTACGTTGGATTTATATTTAGCTACCAGGTAGGTTCTTTTAGTTTAAATCTTCTCTGATTATTTTAGTTCTAAAAATGCCGCTATATACTAACAAAAAATAATTATTATCTGTATTGCTGTAAGCACAAGGATTACAGGTTGTGAAAATACCTTCCTTTCATCGCAGGTCACAAACGATCGAAAAAAGGCAAATTTTGATGCCTGCTGAGCAAAAAAGTGCAGGCGCGCATGCGCGTCATCTTGTTGAAGTCGCTGAGCTCGTGAGGTACCCATCTGCACAGCCTGGAAGTTAGTCCGAGGCGTTTTAAAGCTGTGCTAACAGCTTGTTGGGTAATATGAAGCTCCTCGGCAAGTTCCACAGTAGTTATAGAGGGGTTTTCTTGGATTTTCATTCGAAAAACCTCCTCACTGACAACACTTGGCCTTCCTGATCTAGGCTTATCTTTGAGGTTAAAATTTCCCTTTCGGAACTTCTCAAACCACTGTTGGCACATTCTGTCTTACAACAGACATCTTCAAACGATTTTAACAACTTTTTGTGAGCCTGCGTTGCAATCAGTTCATTTTTAAACTCACGGAGTAGAATCGCCTGAATTTGGCATTTTTCTACCTCCATTTTGCAGCAATTTTACGAACAAACGGCTAAACAGATTTCAAAATGGTTTTCACATGAAAACAACAAAGAGTGAGCCAATTATCTATGCCTAGGCGCCGGGGCGGGCGCTGTAAAAGCCGCGCAAGCGCCAATCCGAAAAGACTTTTTTGTAGACCCAATATATATATATATATATATATATATATATTATTTCTAAGTTTTGGCAGCTACACGAGCTCGTATACCGAAAAGCCAACGGCTCTATACGCGCGACTGGCAGATAAAGTATACCATAACTACATGATAATAGTAACAAGTCGAGAAACACGGTCGAAACATTCTGTAAAATATCGACATTTTCAATTGCCGAAACGCACGGCAATTGGTCTTATCTACATACGCCTTTGTTCTCTGCTTGGATATTTCGTTCCCGCTCATGCTGTAGGACAACCACAACTTTTATACGGTGATGTGGAAGAAGAAGAAGCAAATGTATTGGCACGGAACGCCATTCCGCGCTACAGCCCAGCCCGGAATTCAACTGAAACTTGTACAATCGGAAACTGGTCCTGGCGAGTATCTTCGAAACTCGCTGTGGCATACAGGTACGACACCACCACGCACGCTATAAGTATTTTTCTTTTGTTTATTAAGGTTTTAAAACAATGACCGGATAGGCTCAGCCATCTTCAACCAAACACAGCAGTAATTCCGGCACATTAGGCGCGTACCAAGAAAATAACGTTGCGTAAACAATTTTAGTTTAGTAGAGAGGTAGGTAGATATATTCGCTGTCCGATTCTTCTAAATGCATATACAAGATCACATCTATTGAAGTGCAATATCGGTGGGGTGGTGAAATGTTCGGTTTTTGCAGGCTGTAATGAATAATATTTACTTTTTTTTTGTTATCCCCGAAAGCTCAATTGTACAACATCTTGTTGTATCCAGAGTTCACGATGTGACGACATCAATTCCATCTGAAATTGACCAAAGACAATTAAAGAACACGCTGCGATACCGCTCGCCATTCACCATAGAGTGAAAAAAATAGAATCCCATAATTAGTTTGGAGAGACCGCAGCACACTGCCATCTATGACACATGTAGTGGATTTTCGAGAAGTTCAACGCAACTGTTATAACACAGAAAACTGCAACGATAACTACGAAGGTGGTCAGTTTTATCAATGTTTGACGGCTGTGTTTTAACGCGCATTATGATATAGAGCATCTACTAATACGACATGAATGGGTGATGCCACTTTCAGGTAACACCACCAATCAAGTTCAGCTACTATGGAAGGACCCACGTAACGTTGGCTGGAAGGAGAAGGTCGCCTACAGGTAATACCTATGCATAGATTTGTATACAGCGTTAAAACATGACTAGAACATGTTTACCTTATATATATGTATATATATATATATATATATATATATATATATATAGTATATATATATATATATATATATATATATATATATATATATGTATATATATATATATATATATATATATATATATATGTATATATATATATATATATATATTATATATATATATATATATATATATATATATATATATATATATATTGAATTATCGCTTTGCCCTTGTCACACAATTTCAGACTTCTAATTATGAATATTGCTTGAAATGTGCTTGATAACTGTCGCGAAAAAACTCGCCCGAAATTAGCAGTAGTCAAATAAATTAGTGTAAAACATACATGTATGACAAAAAAACTGCAGTAGATATATGATATATACTTTTAATGCCGTTTTAGGTGGCTGCTTCTGCATCGCCCCAGCATTGGTTTGATTAGGTTAAGGATTTTCGAAGGACAGAACATGGTTGCCGATTCCGGTAAGTGTATCGGGCGAAAATATTGATTGAGCAAAATCATGAGCAAGAGTAAAGCATTAATAATCTAATATGTTTATGTTTTAATTTTAATTTCAAACCTGGTTATTATTGACGGACCTGCGATTAACAACGTTTCAGTTCTCGTCAAAAATTTGAATTAAATTTAATGGTACAAAAACGCACTCCAGGTGGTAGTAGCTTTACGCATCAAGCACAATCAAAGTGCCCTGTTATAAAAACACAACAGTAGAATCACAATAAAATGAGCCTCTGAACAATCAGTTTAATGTTATTTCCAATTTTTCATCACAGCAGTACACGCTTTAGTGTACTTTTCGATGTTTGGACTATACTTTCACCTTGATGCTACTCATGCATGCGCTTGAGAAAACATCAAATACCTAGCTCAGTGAGACGGTCCAAGAAGCTCACTATTTCAGGCATACCGACAACGAATTCGAACGCCTTTCTCTTCGCTTGAGCAAGCAATACTCAATAGCAAATCATCGAGTATTCCGAATTGGGGTGGAGGCACACTTAAAGATAAATATGGTTCTGAAACAAAATTCCCCCGTGCTACACAGCACTACTTAGTCGAATGAACTGATGTTTGAGAGCAATTAACTACCGACATTTTGCACAAAATGCTGCTTTATTTTAGTTGTTTTCAATGATAGCTAAATCATGAGCAATATAACATTGTATCCAGTCAAATCCAAAAGTTTGCACTGCCAAACTTAAAACGCAAATCGTATACAAAATTATATATATATATATATATATATATATATATATATATATATGAAAAGGTAATGCTCAGTGCCTAATATTTGTTTGCAGGCAATATCTTTGACGGAACACTCAAAGGAGGACGATTGGGCGTCTTCTGCTTCTCACAGGAAAACATCATCTGGTCGGATCTCGTTTACAGGTTAGAACTTCTGGCATATATATTTAGTTTGCTTAGAGACAGAACAAGAATATAAAAAGTCTAATGTTCATATATCGTAATTGTAACGTTGAAAAGATAAATATAATTACTATATATTAATCTGTGCCAGCTGCGAATCCTGTTTTAATTAAAAACTAGAACATAAACAAAACTTATAAACACTAAGTGATGTAAAAAATCTATATATTTGTATACATATGATATCTAGTTTGTTTTCCGTGTTTGATGCGTAACATAACGATTATGTTACGCATCAGAGTGCCTCAGAGTGAAGACCATTAGAGTGAAAGCCTCTTGAGCACCATTCATAGTAAACGGAGCCGCAAAAGGGGGGAGAGGGGAACATGCCTTCTGAAGACGGATTATGTAATATCAGCATGGATATTTATATATATATATATATATATATATATATATATATATATATATATATATATATATATATATATACATTTGAAGCCTGTCTATGATGCTGGTGATGATGATCAAGAGATGTTGTGGCTATGGAGCCACATGGAGTCGGTGGTGCACATACTGTGACTTCGTTGGCATCTTACTGAGCGGTCTAAGTATGAGGCGGCCCATGTTGGTCCTGTAGATGGTCTTTGAGAGTTGGGATATCTAGGGTTTCCCCAGCAGCAGAAGCAGATGCTGAGAGTCCGTGGTCATGTAGCAGCTGCATGACTCAGCAGCGGCAGTGTATGGTATAATCTCATCTTTTCATCTCAATGAGCATCGCTTAAAGAAACGAATCACCGATCAACAACAGAGATCGACCGAACTGCAACATCCCGGTGTTACGATGACAACAACAACCATAGCTTCTCATCACAATGTCACACATACACTCAAGCGCGACACATTATTGATGCACGCTCTCACTCGGGGGGGTCACATCGCTTGTGATTGCAGCAGATGATTTTAGCGAGGTGAAAGCTAGGCGTTCGTTCGTAATAATGTGCTTATGTATGAGCGCACATGTACGTACACGCAGACCTACGTATGTGCCTAGTCGTGTGTCAGTCAATATGCATACACAAACATGTTGATCATCTGCATATCATGTTAATCTGCATACAACAACTGACATCGAAACACGACTAGAAAAAACTAGAACTAGAAACGAAATAGCAACGTACAGAGAGAGAGAGAGAGAGAGAGAGAGAGGGAGACACAGAAACGTATCTAAATTGACTTGTGCTTTCGTATACGTGTGTTGTATGCAGTGTCCAGTGACAGGCTTACGGCGACAGTACATTTTTTTGTGGAGGATGAGGTGTTAAATGCAGTTCCGCACTATTGCTACGCGTCGCTCTCTCTCCTCGCTTTCTCTCTCTCAAGCAGTGTAAGACTCGACCCCAACGGTTGGGGATGTTACTCCGTTGAGACCGATACCCACTAAGCGCACCTTTTCACGCTTCATTCTCTGATAGCCCAGATCTGCATAGAACGGTATTATGGACAATTGCTAACTCATGGCTACATGAACTAATTGCTGCACGTGTGTCGGTCGATTAATGCCGACGATTGACGACGACAATTAACGCGGTCATGCGTGCGTGCTGGTTGTCTGTGGCTCTGGATGTGCAGGTGCAATGACGCCATCCCCGAAACGGCGTATCGCGAACTTTCGTACGATCTTCAGCAGCTAGTCTACATGGATCGGGTCGCAGATGCGAAGATCTAGACACCAGGCATCGTGCAACGAGGCACGGTGTAACCGGCATGACGAGATGCATCCGCCATGACGATGTCCGTAGACGTTAATTTGTCTCTCCTCGCATGCATTCACTGGCTTGACATCCCCTGGAAGTGAAACACACGTTTGGCAAACACACTATCGTCATCCCAGTCTACACTAATGCAGGGTTTCATTAAACAAGTACCATATATATATATATATATATATATATATATATATATATATATATATATATATATATATATATATATAAATATATATAATGTATTAGTACACATTTTTAATTTATTTTTTTATTTTTACGATTTACCGACAACCGACAAAATGGCGCTCGCCGATAATTGTATCAATTCATAGGACAGCTTTTGAATGCCATTCTACAATGTAATTTTTTATTAAACCTCATTTACATGGTTGAAATATACACTGCATACGTTTCGAAAGCGTGTCGTCGTAGATACACTGCAATTTACAGCAACCCTACCACGTATATATATATATATATATACATATAATATATAAATGTTTACCTACGTAACTATTGTTGACCATCTGCCCACTTAATACCCTGTATTCGGTACGCAAATATATCAATTAGACAGAGCCGAGCCAGCAACCGACGGCTCTAATGCCAGATTGTACGCGGGTTCGATTTTGGCGCGATACATACCCTTTCGAAGAAGTTTGCTTTCAAATTTTTAGATTTAGGTTAAATCTACATATTTACACATACGCATGCTTTGATGTCCGCTGTGCACAGAGTCGAATTATGTAGTCGTATAGGAATGCCGTAGTCTGGCTTAGAGGCTCAGGCTAATCGTTGCGTTATTAATGCCATTATACAAACACTCCAATAGTATATAGTGGCTTGCAAATAAACACGCCCTGGTATAACTATAGGGTTTCGGCGTTTGTGTGAATCTGCACTAACATTGTTTGAATAAAATCAGCTAAGTACTCTTCCAATAAAGCTTGTTGAAATTACGTGCGGCGGACGCTTGTCTTGTTTACTGTATCTAGTTCCATGTTATTTTGTGTGTTGGACGATTCTTTTGGCGATTTTGGGACGGACGGAAAGAGACGTTAAATTAGCCCTGTTCGGGAAGACTATTGAGGTCAATATATAAAAAACACGTTGAAAAAAAATCGTGGTATCGAACTCAAGAGCTGTTCTTATAAAGAAGTTATAGCAGAAGACCCTGGATTGCTGCAGAGAATGATCACAGGAGACGAGTCATGGGTATATCGTTTCGACGTCCCGCCCAAGCCCAATTCTCCCAATGGTGCTTTCAAGGTGAGAAGCAATCGAAGAAATTCAGACAGAGCAGATTCAACACCAAGGTTTTGTTTTACTGCTTCTTTTGACTTCAAGAGAAACATCTTCCATAAATTTTTGCTACCTGTTGTTCTCGCGGAATTAGAAAATTGAAGAGACAACGTTTCGAGACAGTAGAAAAGATAGAGAAAAAAATCGTAGGAGCAATTCAACAGCCCAAGAGTAAGTCAAATGTCAAATGTCAGTTAAATCTAATGTCTCAACTTCGATGTGGTCTGTGACATATACTTGGCTTGTGACACGGTTCAGTGTCAGGCCGCTAATCGCACCACAGTCAGTGACTTCCCAGATATCGTCAAGTACGGTCGGAAGGTCCCCGCCCAGAACCCCGTCATCGAAGTACCAGACATTAAGGGAGGACTGCAGTGAATTCACCAATTCCTTGATACACAAACAAAAAGTGAAGGACTTAGGGGGATCACCCTGCTGAAGACCTGTCTGCGATAGCATAGCATTATGGGGCATGACCAGATCGGATGGTTTTGAGCCATAGGTCAGGTTCGTCTTGCGAAACGGTTATGGTGCCCATGAGTTGACGGCTCAAAGCAAATGGTGTCTCCGGACGCTGTTGAGAGCGTTTCGGAAGTTCAATTTGAGCATCACCGTCAGCATTCTGGGCGATTGCAAACTTGACACAAAAAAACATTTTGTGACATGTTCTTCAATGGCGGAAGGGACGCGTGCTGCGGTAATTAGTTGTGTTGGATGTACGTGACATGACAGCTTAAAGGTAGAGAGAGTCATGCTGTGGTCGTCTAAAAGTATAAAATACTGCTATATTTATAAGTATCCGAAAATCGTCCGCAGTACTTTTTTTCAGAATACCGAATTTTACCTAAAAAAAATTAACAGAATGTCGCAGAGTGTAGAACATTTAATCGAAATATGTTCACTGCTAGATGGAATTTGTGCTTTACAATTGGTGCATCGAAAGTGCTACATCCGTTTGCTTTTGGAAATTGCCTTAACTGCAGGTGACTCCACTAGCCAAGACGAAACCATTGGCGAAAAGAAATGCGTAAACAAAGAAATATTATTGAATTCCTAGCGCCAGTCCATAGTTACACTCCCACCCTCCTCACCCAACGGCCACCGCTACGAGATAGCTCTTAGTGAGTGCGATGCACTATCGTTTCTACGTCACTTACATTTAGTGTTTATTTCTTTCAGCTTTATTAAAATTAATACATTGCTTAAATGAAAGCTTTGCTTGAAATGAATACATTATCAATATTATATGACTATTAAATATCTGAAAAAGGTAGCACCATATATTCGTGCCTATGGCTCCACTACCGTGGGACAGGCTATTTAAATAATTTCAAAGTCAAACGACTAAGTTTGGCATCTATCACAGCTCAACAGCACGAGTATTGAGATACACCGTAATTGGAATATCATTCCGGAATATTACTGATTTGTATTTCCTTGTACGCGGTCTACATGTTTAAAGAAGAAGACCACAGAGTAGAGCAGACACCGCGAGCCAGCACAGACAGATTGAGAGATGAAATTCGTTAGAAAGCTAATTTTCAAATAGAATGAAGTGACACAAACGTATTATTTCAGTAAAGGGTATTTTGTTTCAAAGATTGGACATGTTTCGCGCGTATAAGGTAAGCAGTGGATCGCTGGAGTTTTGATGAAAAATATGATTTCTCTTTAGTTTACTGTTATGTTACGGTAAAGCTAATAGTGTAGGGTTATGTGTGGAACAACACATCAAGCAAATGCCCTCCTGCTACATGCAGACAGTAGTCTATCCTTTTAACATAGTTTTTGACCACTTTGACACATTTTGTGGTATATTTCGGCAAACTTCGCGAATACGGTCTGTCAGCTCAGGAATTAACTTGAGGTCATCCCTGTAGACGCGCTCCTTTAGAAAACCCCATTTTTTAATTCGGTTTATATTCGGGGGTCTTGCTCGTCAGAAGATGTGTCTTTTATGGAAGATGCTTTGTGCGGAGCAGCTCGATCGCTGTGCGCCCGCTGTCTAATCTGTGTACCCATCTTGCTAAAACTTGTCAATCCTTCCAATTCCGGCCACAGAAGAAAAGTTTTCTATCATGTCTCGGTGTCTCTTGCTGTTGGTTGTTACAGTCTCTACACGGCCGGTTTTTCGAAGAGGTAAAGGCCGAGACCACCATCGCACCAAATATTCACTTTCTGTGGATAGTGTGGTTGTTCGAGGTTCATTATTGGATTTTCGGAGCCTCAAATGCGAACGTTTTTTCCGTACACATATGGCTAGGCGCAAGTTTCTACCGTACTTGGTGCACACTTTTCTAACCACTGCCGCCAGTGAACAATAATTTCCGTAAAAGCTTTGCATAAAAAAAACACGTTGCTTGATATCGCAGTGTTCGAAATATCGAGGAAATCAATAATACACCAACACTCCGCTACCCAGCCTGCATATATTTATATGTTTCGACGCGACTGCTTGTACATCAATTTGCAAATTGTGCGGTTGCGATTAAATGTTGCTCAATAGAAAACTCAACATAAGAACGAGTTTGACAGAAAGCTCAACTTTGTTTGGATGTAATCAAAAGCTAGCTATTGTAAACAAAATATTCGTAGTGAAGAAAATTGGCAAAATCGAAGTCTTGTGATGTAACGCTCAATAACTTGTTGTTATTGTACTTATGGACACATCTTTTTATAAGACTGTTTACGACTAGTTTATAAGAGTATCTTAATGCTAGTTTGCCTCGTGGTAACAAGTAAATGAGCTTTAACGGTGAAGAAGTAGAAAGTACGTAACGTATGTATACATAGAGCTAACATTTTGTCGTGCTGTATAAAAAAACACTTTGTGGCAACAACGAATTATTTATTATGTTAAAAAGCCGGTGAAAGACCGGTTCGAACACCGTCGGATATTTTGGAGATGGACTTGTTCGAGGTATATTACAGCTGAGACAGGCTTAGCGACGCTAAAGCAGAGGAAGTTGAAGCGCAAGCGATTAGATGTACCGTAGTTTTTGCGTAAAACTCTTGAAGTTAATACGTTCATTCACTACCTAAAAGCTAGTCAGTAGTGCGTATGCTATATGAACAATACGTTGGAAATTGTATAATTAAGATAGATGGGACATGAACGTCTGGATTGGCCGCTCGCTTCGGTTAGGTAATGATGTATCGGCCAACCAGGAAAAGTCGTCAGAAAGCATGCATAATATATATATATATATATATATATATATATATATATATGTGAGACTGCAGAGTGGAATTGTTATAAGCGCCTATATAGGTTGAGAGAGACAGCTTAGCAACCGTTGCTAGTAGCGGCGGACTTAGCGGAGAAAACGCTACGGCGGCAGCAACAGCGGGGGTTTGAATCTGGAGTCGATATAACGGACGACATTATAGAGAGTGAAGACAGTTAGTGTTGAGTCGCGGTCGAAGAAGGAACAGCGTGTGCTGAGAGAGGCCGGAGAGGCTGTGCTGTACCGAAGTAGCGAAGGACTCTGATGGAAAAAAACCTCAGCCGTGGTGGTCCATATCCGTGTTTTCCTCCTAGTAACCCAGTGTAGGCCCTAATATATATATATATATATATATATATATATAAAGAAGCCTCTAATAAATACGCACCGTAATGTTTGTATCGCTAGAAGTCAGTTTGATTAGCTTAAACTATAATCTGTGCAGGCGTGTTTCTATACATTGCCAGACATGGCAAAAGAACAGCGACTCAAGCAGTACGAAATGCTGTAAAACGCATGTAAAAGTTAATGTCTTCGTCGAAGCAAGTTAAAAAAATTGAGAAAATTCAAATCCATTGTCGACGAACAAATAGGAACGACTATTTTTGTTACCTTGCGCAGCATGCTACAGAAGGAACGCACGTTCATTTTAAAACGTTTACACTCCGTATATTACAATATGTACGGGGGACATATATCACGGAGGATTAGCTAAGCCAATTGCCAGCATTTTGCCTCGCTCGAATGGTGTAAGTGTTATGCCGTTTGGACGCCTGCCGTCTTCTGTGCAGCTAACGATTATTAAAGTCAAACAATCGACACACGTTTGTCCAGGTCGTTCAACAGGAGATATTACGGCCGTGGCCAAGTGACCTGGCTTGCTCGACTCTACCTGCCGGCCGGTGTTCAGGCAGCAGAGCAAGTTTGAGCAAAAGAGAATGCGAGTATTTTGGTTCTTGCCGATGAGACCTCAAGATCGCTGTGTACGACTAGTTTCTCAGCCTTGACACTGTAATAGAAGGTTTTAATGCAGGAGTCAGGCACTGCGCTTTCTCTGCAATTCTGCTAAGAGATGATCGTCTGAACTTGTTGAATGGCTCTGGCTTCCACAATAATTGTGTATGTAGACGATACGGGAATGTCACCTTAAACTGCCAACGGTAAGAGCTCTACACATTTCAGTGACACGATACTTACACCTTTATTACTCGACACGTTACAAAGAAGCGAAATAGCGTACATTCTTTAAAAAAGGAACAGCAAGTAGTCTCTCACACTCTCTCCTACGTAACAATTGTACGTGATCTAGAAGTTCAGGTCAATGACGGCCTTAAGTTTAAAGATAGTACTCATATCATGCACGTCGTCATAGGTTGCTTGGCTTTGGTAAGCACAATTCTGAGGTTTCTTGTTATTAAAGACTTACACAGCACAGGATGTAAGCACTCGTTTTCAGGTATTTATCTTGCATATGGTAAAAACAGTTTTTAAAAATTCGTTACTGAAGGTGTTCCACATATGCAGATATACGAGCTTTGACCTGTTCAGTCGATTTAGCCTACTTTCGGTGAAGTAAGTACACGCTGCGTGTTTATATAGCATAAAATCATCTGTATTTTCACATAAAAGGGGTAGTGCTACAATTTATCATGGTTACGTGTGCTGTTTCCAGAACGCGTAGTCCGGCAAGGAGAACGTAACTAACTGCCAATTAGACAGGTACTATTTTACGTTGCGCGCTCCCATTTGGCCATGCGCCAAGCAGACAACCCGTTTATGAACTCAGAACGGCCCACGGTTTTTGGAGTACTAGACCGCTAGCTCCTTAGGTTGTTAGCGTACAATGAAAATGTCCTTCTAATTCACATTTTGTAAGTTGACGTAAGACTTGCTCGAAGAAACTATGAGTCTGTATTAGGAACAACGTGGGCTAACACTTTTAAGGGCACCGCAAGCTTCTCAGGAACGTGTTTTTGACGCCTACCTCTAACTTTCTATGTTCAGAAAAATGTGGCTTCTAAATAGAAGAGCAATATGTGAGTTTGGGACAGAAGATTTTTAAAAGCAAATGTACAGATGAGGAGCCGAAATTGGAAACGAAGCAGCAAAGTATGGTGTTAACATGATGCAATGATGCCTCCGCAACTTTGATCATTTGCATGCCAAGATCAGGCGTGATATGTACGCCTATGTCACGTGTATATAAGAGAATATCGGTAAAACGCAATCGTTAATTTTGTAGTCGAGGACTCATGGATGTTTCAGGACTACGCATTTGGAATGAAGAGAATCATGTTATTTTCAAAACACCATCGAGCAATGTCGCCAACGGCCGAATGCAGCACAGCCTGGATGTCACTTGAAAAAAACAGAATAATACACTTTTAAGTCATCTGCATATTGAATGTTTATGTTGGATGTGATCGTATTGAACGAAACGGTCAAGTTAACCGGAGTTCCAGGAAAAACTATAAACTGTAAGTACAGAGTTACTGTCAGCCAACTGGCTTCTGTGCTAGTTCAGCGAGTCTCGTTCAGCATGACCTTTGGTCAACTACCATTCTAATCCTTGGCAGAGGCTTATTCATCGATAAGACCAATACTCCGTCTTTTTTTACGGACCATAGGCAAGCTGCCTGAGAATGAGCTATTATCAGGTTGTGTATAAACAAACTTCTTCGTATAAACATGCGTGCGATGCATTATCACGATAGCAGGCAGGTACTACCACCGTCCTCAACATTACCTGGAATTAGTCAATGACTCTAGTTGGTACCATCGTTCGTAGGTAGCGGCGCTGTCTATCTAGCGACTGCGGTACAAATGATTTCGAGTTAGATCATAACAGGGTACTTTTCAAATTGTTAAATTTTCTTTCGAAGTCCAAGAAGCCAGAATAAATAATTTGGCAATATTCCTGCCTTAGTATATATATATATATATATGCAAAAAACTGCAGGATAGAGTAAACTTCGTTCTACAAGTGGTCTGTTTCGCTAGATCTGAAACTATCGGTGACAAATTGCGTTGTACTTCATTTTGGTCACGGAAATGCAGAGAACAGTTACACAATCGGTGGCCATTATTTTGCCTCGAAAAAACTGATTAGAAACCTTGGTGTAATGACATCTGTTAATATAAAGTACACCAAACACATAAGAGACATTGTTTTAAGAGCAACACAGAGAGCGAACTGGATTACACGATCATTCATACTTAGGGATCCACACATATACTCAAAATAATTTCAGGTGTACGTACTGCCGATCATAACATATGCAGCCCCAGTCTGGAATCCATGTCTGAAAAAAGATCAGCGACTTCTAGACAAGTTATGCAGCAAATATCGACGAAAGATTGCATACAAGTGTGGAATTCCAAGTGATAACGTCCAGATTCCTACCATGTTGGAAAGGCCACGGAAGATTGACTGTGATACCCTCGTAAATATTGAGAAAAATCATACCGATCTGATATTCAAGATGTTCAATATCATCCATACGACGACGCGTCGTGAGAAGAACATTCTTCGAAAGTTTGTAGCGACAAAGCAGACACTAAACCATATGTCCCCATGGAGAGTATCCCGTCAACTCCATGGAAACTTGATGTTAGCAGACTAAACATTCCCTTGAATAAAACGTATTAATAAAAAAAAAAATATATATATATATAGCAACTACCCTTGCAAGCTTGCTAACTGCCTCTAATTGAAAACATCCATAAGGTTACTACTAATCTAAAAGGTATGCATACGGTTGTCAAGAGCTCGATAGAGAAACTGAGATTTGTAATCAGAGATATGGTAAGGAAATAGAAGACGAAGGATGTCGACGAATGGCATCAAACCAAGTCGCTTCCTGGCGAACCAAGATGTTTTGCTTGCCACTGGACGCAGGACATACTAAGTACGCACAGCAAGATAAAGTCACATATGGCCTTATAAAGAACTTTAAAACAGCAGACGATCTAAAAGATCTTCTGTCGAATCGATGTGTCTTGGCGTACTGTGTCTCAGCTCAAAGAAATACTGAAAGATATTCCCCTTCTGCTCCTCATAGCACGGCATGAGGACTCGGCTGACTCTTTTGTCTGAAAAAAACGTGACCTTGAGATTACAGGAATAGCAAGGAAGCTGCAAGTAATTGCAGGAAAAGCTGGAAACAAAATTGGTACTGTGTTGTCGAGCATCATTAAAAAGATGCAGGATGACGGGCGCACTATTGCACGAGCCCTAGTTGCGATCCGGTTGCCAAAGGCCTTTGGGCAATAGACAAATGGCGATCTGTTTGATATCATCAGAAGAATTCTTGAGTGTTTGGCCGGTATGCACAACGCCTATGTAGAGGTGATCTCTGGGAGGGAACAGAAAAGGAAAACCTGCCAAACAAGAAAGGCGTGTCCAAAGGGCAAGGAGCGACACAACCATACTTGTCTAAAAAAAGGACGGTGTCTCCCATGCAGATACCCTAAGACGATTGTGTAAAAATACGGATCATGTACAATAAAAGTACGTGAAGGTCACTTGAGTGCAACGGTTCGCCACCGGAAACATACACCGGCTGATGGTCGGCAGAAACAATGAAGGGAGCATCCATATAATTTATTCCTGCATTAAGTTAGAAAGGAGATGCCAAATTATCAATTGGTATTTTTACACTGAAAATGTAAATAGTAAGGGATCTTTCTAAAGGACAAAACGGAGAAGTACCAACAGTCTGTGTGGTCGGCTCTGGCCCGAATTAACCCATCCCATACATTGCAAAGCTAATGAGGGTCCAGATTAGTTGGTTGTTTTGACCTTTTTCAGGGTGGGTAGCATGCCAGCATGTCAGAACTGTCAAAAAGGGGGGCACCAGGCCCGATTTTGCGTATTAGAAGCGGTCACAGTTAGACGTTATCATCAGTGCGGCACCCCGGGTTACGGCGCAAAGGATTGCGAGGGCGTGTCACCTAGAATAAAGTGCAATTTCCCCCTGACAGAAAGTGCAATTTCCCCCTGACAGAAAGTGCAATTTCCCCTTGACAGGAAGTGCAATTTCCCCTTGACAGAAAGTGCAATTTCCCCCTGAGAGAAAGTGCAATTTCCCCCTGACAGAAAGTGCAATTTCCCCTTGGCAGGAAGTGCAATTTCCCCTTGACAGAAAGTGCAATTTCCCCCTGAGAGAAAGTGCAATTTCCCCCTGAGAGAAAGTGCAAACCAGGAATAACCGAGCAAGTCGGTACATATCCTCATCTGCATCCGCCGCCTATCTTTTAGCACAGGAATTGCGATGCTTCGGGCGGGCAAAGCCCGTCTGCGTACGCGCCTGCTGTGGATGCAAAAGGCTACATACAGCTCGGCTCTCTCATGATTGTTGGTCAGCGGTCAGCCAAGTGTCAGAACTGTAATGACGCGACTAAAGGTTATTTAACCTAATTGTAATAGGACTCGCGGAGCTCATCTAATGTTCGACAAAATAGTGTTTAATAAGAGCCCAGAACACTCTGCTCGACGAGTCTAACGTCACGCTGGCGAAAGAGATCCGGGCGGCCTAAGTCGTGGATGCTCAGACTCGGATCACTTGTATTATGCACAACCTGCTATGATTTTTCCGAGCCACGGGAGGAGGATCAGCCTTCACATGGATAAACATGGACAGCGTCGGACTCTTTTACTCATATTCCAGCAGTCCGAACGGCATGCTGAGCAGCCTGGAAAGCCTAGTAAAATACTGGACATTATTAGATAGGGATTTACCGCTACCAGTAAATATCTTTACTGAAGATTTCAACGCAGCCTGGACAACATCGGGGCAACCAGAGCTAACAGAAGAGTCACAGTTGTTCCTGAGTGGTTAGGTATCTTGTCGTTCTCAGTAAAGAAATGACTCCACATGCCATACTACGTGACATATAAAATCTCAGTAACTCCTACAGTTGGCAGCTGAATTGGTAAGCAAATATATACGCTATCCGTCGTATCTAGACAGAGCTGTGCAATCACAGAGAGCCATAAAACGGAGACAATTTCTGCATGAAAACATCAGCAATTGAGATAAAACTATTGTATGACCCCACTGTATTTACGCACTGTTTCCACTCACTCTTTCTATTGTAAATCGTTCAAGTAAATACATCTTGAACAGGTCTTTAATAGAAAAAAATGAAAGGCTTAACTAAGCGTGAATGTTGTTTTAGGTTGTGGGTGCTTAGGCTGCATATTTCATCGTAGACACGGTTTTATTAAAACGAGCAGATCTTCAAACCCACGTACAAGACAAATGTATAAATAATTATTTTTTAAGTTGATATACGCGGTTTATATAATGAATAGAGGATATAAGATACTAAATGGTTGCCAAAAAATGGTATGTTCAACATTTAATTCCATTATTTTAAATTTAAGTTTTGTGTTAATATTGCCTTCGGAGGACGAGCCGCTTCTAAGTCAAAGTCGCTGAAAATTTTGCCTCCATAAGAAACTGCCAGGCGACGTCGACCCCAATTCACAAATTTTTTTACGCTCTCACAACCACATTTTAGACGCTCGTAATGGGCTAAGTTGCCTGTGGCACAATATCGTTAAATTGCATCTATCGTCATCGCGTTCTCGTCACTGGAGTTATATAGGCGTTCTTTGCAGCAGAGTAATAACAACACCACGTCTAACAAATAGAATCAGGAAGGCCGGAGTCTAAACTTGCGATTGTTTGATCATGGTTGCCCGTTTCGAACGATGCGGTAGCCGCCAAAGCCATCTATAAATGTATATATAAGCCCTTGGCATAAAAGGCAGGAAATATACAAGCGCACCTACCTACACACACGTTTATGTACGATAGCTTATTATTTTATGCACACTTGCTTATCTCTACATTGTGTAAGTTCGCTAATTGTTGTAGAAAGTCAATTCCCCACTATGAACGTGTACACTTCTTACGAGCCAGCCTTCTAGCCCGTCTATATATGTAAATATACATCCGGGAAATTGAAAGTCATGATGAGTTGATTCTGTTATGCTTAAAGAGAAAATACGGGAATGGGTAGAAGAGATGATTATAAATAAACGAAAAAATAGGAATATTGGCAGTGACCATAACTGGGTAGATATTACGGGGCGGGGAATAGTTACCAATAGCTTAAAAAGAGTAAAAAAAGGTATAGACCAGCAGAAGTGGGCACATAAAATAGATGAAATTGGACAGCTGTAGGGGGATACCATGGATACCATAGAGATAGATCTAGATGAAGTGCATTGGTTTGTCGATGGGACAACTGGGACTCTCGCAATCGCAGATTTAGTGAAGATATGTCAGGACAAAAAAACTTGATACAGTCATTTTGGTTATTTCGCTCTCATTTCAAAAAATAACATTTCCGCAACTCGTTCCACTGGAAACAAATGCTTTTCACAGATTTGTACTACCGAGCAAGATGGCTTAGTGGCAAAAGCCTTTGTCTTGCATTCGGGAGGCCTGGGTTCAAGACCCAGACCGGCCACTCCTCCATTGGTTTTCATGGCTCCCAATTTAGACCAGGTTAATGTCGGCGTGGACTAAAAATCGACCATGATTGGAAAAAAAACGGGAAGCACAGATGTCCCAATAGTACACCTCAAAGTTTGTTGGGCAAATTCTGAAACACTCTCCAATGGTCAGTCACAACGCGGGCCAAGCTAGACTTGTAGCCAGGTCTGCTGACCTAAATTTAAATGCAGAAAATAGGCGTCGCTGGTATGCTCGATCGACTTTCGATCTTTTGCATTCAAGACCTTGACTCTTGCAGGCCAGACCCTATCAGCGGGAAGTTGATTTGCCAACTGGGCAATATTCCTGTGTCCGCTTCGTGTTATAAGCGTGCCGAGGAGTTGCTACGCCAACAGCTTGCGCGTGATGTCCAACGCGGCAATGCCGTAGCGATTCAAGAGATCTTGCTAAAGTGGCCTCGGCTTTTGGATAAACATGATATATATATATATATATAACTTCTTAGATATACAAGCATAAACACTGCTTTTACTATACCACTGTTTGTATCATTTTAGAATGCAGCTCAATACTTTTTTTAGGCGGCAGTAGTCACATTGTTAGTTACATGACAGTAATATCCGCAGGGTTATTACCTAATCGTATACGGAAAGTGTACGGGGAATATAGTAGAAAAAAGGCATCTTGTCCTATAAGCTAGGGCCGTAAATTATTTTGTAATATATATATATATATATATAGGCTGTAAATTATTTTGTATATATAAATAAATATATATATATATATATATATATATATATATATATATATATATATATATATATATATATATATATATATATATATATATATATATGCCCCTGATATAAAAGGGTGACATATATTTAGGTATGCATGCCAAGCGAACAATAAATCAATCATATAAACTAGAAGCCGATTTAGTCTTGATTGGTCACTAGATCTGCAGGATGGTGAATGAAAGCCATTGGTAGATTTAAAAAAAAAGCATTTACTAACTTGTCCTCATCGTTAATCGGTATGCGACATGTAGATCATTTTTGAGCATAAAACAAGCTGACAGTTGGCCGACACAAAGTCAAGTGATTCGTTATATTGACCTTCGTTCATGCGATTACGAATTTATACAGGATGTGCAGCGAAGCGCTAGTGTTTAAATTGAAAAAAAAAAATGATTACATTTTGTAGTTTATTGTTATTTTACGAAAAGATAGTAGCTTAATCTTATGACATCCTCACATTCTTACGGTCAAATCGCATGCCGGTCCGGTGGTTTCTCGTTTTTAACAGAACCTGTAGCTTCGAATTATCTCAATTAAACTCTTCACCGTCGTGTGCATAAGACGTAAGTCTTTGAATTTAATGTGCGCTTTTTTTGGCCACTACCAACAGTGAACGACCTTTTTTGTAAAAGCTTTCTATAAAAAGCACGTACTTTTTGATACTGTATTGCTTCATCACGTCCCATAAACTGTAGACAGTCTGCCATCAAGCTTGTTTTCGTGCTTACGAAGCAAATGACAAGAGAATCAAGACACCAGCGCTCGGCTGCCCACTATTCACTTCTATATTAAAATACTGCAAAAATGACTGGTGCGTTTTTCTGCCTAAACTATTTTTCTCTCTTTGGTTGTCCGGTACACAAAGCGAACAACAATAAGCTACATACTTAAATATATGTTCTAATAAGTATCCTAAAATTAAGTGTGCAAATATTAGATATCTAAATGCATCAACTAATATGTATTTTTACACATGAGCTTTTGTAGAAAAGATGCATTATGATAGCCCTGGCCCTGATCAATGCGGTTCATAAATTACATTTTTATAGCAGCTCCTGCAACACCGTGTTGTTTCATCCGTAGCAGCAACGCCATCCGAAGACCGTCGAATTCCCAGACCTTGGTCAAAATCAATATATATATATATAAATATATATGTATCGGCTTTGGTTACCAATATATATTGTGTCGAAATAATTTGCTGAATCAGCAACCATGAAGGTGATCAAAAACAATACCAAAAAGGTGGTGTCACGTTAATACGAATAGCGAATAGCTGGAGGAAAAATAAGAGATGCGAGAGAGAGAAGGTGGTTAGCGTGTTGGACGCGATGAACTCGCAGCAGCCACGCTGTGGTCGCCAAATGCGATAAGCAATCAATCCTGCCCGTTTCCAAGGCTATCGTTCTGCGGGATCAGGATCAGTTAGATTCTCTCAGTAGGGGAGATGCTGACACCGATCCACGGCTGTAACGACTAATTGTTTCCTACATCATTGCCTATTGCGATCAATGTGTTCGCACGATTATGTGGCATATATAATGTCGTTCTGTATATATATATATATATATATATATATATATATATATATATATATATATATGTGTGTGTGTAAATGTTACACATGTGGAATCGCTTTATAACCGCTATACCGTATAAATTAGCTTCATTAACCGATGGTTGGTTTACAGTATTGCGCGTACAGAAAAAGCAAGCATTTACACATACGTATATTCATCACGGTCCTAAAAGTCGAGTAATTCGTCGTGTAAATTTTATACATATGTAAACATATAATGCAGTTTTGTAGAAGTAATCGATCTTGCTAAATCAACAAACTGATAATAGGATCGAACACAAAAAAGGCGCCTAAAAAAACCTATCACATAGCGCCTTGGTTATACAAGTATCTTAGGTCAAAACGCGTAGCGGCTCGCGTGTCTGAAACAGAGGGCGCCCATTTAGAACTTATGTAATCAGTGTCGCAAAGGAATTGTATTTTATTATATATATGGAATTATATATATATATATATATATATATATACGAATGAATTCGTATTCATTAGCGGTTAGACAAACATTCAGAGCTATCGTATAACGTGTCTTGGATATCGTGTTCTCGCTTGCAATTTCATGCTACAATGGAGTTGCGAGCTCTAGCGCACAATTGGCAGCGAAGGGACTATGATACATGAATATACACATACGAGTATATGTTTGTTAATATAGTCTTATCAGTTCTAATATATATATATATATATATATATATATATATATATATATATATATATATATATATATATACATACATGTTGCACGTGGACCAAAAAATAAATAAACATATATTTTTCTATATATAATAAGCAAGTAGCATAAGTCAGATTGGCTAAATTTGCATCGCGCTTTGTTCGACCTTGACAAACAATGAATATTGAATGCGATTAGGTTGCGTGAATAGCGGTCGAGCTAGGTGGGTCCCTACAAATCAGTAGATGTGTTGGTTCGCCAACGCGTATTGTTGCGATCGACGTCCCGGGGCGGGTCACCAACCAGCCCTTATCGGCTGACGGCTTACCTGGATTTGCCGCTGCTTGGAAGTGCGACCACAAGCTCTAACCCTACCGAATCCATATTGTTATTGATTGTTTTTGTTGTTGTTATTGTCGTTGTTGCCTACAAAAAGAGTACAAAAACTTCACGTGATATTTCAACTTGTACGTTGCACCGTAGAGACATGACCTCATAATTTGATTGCACATGGCTGCAAGGATAATATATATGTATATATATATATATATATATACAGGGTGACCTAAACATATTTGGAAAGCCATATAGGGAATTGTAGTGTTCGTTAAAGCAATTGTTATCCATTAGAGCTTGGTTTGGAGAGGTCTTGTTTTGAAGTGAAAGTAAAATTAGTAAGATCTGCAACAGTGGTTTTGTTGCCCGACATAGCACGAAGTGTTCTATTCCAAACAGTACTATATATATAAGTTTTTATTTATTTATAACGACTCTTTTCGGAATCTGAATGACTTCGGAATTTCCACTTTAAGTTACCACGCGTCGCGCCGGGATCTAATCGTTGGATATATATATATATACGAATTATCGGTTATCCTGTTGCATAGAAACACAATATTTACGTACGCCATTGTGGTTATGAAGTCTAGTAGACCTCGAATACGTCTTCAGGCTAGCCTGCCTTACAATTCAAGGACCACAGAGCCCTTTTCTAGCTATCATTTTATAGCCCCTTCTAGTTGTGTACTATATTTTTCAACACAGCAGACGAAACGCTCGATCGCATTAATGGGCTACGCTTGGCAGCCTTACGGCGGCCTAATTCAATTCGGAACGTGAGAATCTCCCGTCAAATGTCAAAAATCTACAAGGATAAAAAGTATGAATATATAATACTAGCCCCTCTCACCAAAGCGCTTATAGAATAAACTGACCTACCTATTTACCTATTATTTAACCTATTTAAACATCCATCACGAACAGCAGACAGCCATATCGTCAGAGTCTACATCTGTATCGCTCCTAAGGCAAGTTGTGTGTTCGTCAGGCAACATCAAATAGGTCGCCTCTGTAGATCACGCCGCCGGCTACAAAAACGTTTCATGCTTCCGGTCAAAGCCATCCATCCGACCGACATTATTCTACAGAGCTTCTCTAGCCGGCCGGGGCGATGATGATATATTCAATGCCTTTCGTATCCTTACACTTAGAGGTGTAATTGTCCCGACAATAACGCCATAAGACTTATGTTTGCTCCGCACGAATAGAGTGCACGGTGCTACGTATGGAAGAGCTATGCTATTTATATATATTTTTTTGTTTGCGTTGCTAGAAGAACTGGGGTAGGTAGTTCTCGCTTGTCTAGCGGGTGCTGATGCATAAGGGGCGTGCATTATAGCATTTTTACAAGAACACTGCCGATTAAGCAATATGTAAGTAACTACACAAATTTAAGGATAGTGAAATTCTCTCCGATTTGATTTTGAATATTGGGTCAGTGTAGTAAATTGAGTCATAATAAGGGAAACTCACAAAACGCTTCGCTACAAATGTGAAGCGGCAGTGTTGAACAGAGCGTGTACGAAGTCTATCTTTGCTAAAAATGTCGACGACGTACTTTATTGAGCTACAGTGCTGAGAAGATTGGGTCGCACTCAGCAGCGATTTTTGGTGAAGATAGTCTGAGGGTTTTCGACGACGCTTGGTTGGCGTCAATGGACTTTTACAAAATCACCTTCACCCGGCTAACGGATCTTTAAAAATTGTCGTAGCATTAATTATTTATGCGCGGGTTCGTTCACAGGTTTATTCGATTCTTGGGAGGAGTTCCTAAAATATTTCCAGAAAAATCGCTTATACTGCACTTTCTGGTCGTGGACTACAGCAGAAGGTGCGCTGCATTTTAAGTGCTGCACGGATAATGTTTGGCATTTATTGCAAGTTATCTAGATTTGTTCAAATATCGTCAAAGCATATATATATATATATATATATATATATATATATATATATATATATTTGTCCTGTGATACGCTTGCACAACGTTACGAATAGTGTTTTCACAAGGCCGGTCAAGTTGACCGCAAATTGCAAAAATCGCTTGCCAGAATGCTCGTGCAGAGTTTCGCTTTTTATGCTAGAATTTCACCATTTCTACGCGTTCGTCCGTTGAGTGAGTACGGAACACCCTGTTCTGTTTACGAAGAGAGCTGAGCGCGGGAACCTTTTAAACGTGTCAGCTAAATATTCGGACCCCCCCATACATATATATATATGTATATATATATATATATATATATATATATATATATATATAACGTTTACTGCATCTCAATCGAAGGGCAAACACTTCGACAAGGTCTGCACACATATTTGTCTCTCAATTATTGCTGCTGTTGTTGTTGTCGTTGTTAGTGTCCGTTTTGTTGTTGCCAGCCTTTGTTGCGGAGCCATCGCCGCTGATCGTTCTTGACGAGAATTGACATTGTTGTAGCCATTGCATATACGTAATGTTCATTCAGTAAGCATTTCTGTCCAGGAAGAAGAAGAGCCGCCGCCGTGCACACGCCAACTGACTGGGTAGGCGGAGCGTGGCAACAGAGCGGCCTGCGCTTTAAACAGACGCGCGCGCTTGCCGATCGAAGTGGCGTCCAACTGACTACAACTGCGTCATCATACCTCTCGAGCAAGCACAATTTGCGTCACGGAAGGCATCATACCTTCCTAGGCACGCCTGACGACGCGCAGACAACGAACGTCCTTTTACTGTCCGCTAAGGCGTTTCTTTCTTATTTTTTTTCGTTTTGTTTGGGCTATTGTGGGCTCGTGGTTGTATGAGTTATGTTGTTGTAGAAGTGGTAGTTGTAGCAGTAGTTATAGTAGTAGTAATTTTTGGGGTGCATTTTTTTTCTTACTTAGTTAGTAATTGTTGGTGTAGCCGTTGTTAAAGCAGTACTCTGTCGCTACTTTTCCACGCGCTACTAGAAAGAGTAAGAGTCAAAGGCTATCGTGGTATCTGTCTTTGTCGCCGGCGGCGGCCACGCCGCTAACTGCTTTGTCGTTAACTACTTGTAACCACTGTGCCGTCGCCATCATCATGAGCACCATCACCATCATCCTCATCCCAATCATCATCATCATCATCGTCATAACTAGCAACGCATTACAAACACTCAAACTGGCAATTTTAGCAAGCAGTAGGAAGGCCATAGTAGTAGAGGAAGATGATCATAAACGTTCCGACAGATGCCCTGGTGGCATTGCTCCTATCCCCCACCCCCATTCCGTCCGTCAGTACAGTCCGGAGTACGGAGAACGATGGGTGTTTTTTTCTTTCTTTCTTTCGTGTTGTTGCTTTTTTTCTCGTTCGGCTCATTTCAGACGGTGATGTGATCAATGATGTTTGCTCGCAGATAGATAGAACAGTGCAGTTCACTGACTGACCAGCCAACCAATCATTCAGTCAGCGCCAGCGCCTGGCATCGGTAGTAGAGCGTTCTCGCGTCTGCTCCCACAGAGCAGCTGTACCATCATGAGCAAGCGGATGTTCTCCGTGGCGGTCGCGAATACCACCCCGGCCGACGCCATCACGCGACTTTGAGGCAACAAGCCCAGATACGGCCGACAGACAGACTAACCAACCGACCTAACGCAACGGCCTAACGGTACAAACCCAAAGGACAACGTTGAGATCGAGGACGACGACGACGACAACGACGCCAATTACAACTGCTGATCGGCGAAGTCGCGCGCCTTGCCAAAGACTCGCCTGTTAGTGCGTTTGTTTGTTAACTACTGTCTACCTGTCCATCTCTCTCTGGCTGTCTATCTGTCTATATTGTCCATCTGCCTCTCTGTTTGTTTCCGTCTCTTCCGGCCAGTCTCCAGTGTTTGATTATGCTCTCTCTGCAGGTCTATATCTAGTGTTTGATTATGCTCTCTCTCTCTCTCTCTCTGTCGCGCATTGCTCTCAGCCTGTGAGAGGGAATTTGAGTTTTGTAGCTGTTGCCGCCGACAATGTATCTTTTCAGATGCTGGTGATGACCATGATGATGATGCTGATGATCATGATCTTATTATTCTCTTCTAGCTCGTGGGCTACCTAGCGAGCAGACAGGCGTTATAGGTCAGCACTTCTTTCAGTTCAGCATGTCTAATTCTCCCCAATTCATGCAGCCCTCTATACTTGCTATCTCGTTGTTCGTTCTGCTTTCTCGCGCGCGCACACGTGCCTTTTGCTGACTTTAGCGAATTTCATTACGCGTAAACTTGCCAGACGAGCAGCTGTTGCATTCATACATTGTCCAGCGCGCATGAATCTCTGCGCTACTCGACACGAGGCTTGGGTAGCCGGGCGCGCCTTACGCGCGTCGGGCGCGCAAACTTCAACACGTGTATATCATCTGCGCTGGAGTACCAAGAGTTGAATGGGTCACACGGACATTTGTCTTTTTCTCTTTCTCAAGGTTCGTTTTATAGGCTACTGTCTCACTCACGAAACAGGCAGGTGTGTGTGTAGTTAGTACCCCGACGACCGTGGCCGCGGCCTTGAAACGTCTGTCCGAGAGCATGGTCCAAATTTATGTCTATATAGCCTCTATGTTAGCACTTTGGAGTAAACAATCAGTCTCCGCACAAGTTTGTAGTCACGGATTTTATCTCGTTGAATGTCGAACGACAGCATTTAACGCAAAAAGTCGAATTCTCACGAGTCTCCTGTAGAAAGATTAAAGCTTCTGACCCACGCGCTGAATCAGCGTGAGTGTAAGGGAGCCTAGACCAATTTATATTGTCTAGTTTATAATATCCACAAAACGTACGTACACAGTCCTGGATCGTATAACAATCACCCATTACGTGCGTTTTGTTTCTATATGTAAGCACGTTTGCATACAGCACTCGTTTGACTTGTAATTTTCAGAACTGGTACCTAAATTATGGAAATAGCTCATGCTTTTCGTAGTAACCGTGGAGCTAGTCGAAAAAGAGAACAGCAAATGTATCTCTCTGCTCGTTAATGGCGAGAAATAGCGTTATGTGATTTTGGTTAAGTGTTGACTTTTGAATGCCTATTTTATTTCACTCTTGAAGATACGGTCGAAAACCGCTCGAATCACCACACATCGAAGTTCTCCGAGGCAGCCATCGAGAACGAGAGTCAAGGTGTCAAAGTCACTTTTTAGTAAAATAATCACCAATCCACATGGGATTACCTCTGATGCGGTTATATGGCCGACTTAAGCGTTCACCTCGTCAATTGATGGCGATCACATTTGACTGATGCCTAAGTCACTAAGAAACTCTTCCTCATTAAACCCTGGACTTGGAAAGCATAATGAGCTCATTAGCAAACAAAGGCGTGTGTAATTTTAACTTAAACATACCAGACACTCGCTAAAATGGTGCATGTACAACACTCAACATGTCCGACTTTTTTGATGCGAGATTTCTAATATTAATTGAAAAAAGTAAAAACTCTACAAAAAGTATAAATCAAAATGTGTTACCTTCTTTTAGGTTAAGAAGACGCTGGCGAAACTGCTCTCCGTCCCTCTATTGGATAGGATTTCCTGCTTCGTGAGGTGTTTTCTCCTTTTGATCTTTTAAAGATACAAAAGATATATAGAACCTGAGTAAACATTTTGACCTGCACCGTGATCTTTGCGCCTATTGTCGGTAGCGACGTCTTGGTGAACGCTACAGAATGCGACCTTGAAGCTGATGAATGCCGGGTTTTTCACCTCGTTTAGACGCGCTTTCATGCCACTGAATAGGCATTGCCAAAATGTACACCAATTTCGGTAAAACGCTCGGGTCGCGTTATGTCATAAACTTGTGCAACAAAACGGTCAGTCAAAATCTTGAAAGGGATGTTCGTTAGAGAAATCTCCCGGTAATGTTCGAGTTTTGTTAGTTCACAATCTTCTTTTACTAGTGCCAACACAGCTTTTTTACCATTCCTCATGAGCTTCACTCTGGGCTATGATGCACTGAAGCAAAATGCTAGTATTGAGGTAAGATGTCTGCTGCTCTCTGTACAGCTTTTTTATACATTTTATCCTAGCCATTTTAGATTGTATACTCTCACAAACTTCACAAACAACAGTCAGTAACATTTTTCAGTGCTCTGCTAATTGTATAATCATACCAGTCTCGAAATGTGGTGATGTTTGTTACCAAGAGAAGATGAGTACAAGTTAGACCATCGCATTATTTCTCTTAAAAAACTCGATTCAATTTCTAATGATGATTATAACGCCCGAACTTATTTTAATTGGAACAGCACATGGATGGTTCCATCGGGGGCCGCCGACTTCGAAATGCTGTTTTTCTGTTTTATCCTTAAGAACTTACTGGAAATATGCATAAAGGTTCACAAGAGTATCTGCGCATATAGACTGCATTTAGTCGAAGACTCTTTTGAAGCTGAACTGTCAAACTTACCCCACTAGACACAATAACCCTTTTGCGGAACTATTTGATTGGGCTCAGCGAGCTGCCAGACGCAACGGCGGTCTTTGCACTTTCTCGCCCGGTGGGACGGTCGCTGAAGTGTTATATAATGATGACTGTTTTGTAATTATGTACCATGCAAAGTTATTGCGAAATAAACAATATATATATATATATATATATATATATATATATATATATTTGATTGGGCTGGTTTGAAAGCATACGAAACTGCACATATTGTTATATGTTTCCCCGTCGTTCGTTAGACTAGTGCTCGTATTGGCCAAACTGTTCGATCAGACTAACGATCGAAGCTGCACACACCGACAGAGTCAACAACATTCTGTTCGCAGAACCTTGCACAATTGTTACGCGCTCGCGATCTGGATTGATTTGGCAAGTCTTATCACTTGCCGAACATAGACAATGCCCGAATATGCAGTGTTTTAGATCCTCAGACCAGCGAACCAGAATTATCAAGTTGACTCTATGACGCGTTGTTGCCTAAGTGAGTTTATTTTTTTACCAGTTTGTGACAATCATTTGTCGTCTTATACTGTATACTACTGAAATGCTGTATGTGGGCAGGGCGCTTTCCACAGTCGAAACCTCGAGAGTAGCTTAGCAGTGGTGATGGTAAACTCATTCCTTCTTTAACAGAGACTCATCGCCAGACTACTGGCGTTACCGACTAAAACTCCAGATTTTCAGTGGTCTGGAAACTTTCGCAAAGCAGCCTTTCTTAAGCTTCGCTCCAGGCCACCCAGGTGTTCGGTTAGTATTACTATGGGTAGGTAGGAGCCGTGGGTGCTTGGTGACGGGCATCAAAAGCATAGCAAAGGAGACGGCAGTGGCGGGGACAAAAGTGTGGTTTCTCGTACGAATAAAGACATTTTAGAATGGAATCTGACAGACTTGAGCTTTTGGAGAGAGAGTGAACTCGAGAGTACGACTATCAATCATTTCACTGGGTCATATATCTGCAGCGTCAAAACGAGGAGAAAAGAAACAAATGTTTATTGTTGTTGTCAAAATGTAGCAGCATCACAATAACATCACAATTATATTACTGTTGTCCATCTGACCATCGTAATTGGCAACAATGCTGTTTTGTCATAGCCGATAGGTGCTCATTATGACGGTCTGGTAAAATTCGGCCCGATGGCCAAAACGGACATCACGTCACGTCGTAAGCACATGATACCTGGCCCGAAAGAGCGTACAATCGGTGTGGTGATTCGACAACAGCTGCCAAATGCCGCTTATGTTTTTGGGCGTTCCGGATGATACATAGAAGGATAACGCGTCGAATAAATTCAACTATAATTAATAAGGCACGTTTCACCAGGCATAATATTCAGACTTCACATCATTTGCAGCGCATTGCACTTCCTGAGCTGTGACAGCAGCACTAAAGGATAACGCATTGGGCTCGAATCTCTACGTGCCTGAGATAACGTCAGCAGCTGTCTCCCGTGGGCAAATTCCAGCGATGGTTTTAGTACGAATTGAGGCGAAAATTCGTTTAGCGCGTCTGTCACTTCATGGGCATCCCTCCCCGACCTCTTGCCCATCGACTAGCAGACGCTTTGGTATCGTGGCCTTCGTTTTTCCTACGGCCGAAAATTTTATTATGAGATGTTCACAGTTTTGCAGATTGATCACTAGCAGCTGCAGGCGGAATCTCCAAGCAGGCGACCCTTGTCTTCCAGAGCTTCTTTCTGTCATTTGCTTGCTATAGCTGCAGCGTGTCCCTCTCATCTGCGTCTATTTGTAACGCTACCGTCGACGCACCATAGGTCAACCACAGGTCCTAGCATAGCTAGCTCATGGCCAAGACAAGAAGTACAATCTGGCTTATTGTAAACCCTACGCTGCCAATGAGAAACATTCGTCGTACAGACACCGAATGTCCCTATTGTACAATTCGTTATCCTCATTGGGATCATCCGTGTTGAGAGCTGGGAATCAGTCCACCTTAGTGACACCGTCTTGAACCTGTCCTAGACTTTCGTAATTGAGCCATCGGCAGCTCGAGCGAGACTCAGGTGTGGCAGCAAACTGCGGCAATTGCCGTGTTGCCCGCTAACACGATCCCCACAGGGCAACGATCGGATAATTCGACCACCGTGTCTGATAAGAGTGCACTCCTACTCCGTCAAGGCCAGGGCGATTAAGACGCATTCCATGGCGTGCACATTGTCGTGATTGCTTCACCTGATAGTGGTACCCACGAGATCGAGCGCACAGTGCGTGCAGACTGAGAGACCTCTACCTCCACTCCAGGTCTGCAGGCAGATATGGATTGTGGTCCTACAAGCAGCAAACGAGTTGGTCGGCCTCATCAAATTAGGCCTTTCGACTGCAACAACATCTCAGTTCACATGTGTGCCGTTCATAAGCTCCATGAGCTCGTAGAACCTCGCTCTGGAACGGAGGTCTCGCGCGTTCACCTGCAAACCTGGTATAGCCGTTAAATATGTCGTGAAGCGCCACCAGCATACAGGGACGAGATACCTCCAACAGGTGAACGCCCTCAGAAACGAGGTCATCTCTTGGCGAGGCGTGCGCAGCACCGACGGGTCGTACTGACGGCGAGTCCTCAGCGCCCACCCGTCTACGACCCGGAAGTCAGCAAAGAAACTACGCACCCTGAGTCCATCCTCTCGCCAACGCCCATCGGATTGCAGTCGTCTAAGGTCTGTAACGACAGGGACATAGGAACAAGGTGGCAATGCTCTATAGGAACAACGTAACGATGGTCTATAGGGTCAAAGGAACGATGTTCTTCAGCAGGTCGTTTTATGTAAATCCCAGTAGTCTACTGGCAGACTAAATTTATGTTTACTTTGGGTCTTTTAGCATTCTATATCGTTTAGCTAACAACTAAGTTATAGCCTATATACCATGAGACGCAGGCATTTTCTTAGGAATCGATCACGAGATCGTAGATTCACAGTAGCGCATGACAAAGGGAGAGAGAGGATGAGATAGCGAGAGAGCGCGCGAAAGCAAGTGAGACAGCCCCCGAAATGGCGACACGACACAATTGAAATCATGCACTTTACCAAGGCGTCTCTCTGTCAGTTGAGGGCTCATGCGGTTGTGTCCGCTTGTGTACAGCTAGATGCTTCCTGAGTTGGCGGATAGCGCCGCCGGCATTGTCACTCATTGACACCCGCACGAGCGGACTGCCCCAACAGAAGCACAAAAAGTGGCTTTTAGGCAGATGTCGCTGCTATTAGCCGGCCTTTATGCTGCTACAAAAAGCTGACCTTTAGGTAGTCACCACCAGTTGTTGTGTCTTGACAACGACAATACAATACAAGCTAATACTACTACTACTACTACTACCATGAACAGAACAACATCGCAGCAAAGGCCGTGACAACAATAATATCGATGGTGTGATCACAGCAACCATAACCGAAGCAACAGTGTAGCAACAATAACAACAACAACAACAACAACAACAACAACAACAACAACAAAACAACAACAACAACAACAAGGCCGACGAACCTTCGCTCCGTGACTTTTGACTTATGCCGACGTGAATAATATAGTACCGAAAGGTGATGTGATAATAAAACTTAGGCGAGAGCCGTCCACGTGTCGAATAACTTTATTCAAGGTAACCCGTATCAGCCAGCGCTGAGTTATGGGCTAGGGTCATCCCGATCTGATCTGCCATCTAGAATCAGCAATAGGTGGAATGTCGTCGTTAACGTCCAGTAAAAAAAAACAACCGCAACCCTGGACACGAAACGGACATAACATATAACATTCGAGAGCGCCGCATCATAGGTTGATGTTGTGAGAAATTAGAAATACGTTGACGCTTTTCTACTACCATTTCGACCATAAAATGTTTCGATATCTAACACAATTTAATGGCTTTTGAGTGGTCAGCAGGTCAGATGCTCGCTATAGCAATAGAGCACCATCTAACTGCCGTCGGTGATATTATTCGAATTCTTATTATTGTGCGTTTTTCACTTTGATACTCCCTTGGAGAATGGTCAGTAACAATAAAGTTCACTTCGTTATGACGTCTCTGCATGCGCCGCGTGCGTGATTTGGCCCAAGTGGAAACTTACGACTAAGGTCGTCATTGTCGCCGTTAAAACACGCAAAGTTTTACTAGTAATGATTGCAGCGAGTGTAATAAAAAATAAAAATAACTAAAATAATAGAGAGCCAAGATTGCACACAGGTTCTGCACAGGGTATGCACTCACTGTTAGTAGCAGTACTGTGTGGCTGAAGTTTGAGTGCATGTACGAGAACATACACAAAGGGTCCAGACTCTAAATTGGCGCGTACTTTATTGCCTCTTTTCGAGCTCGTACTTAAATGAAAACAGATACTTAGGTGGCATTATTTGCGTAAGTCGACTAAGAAGTTCCTGGCGAGCCGTTTTTTTATTGAATATAACTCTTGTCCACGCTGATTGCGTTTTTAATTTGGGGCCTAGACCCTATGCAAGCTCGTCTCAAAAAGTCTCAATTTAAATTGTTTATCGCTTTCCTAATAGCAACAATCAATCGTTTGGCGAATTTGTTTTTCGTATAAATATATTTGGTTCTGTCGGACAAAGCAGCCTACTTATGTCCACCTGCCCTTCCTTTTTTCTACGGAAAAACTGCTCATTCTCGACCTTTCCAAGTAGCTTGTAGATTGCTTCATTAAAGCCTTGGAATCTGAACACCTGTCTTAACTGGTAGCCTATCTTCCCGTGGGGCCTCTCGAACCATGCATGTTTGTCCTGTCTGTGCCAGCTTTGTTCGACAATCTCTCATTTATCAGTTGCCTGAGGCAAACATGTCACCTTATCGGAAAACCCCACGCTAACAGTCCAGCTAGGGCAAAACGCTGTAATAAACGCCACCCGCTCGAACAATGCCACGTATCGCCAGTAATCTCTGACTGCCCCGGAGCAGATGCTGCTTGCGGGCTCCACTGCACTGTACAACGCATATAACAGCGCCGAGTCCACCACGATTGACAATGGTCTAGCATCACGCCTAGATCCTGTACCTGTTCTTTCGTACTTGCCACCAGCATCCATCTCAGTCGTAACACCACCTGGCGTATGTTGTTCTGGCCGCACAGGAGGAATGCCTCCGTTTTTGTTCCGCCACTTGTATATGTGCGGGGTTTTAATCGAACTCTCCAGAGCTTCACTAGCCTTTCCTTCGAGTGGCTTGGACCCCAACTAAATGCAAACTAAATGTAAACTGCTCGTCTGGAATTCCGACTCCGATTTAACAATTTTCGAAATCACGAAAAATCAGCTACTGGGCTGCAGGACACTCAACGCAAAAAAAAAATTCTAGAGGTGCCTTTACTTCAGAGCCGTAACCCCAGTCCGTGCTGCAGAAGCTGTTGGGAACGCAGAGTACTGCGTCAGAGCGCCTCCCTCTGATAGGAAGGATGTCATAGTGGCATTTACCTGCTAGGGTGTCAATGAGCTCACGGTCGATACGATAACCAACCTGTTCGACATACAGCTGGACGATACAGCTAAACGACATATGTGTATGCCAGTTGCCAAGGTGGGCCCAGGCCTGATGCGTATCAGACCCGGTACAGACTGGCTACAGTACTTGCACCCATGCGACAATTGCGGCCACACGTCAGGTTTACAGGCTAGGGTCTTTGACCTCCGCGACGAAACCCGTCAGGCCGAATTCCCCTTCATGTGAGACCAACAAACAGCCTGGCTGAGCTATTCGAAATTTCATCAAAATACATTACATCTCAAAGTGAATGATCGTCCCCCTTCCCCCCCGGGGATTCCCTCCTCCGGGCATAAGTACGCCCGTTCACCTATTGACAAAGCGAACAAGGATTCTACTATTTTTATTTTCATTTGTTTAAAATACCGTGGGTGGGTATGTAAATACGAATATAATATATGTATGACCAACAATGACAGCATTTGCCGCTCTTTGGGTTCATGAAACCCAGTAGACCGACATAGTAGATGATAAAATCCGTGAACACTGTAGCGAGTATTAAGGTGACGACATGGCCGAAGAGAGTCCTTTCAGGCGTGGTTAGTCATAGCTGGTGATAGATAAAACTCTGCGGGAATTAGAGACATTTTTTGAGAATACTCATGCCAAAACGTTTTCAGGGAGACTGGTTGCGGCTAATTAAAGCGGTCTACGAGTTCATTCATAAATTATATTGAACCCGCAAACATGTATACTAATCTGTTGCGTAAATTCGACGGAAGCCCAAGTACTCGCTCCAAGAAAGCTGGCTTCACCCTATCCAACTGCGATAACTGCAAAGTGCTAAAATTCCTCTATGTCTCTTGGATACCGTAAGCAGCTACGGATGCCACTTTAGAATTAAAACATTTTTTAAGGAGGTTGTTTTTAATTCTAGACTATCCTCCGTCCCCTATGGGCTTGGCACTTAACCTGAGGTATATCTTCAATGCACCGAGGGCCGGACATGTTAAGATATCTAGGGTTTCTCCAACAGTCCTTGTGGCAGCATGGCCGCTGACTCTCAGCGGTATGGTTTATCATCTATTCTCAATGAGCATCGCTCAAAGAAAATTCGACCAACAACAGGGATTGAACCGGCGACACCCCGGTAAATGACAACCATGACTAGCGCACTAGTCCCCTAGACCACGCCGCCACTACGGATGCCACTTTGAGCGTGAATAACGATATGGCCGTCCAAACGGACAACTGTGTTGGTTTTCTGATACTCGCTGCCGCGATAAGCGCAGTTACATGTTGTGAAATGGTTGTACCTTGAGACGAGAAAATTACCCTGAGATAGCAAAGGGTTTCTACGAACTGCACTTGTTCACCGTGAAATCGCAGTTTATCTGCGCGGACTCGTTGCCCGCCACGCCGAAACCATACGGCCTTGGTTTTTGACACGTTTACTATGAGGCCATTCTGCGAGAAATATTCATCAAGTGTGCAAAGTGCAGCCTCTAGGTCAGTACGGATTCTGCTGAATATTACCAGATCATCTGCGTAGAGCAGGCTTATGACTGTTGAGTACCGCTTTTTCGTGATGCGTGGCAGATCGCTGAGTAACGTTATGAATAGCAATGAGCTGAGATTGTCGCCTTGCGGATAACCAGTCGTTTGATCAAACGTGTTATGCTCACACACACACACCATCATCGAGGATAATTTGGTTAGCCTTTAGAAGTGCGCAGAGTAGAGTCGGCACTCTTGGTCCAACTCCAGCCTGTCCCTACTTATTTAACACAACGTCGCGGGGTGCGATGTCGAACAAAGGAAGTCGTGATCTGCTCAAGAAGTACTTCGCAGGGTGAGAAAGTGGAACGTCCGGTCCTGGAGCCATGCTGCTTATCTGGAAGAAATCCTAAAGCTATCAGAAAATCAATGAAACCTCTTGTAAGTATTCTTGAGAGTAGTTGGTAGACACAACTTCTTTTTTATATCGGCCGCCACGCGGAAGGGCCCGAAGGAGCTCCTTTACCTTTTGGAATTACTTTAAGAAGGCATTTACACCACTTGGCTGGCAGTGCGCCCTCAGAGGGGCATCTGTTAGAACGGGATTGCCATATAGGCACAATGAGATGTCCCTGCCGACGGTGTTCATTCCTCACAAGATTTGGCCCGAATGCCTTGTTGTTTTGTATACGAACGAGAACAACATTCACTTTGTCTAGACTAAACGGTTCTTCAAAAGCCTCAGGGAAAAATCTCTCGAAAGCTTTGAGCTTGTATGAAATAGGAATCTCGAGAGGTACCGTATCCGCGTGGGTAAAATCTGCTTGAATGTGGCCCAAGAGTATTTCAGATGGGATTAGACAGCTTGTAAAGTTATAAGGCTGCCGTGTGATAAGGTAGGGTTTTGCTGTGCCTTCAGTATAAGGAGGCGTTCTTGTTGGTCGGCAAATGACCGCCTGTTGAAGTCTTGAAGCTTCTGATAATGCTATCGTGTGATTGAGTAAATATTCGCCGCAGCTGGGTCATAGGACGATTGGTAGAGGGCTCTAAGTCGAACTTGCTTTAGCGCAAAGCAATCACTTCCAAGGATTCTACTACGGGCTAAGCTTAGGGCAACCATTCAGCTCGTTTTGATGCACGTTCGACGACAACAATAGATACGCTAATGTGTTTGTTGATCAATCGCTTATTGTAATCTGAATATATATATAATCGACGCAATAAAGTGGTAGAGACGGCCGAGGTCTAAGAGTGTCACTAGGAGCTGCGGGTTCAAGCACGACGCGCCGCATACCTATTCCAGCCGACCTCTGCTCTGATTTGCAGATTTGGATCAAAGTTATGAACAAAGCTATCTAGCTGCTAAAAGCGCCACTCACGGAAGCGACCGTAGAGGATGCGCCCAGAAGAATTTCGCAGACACGTCGCTCGCAACAACCGATGGTGCCGCCGATTCAAAGCCCTAGACGCGCACCCAGCTTAATGCGCCAGCTTTCAGAAGGCGTAGCCCACTAGAGCGTTTTGATGAGGTGTTCCGGGAGGTTCTATAATCTCTGCTAAACGTTGATTTTGAATATCTGTGTTGGACTCTAGCTGCGCTACCATTTGATGCTGGTGGCTTAGAGAGTACGCACGTACCTGGGCTCGTTGCCCGAATTCAAGAAGCTTGTCGCCGCCATCGGGGTTCCCACTGAGAATTGTATCACCGATTTAACGCAGGCAGCACTCCCTAACTTTCGCAACCAGTGGGATTCACTGCCGGAGTACAAAACACAAGGATCTCTGGATCGGATCGTGCTATCTCGACTCCAATGCGACCTAGAAAACTAGGTTCCCGACATCTCAGGGAGGGCCCGTTTAAAAGCGTGCTTTGATCAAATAACTCACAAGTGGCTTCATACCTTTCCCTCGCCGCAACTGGGGACGATAAAAAGCTTTGCATTGTGTCCGGTTTGCAGTTAGGAGGGTAGTTTGCGCACCCTACCCATGCAACAATGTGATTTTCACGCATTTCACTCGTCCTACGTTTGCAGTTCATAATTCAGCCGACCGCTATAGTCTATGCAATTTATTAAGAATCTGGACCGGAGAGTCATCGCTGCAACCCAGGACCCGGGAGCACTGCGCTGCGGAAGGGTCTCTTCCGTCAGCCGTAGGGCCCCCATTGTTGTTTGCTAATGAAAATAAAATAAGCCTATATATATATATATATCGGGATATGAACCCTGGCATAAGATGTTCTCGTGCATCCTGGCGTACGACATTTTTGATTTATACGAGTTCGACTCAAATTTAACTATTGATTCTGACCTCTAAGGACCTCTGCTGTGGAGTCGCCTCGTTGACGACGAAACCAAACGCGCGGCAGACTCTATCTAGCTGACAGGTGAAGCATTAATCGACACAACAGAACGCAACCAAAACGTTTCTTGTGTGTTTACCTTGACATATGCCGAGCAAACATATCGTTTATGTGTTGAGTGCGTGCAACTGCATTCAGGTAGCCGGCGCACCTTGACTTCTTGGTCGAGAGCTTGGTCTAACTTCAAAGAAGTTGTGTGCTAGGGTTCATTTTGTTGCAACTGAAATAACAGCCGCACGCTCTGGCTTAATAGTAGCAATGTTTGCGATTTCTGCTAGATGAATGTCTTCGCGGTTCGAGGAACGAATCTCCAACGAGCCTCCTAATAAAATGTGCCCTTCCAAGTAAGCAAGTCAGTGAGTTCTAAACCGATTTAGTGTGTTGACGCTTGCCATTTCACATACGAGCAAGCGGCGGACGTTTCCGTTGCTTGCAAAATATCTGCCGGCGATAAACACGGCGACGTTACGTGTGTCTAATCGTTAGTGGTGTTGCATATCTAAATCAGGCCAACTTCCGTCCGGACGACTTCGGACCGACCCTGTCGAAATCGCGAGATTTCCAACCAGTCGGTGAACAGCTTTGTGCTCTACGTTTTTGTTCGGGCCAACACAGCACACGAATTTGCCGATGGGCGTCAATAGCGACGGCGACGACGACGGCAACAATAACAACGACAACAACAACAACAACAACAACAACAACAACAACAACAAAGATTTGGGTGAAAAGCCATGCTGTACGTGGGGAGAGTCGAGGCGGCAAGGTCAGTAGTATTCGTTCCGCCCGTTCGGAGATTCGTGGGGTAGCAGATGGCCTTGAAGGCGGGAACGGGGATGGGGTTGTTTTTGGGTGTCGCCTTGATCATCATCAGCAGCAGCAGTATCATCATCATCATCACCGTCATCACGGCCACCACCATTATCGCCATTATGAATATCGTGGTCGTGGCCGTCGTCGTAATTGTTGTCGTTGTCGTTGCTGTGGTGGTTGTTGTAGTTATTGTTGGAACCACGTTTGTTGCCAATGCTGTTATTGTAGCTATGCTGTAGTAACTCTTGTTGTTGTTGTTGTTGTTGTTGTTGCTGTAGCTGTAGATGTTGTTGTTGTATAGGTTGTTATTATTGTTCTTGTTGTTGAAGCTGTTGTTGTTGTTGTTGTAGCTGTAGATGTTGTTGTTGTATAGGTTGTTATTATTGTTCTTGTTGTTGAAGCTGTTGTTGTTGCTGGAGCTGTAGATGTTGTTGTTGTATAGGTTGTTATTATTGTTCTTGTTGTTGAAGCTGTTGTTGTTGTTGTAACTGTAGATGTTGTTGTATAGGTTGTTATTATTGTTCTTGTTGTTGAAGCTGTTGTTGTTGCTGTAGCTGTAGATGTTGTTGTTGTATAGGTTGTTATTATTGTTCTTGTTGTTGAAGCTGTTGTTGTTGTTGTTGCTGTAGCTGTAGATGTTGTTGTTGTATAGGTTGTTATTATTGTTTTTGTTGTTGAAGCTGTTGTTGTTGTGGAAGCTTTTATCGTCGTTGGTATTGTTGTTGTACCTGCTGCTGTTGTTATTGTTGTCATCGTGAATGAGTTCAGTCTCTCTCCTGCCGCCGCCCCACCATCATTGCGCCGGGTGTCACAATGTGTGCTAGAGCACGAGCGTGCCTCTCTGCTCTGCCTGTGTTTATGTGTGTGTGCGTGAGAGGAGACAGATGTGGTATGAGAGATATGAAACGTGATACCGCAATGCATGTCGATATTCGACCGGGTTCCACGATGTGCGTGCGACCTCACCTCTCTCCACACCCACCGCGAGCGGCAGAGAACCCGCAAAAAAAAGAAGAAGGACAAGACATTGACGATCGACGAACAAATGCAGACGAACGCAGGCGTCCGCGCGGAAGGAAGCAACGGGTACAGGCTGAATGATGAGCAACGTGTCTACGGACTGACTATGGACTATGGAAGGACCACTTCCCCGTCACGCACTCGATCGTTCGTCCACTGTATGAGTGGTCGGACACGTCACTCATACAGACGCGTCCAACGGCAGCAGCAGGAATTGCGGCCGCAATAGCAGTGCGTTCGTAGTAAAATCAGCCCCAAGTGCCACCACTTCCTTATTCTACCGCTGCTGCTGCTGCTGCGGCTACTGTGTTTACAGTACGACTTGTACGAGCGCTACGCTTTCCGGCGAGGTGAAATAACCGCTCCTAGTGTCGTCCGCGGTCGTTGTGATTTGCCCTCTCGTACAATTCTAATTCCCCCCTTTGTTAGTTGGTTTTAGACTTAGTGACTTGTCGAGCCCGGTGGCGTGGTGGGTTAAGTCTGCGCCTTGCAACCGGAGGAGACACATAGCAGGTGCGCGGGTTCGAGCCCCACTGTTGCACATTTGTATTTATGGGGGTCCGTCTATGAAGCAATGTGAAAAGCAGTTTCGTGGACGTTAAATCTTGGCTGAGGGTCAGCCCGAAGACTTTACTTTACTTAGACTTAGTCACTTTCTAAATCTCGGTTTCTACCCCTCTCCCCTTTTCCCCTACGTTCGACACATACATCGATTCAACTCAATTCAAAATTACCTTTGTTTTGTCAAAAAGGGGACATGATTTACATTTTGCGAACAGTTACCTCGCATATACATACAAAACAGCCAGTTTACTTGTGTGCTGCTGTAGAATATTTGCGCTGTTGGCGTTTCAAGTGCTTCGTGCGCTGGCCATCCGCCATGAAAACATGTTATTTACACTATCTGTTTAGGCAATCTGTTCTGACGAGATGGTGTTACCGCTTCTCAGGTTGTTTAAACGATTGCTAAGAGAGTTTGATATATTTGCTGAGTTTACATACCATTGTGCATGCCATAATCCGCTCTGGACTGCATTTCCGGAATAGGGCTTATCACAATAGAATTTCGAACAATGTAACACCTTAGTGAGACACGACAACGGAATTTCCGACAATAACGTTTATAAGATCTTAAATAAATAAGCAAAATAAAATAAACCCCAGATGAACACGCACTTAACTCACGAATGCTATTGTTTAGGCAAACGGAGAACTCTCGATCCGTGTGTATAGGGTGGGTATTAACATTCAAATGCCTAAGCTTCTGTACAAGTTTCACATGGCTTACTCTAACAAAGAAGCCTTCAAGAGGTCAAACTATATACAATCAAAGGCCAGGCTAATGTTTATCATAACGGGCCGGTCTCGGGTCATTTAGACGACATGGGTTGTCGTGGATTTGTCTTTAGTAGATGTACCTGTATGTTGGTTCTCATCCAACAAACCTTTGGATTGAAGAAAGTTAATAAAATATGGTCCACCAGCAGTGTTTGTAAAGATGTTGCACATGCGATTGATGATTAAGGAACAGGCCTATAAATATCTACATTTGACTTAAGAGCCTTCGTATGTACAGCATAACACGACTGACTGCTGAAAATGTTTTAGCACAATGCCATCCTCAAAAGACCTAGTGATTATCAAATAAGGGGTTCTGTTATCACAGACGCTATAGTTTTATAAAATTATAAAATATCCTTCCGTCTCATGGCTCTCTCTCTCATTATCTCTCTCTCTCTCTCTCTATATATATATATATATATATATATATATATCCGGTCATAGTTTCCGTCGTCGTCGTCGTCATCTCTCTCTATCTGTCTCAGATAGACCAATAAATGGGGCAGCACAACGGGTGCTAAGAACGGTGACTACAGCAACGACAGCAGTTACAGTAACGACAACAGCAGCAGCGATAAAAGCAACTACAATAAGTAAAAGCGTAGATTTTGCCACTGTTACACGCAAACGCACTCATTGCTTCATGAGTGGAGCAGCAACAGCGGTGGCAGTTGTAGCAACACTAACCACTGTAGTAGTTATGATTAACCATTAACAGTTGTATTGTCGTCATAGCAGTAGTTGTAGTAGTAGTAGTAGTAGTAGTAAGTAGACCACAACAGAAATAGCAGTATTCAAGAATTGCTAACTTTCGATACGTCGCTGGGTACCACTATCTAGGCAGCTACAACTACTACCAGCGACATTGACATCAACAACGTCGCAACAACAATCGCCACAACAACAAGAGCAGCAGCAGCAGCAGCAGTAACAACAATAGCGGAAATAGCAAGGGCTAGAACAGCAGCAACAACAACAGCAACAACGCCAACAACAACAACACCACCACCAACAACAACAACAACAAAACCATCAACGACAACAACAACAAATCATCACCAACAACAACAACAAACCACCACCAACAACAACAAACCACCACCAACAACAACAACAACAAAACCATCAACGACAACAACAACAAACCACCAACGACAACAACAAACCACCACCAACACAACAACCACCACCAACAACAACAACAACAAACCATCAACGACAACAACAACAAACCACCAAGGACAACACCACCACCACCAACTACAACAACAAAACCACCAACGACAACAACAATAACAACAACAAACCACCAACGACAACAACGGCAACAACAAGAGCCGCTATAACAGAGTTTCAGAGTCGCGGCGGCAGCAGCAGCAACAACAACAACAACAACAACAACAACAACAACAACAACAACAACAACAGCAGCAGCAGCAGCAGCAGCAGCAGCAACAGCATCATCATCATCATCATCATCATCAGCATTACTACCACCATCACCATCATCACCATCACCAGCAACGGCAAAGACGAACGCAACGGACGCTGGAGAGAAGCGGCCGGATTCGTAGGCGAGCGTGCAGTCAGCCAGGCAAGCAGGTGGGCAGATAGCAGACACTCACTCACTCACTCGCACACTCTCAGCGGCCATTAAAGAAGGCAGGTAGCTGCTGCCGCTGCAGGCCGTTGCCGCCGTTACCACAGACGCTGAAGTAGCAGGAGACGAAGGAGGAGGAGGAGGCAGGAGGATCGAGGAGCGAGGAGGTAACGAGCAACATGAGCCCATAGGTCCGACCATTACGTGACGGTCGGTCGATCAACCAGCCAGCCCATCGACCAATCGACCCGCCGACCGGCAACAGTAACGGCGGTGGTGGTAGTGGTGGTTGTGGCTGCGGTCGTGGTGGTGAGGTCGTGGACAACGAGGAATTTCGAATCGGCGGCAGGCTGCGGCGATCGAAGATTCGTCGATCTGCCTCGAACGCTTCCAGTCAGACTCTAGACTAGAGTCTAAAACATTTTTTTAGAAGGTTGTTTTTAATTCTAGACTACTGTCGTCTATCTGTCCGGAAGCCTGCCCGCCGCAGCCCTCCCGGCTGCCCGAACCACCGGACCGGATTTCATATCCGTTGGATGGCCAAATTCGAAGTTCTGCAACCGACCGGACACCGAATTGAGGTTCACCATCTTCTACTCCCGCTCGACCTCCACCTTCTCGGCGACAGCAGAGTCGTCGACGACGTCAGCGTCGGCGGTCGTGGTGGTGGTGGTGGTGATCGCCAGTAGAAAAGGAGTCAGCCGGGATCAGCTCTGCTGTCACGACGTCATCCGCCGCGCGCAACTGCCAGTGTAGATGCCGGTCTTCTGCACTTCACCGGCGTTCTTCACTTCACCGGTGTTCTTCACTTCACTGGCGGGTCCCGGTGCCTGCAGGTGGCTGTGGTAGAGCTGCAGCTGCTGCTGCTTGAACGGGTCGTTTCTGTGACTGTAGCAGACACGGCTGGCACTTGTGCCGCTACTTCAGGAGCTTCTTCTTGTGCTTCTGACACTTCTGCCGATACGTCTGCTAACACTTCTGCTGACACTTCTGCTGGTACTTCTGCTTCTGACACTTCCGCTGGTACCTTTGCTGCAGGTGTTGCCACCTACTATTTGCGGTCGCTGCTGTCACTACGCCTAGCGCCAGCCACAGCCGCAGCAGAGCACAATATATATCCACGCGGGGCCAGTTAGTTAGTCAGTCAGTTGATCCCTCTGACCGTAGGTTGTCCGACCATGCCGTTGTTGAACTAGCAAACGTGCCTCCTCTGCACTGCAGTGACGTGAAAACGTTCTCTGGCGGGCGCGCGGCACTCCTAAGTGTCTCTGTGTATCTGCGTGACTCTCCTGCTATCCGTCCGTCTGTCTTTCCCCTCTGTCCTGCTGTGTGTGATTGTGTGGATGGGTGTGCGTATCAACGTATCTGTGGATATCTGAGTGTATCGTGCGTAGATACACGAGTGTTTTGTGTGGCTTTTCGCAACTCTTCAGCTGTAACTCTGCGGTCGGCCGAACAGCCCCCCGTTAAACACGAACATCTACAGGCCGGAGACTGTAGATAGACAGCCGGCCAGCAGACAACAGACGAACACTGCCGTTAGGGCCCGGGACTTCAGATGCAGACAGTGCAGACACCAGCCTGAATACCTCGTGCAAGGACCGCCTCCACCGATGGGTGTTACCTCAGCAACCTCATAACAACACTGTGTCACTCATGTCAGTAGTTCGCCATGATGAAGAAGCAAGAATTCGCCGTTCGGATGATGATGATGATGAAGATGCTGATCATGTCATCGCTGCTCCACGCTGCTAACGCGAGTGGGTGACGGAGTTTATTGATTGGTCGTTGCTTGTTCAGCTGATGATTAACGCAAAGCGGTTAACCATCTGGGCAGCATAGACACATTCGTGATAAACAAAAGCAACGAAACACAAAACAACACGACACTGAAGAGAAGAGACTTACGTCATCGATTTTCATTGGCGACTCGTTCGGTTTTCAGCGGCTTCGTCCATTCCACCCAGAAGAACTTATTGTGCGCCCCCACCCGTGGCTGACTTTACGTCCATCAAAAGCAACGTTGTGTCTACTTCTTGGTTGTCTGGTAAGTTGTGAGTCTGCTGAGTGCTTAACGTATCTTTCCTTTCTACTGCCTATTTAGACACACACACATATACCTATGCATTGGAAACGAAATATCAACTGTCGACTGTTATGTACATAAATGTGGTAAACTGGCGTGTACCTCTCTGTCTATAATTGATTTGCTTGGTTTTAACCGTTACAGCCTCATTTTGTGAGCGCGTTTGTTTGACTGTCTAACATGGGCATACACATGTCCATCTTAGTCGTTGCATCTTATTCCCCCCAGCTACGTGATACATCGAGGCGCATTTGCGTTAAACGGTGTTTAAAGTCGTTGCTATAATAGCTTATATAGTCGTGTTCTGGTGGTGGTAACCGCCGTCCTTGATGCCTATGACCTTGAGTGTTTTTGTTTTTTTATTGTGAAAAGACGGCCCATATTTACTGTTATTTGTATGATATTTTTTAAGGAGGTTGCTCTTTTATTTGAGACCACCAATTATCTCCGCCTCCAAAGGGCTTGGAATCGCCGTGTGGGGTATATCGTCAATGCACTGACGGGGCCAAACATGTTGCGATGGATCTTAAGCTAAACTTTTTCGAGCTGATTCTTAGCCAACAATTAACGTTCACGGGTTTGCTTTCGCACGGCTTCGTAAGACGGACCTCTCAAATATAAATGTGCAACGGCAGGGCTTGAACCCGTGCACCTATGTGTCTCCTTCGGTCGTACAAGGCGCACGTGAATGCACCACGCCACCCGACTCGACATGTTGAGATGGATCTAGGGTCTCCCCAACAGTTCTTATGGCAGCAGCATGACCGCTGACGCCTAGCGGTATATGGTTTATCATTTATGCTTAGTGAGCAAAGCTCAAAAGAAATTCAATTAACAACGAGGGTCGATTCTTCTGTAAGCGAAGACGCACGATATTACCAAGGCGTTTCTTGCAATTCGACCGAATCGCAACAACGGCAGAGTCGAAATGAAAAACTTAAAGAATTAGACACGGTTAATTCCAACGAAACACAGCATAGCAAACACGCCGGCCTCCATAACGCGTCGGAACGCGTTGGCACTAACGCTTGTGTATAAACTAAAGAAAGGCTGTCTTCTCAACCATTCAGCTGGTGTTATGCACACTCGATTTACGGCAGTAGCATATCCGTTAATGTGTTAGTCCATCCGACGGTTGCTTATTTTGGCCAGAATATATATATATATATATTTAACTAAGGTTATAAATGTATATTTACTTATAGCTGACGACATAGAGCGGTGGAGACGGCCGACAATTGTAATACTAGGAGTCGTGGGTTTGATTCCGTGACCACATAGCCTTTCAGCAATCAGCGATCTTTCTTACTTGATTTGTATATAAAAATACTAGTCACAGTATAACGCATGTATAGAAGGGTGTCTGTCGGTAGGCATTGTTCTGTTACGTCTGGCGCTGAAGGGCCGGAATATAGGCACATGAGTGCGGGATTGATGGCCTTGCTACAAGGAGGAGACTAGCTGAGCGCGTTTTGTTCGAAGAAATCGTCCGTCTTATTTAGGTTATTTCGTCCGGGTGGTCCAATATCCTTGGTTCAACAAAGAGTTTTAAAACAACACAAGGGAACACGTCAAATGGGAAAGTACACGTAAACGACAAAAACCGGGTACAGCAAAAGCCGGCCAGGAACCCAAGGCTGTTGTAACCACGACAACACTAGAAGTGTGCACGTCGATGGAAAGGCTTCCATAAGCTGTGCTGTGGTTGCAGGGAAAAGCGTCGATTTATGCATCTATTTATAGAACGAAAGTATACGATATATTGTTAGATACCTTAATTCGTTCGAAACGTTGAAGGAACAAAGCTACTTTTCTCTCTGCATGGTAATAAGAAGTCCTCTAATCTTTGACCGAATGCCCCCGTGGTTTCCTGTAATAAACTTGTACGTCAAGGAACGTTTGTTGCCATATGTATATAGTAGATTGATATGAGTTTACACACATACAAATATAAAAACAACTCTATATCTAGTGTTGCATACAGGTGCAATGGTATATATACAGGTAGTTCAACAAGTTCCTTAAGTGGAAACCAAGAATTTTCCAAATCTTGTTTTTAATTTTTTCTCATTCGATATACTCCCCGAAAAGCTCAATTCACTTTTCCCACCGATATTTCAGAGCATTTATACCTCTTGATTAGAATTCTGCGTCTTTAGACTGAAAATAGGCATTAGCCTTAACCTCTTCATTGCTGGAAAAAAAGGTTGTTCTGGTGAAACAGGACAACCTTCTTCTGCAAAGCGGGCCGCTTCACGATGAGTTCTTGCTTCAGGCAGTCCAACAGTCTTGCATAATATTCTCCCGTGATCGTTTTACCGCTCTCAAGGTAGTCGACCAAAATTATTCCACGTTGGTTCCAAAAAACCGTAGCCTTTATCTTTCCGGCCGATGTCGTTGTCTGCGCCCTCTTCGGAGGTCCTTCACCAGGTGCACACCATTGGCGAGATGCTTCTTGGGTCTCGGGAGTGTAGTGATGGACCCAGACGGTCACGAATCTGCGCCAAAAATCCGACGGATTTTTCGACATCTTGGCCAAATTTCGCTGTGAAGCGGAAACACGCGCGTCTTTTTGGCCTTGGTTGAGCAAATGCGGCACCTATTTTGCTCTGAGCTTTTTCATCTTCAAGTTCTCGTGAAGGAGGAAATGCACACTACCCAAACTGATCCCCAAGGCCTCCGTTATCTCCCTAATGTTCACTTGCTTATCTGCGGCAACGATTTTCCGCACTGTTTCCACGTTTTCCTCATCAGTTGCCGTTTTTGGGCGTCCTAAACGTAGTTCATCCTCAGTGCTCCTTCGACCTCTTTTTAACTCATTAATCTAGTTGGAAACAGTGACAGAACATTGCGCAGAGTCACGGTACACCTCGTCTAACTTAGTTTTCACTTGGGTCGCATTCCAACCTTTGAAATAAAAATGCTTGATAACCACTCGAAACTCTTTTGCCTCCATTTTTCAAAATCACGCCGACACGTTGCACGGGAAAAGCGATCTAACGAAATCGCAACGGCGAATCACCGTTATATTTTGCCTGCTAGCAGTCGAAAAGTTGTCATTTCCAATAGCGTGTATAGCGCGCCAAAATTCGAATTCTGAAAAGCTAATTTTAAGAACCTGTTGAACTAGCTGTATATATGTAGAAAATATTGTGATGATTTATTAAGAATTTTCAATACGTTTGCACACTCGGCAGTGCTCGCCTTAATAAAAATGGTGGTAAAAAGACGTCACGTGAGGTCAGCCGCCGCTTTTGTAGACCCGGTGCGAGCGGTATATTCTCAAGGTTCCTTGCAACGTTAAGACGGTAAGTTCTATAAGATTCCTCTTCGTGACGCCGAGCCTCAAGAGCCTACTTGCAGATTCGGAGTCTCATACACCACTCATGAAGATAGTGATGGATCCAACTCTGCGAGGTTTTTATGGGTCCGGGAGCGCCGCTCTTAGGAACTCGAACTCGTCATATTTGGTGATCTTTTCCCGCCATATATATAACTAATGCACAGGATGGTGTGGTTAAAAATCATGGAACAGGATAAATATATGGCTGTCGTTAAGGTCCCTAATGCTTGAGTGAAAGGGGAGGGAAAGATCTTTGCTCTATGTGATCATTGGTGCTCGCCAAACATCGCAGAAGGTCAACCACTGCAAGCGGTTTCTTTTTACGTAATTATTTCCGTGCTTTTTGCAATTAGATACTCAGCGAAACAATATCACAATTCACCGCCCGTCCACCGCCTTAAAAAGTTTGACGCACGACACGTATTACTTGTATTGTTATTTTTAAGGATATCAAATCAAATATTTCTTTGCAAACGCAGTCGCGTAAGATCGTGCAAAACTATTGGAGTAAACACATACTAAGCTGTTGTGCCTATATCTGGTATGTTATACATCTTCATTGTACAATATGGTAATACAACATACAACCTAAATCCGGTGACGTGCTGTCATATACAACCTAAATGCGGTGACGCGTTGTTGTCACACGATATACCTTAAAAGGGCGGTTTATATAGGGTACGACGTAAGACATCGTATAATCAGTTACACAGATTAGTGATTTATTAACTATATACACTTTGTTCTCTTCTCCGCACGCGCACCTCTAGCATTGACTCAAGGTTGCCTTATCCATTCGCAATATAGCTTCGATTTTGGTCCTATTGTGGTACTGCGGTACAGACCTTTTCTAACGATTATGGTCTACTAGTCTTCCCGGCCTCGTTGGGGCTTTTGAGGGAAATATTTTCTACATTGCATCGATGACGAACGCACTAGCGCCCTCCCTCCCCTCTCCGCCCTAGACTACGTCGCCACATGAATAGCACGCCCAACTAACTGTAAGGTAGGTCGAGAAGTCTAGAAATCCTTGTCCAATCCGTAGATGATGTCATAAGCATGTGGTTAGAAAAAACAACCCCTGTAAAAGGTAAAGCCGTCAGTGTTGTACTGGCTGATCTGTCGGGCAAGTCGCATTACTACGCGCTTTCGCGAAGCGCCGGATTAACGTCGTTTAATCGAGCCGCGATGATCCGCATTGTGAGTAATTTCATATGAATGCCAGATAAACGGCCACACAGCAGGTCGAAAGGGCGTTTGACGGCAGCCACGGATAGAGATAGCTTCTGAGGCAATCCAATGACGCCGCGCGGAGGGCGTTACACGCCACAGTGCTCAGTGCTGCTAAGATAAATGTAACGGAAGTATCCGTCTATCCAAGTGCGAAACGTTCTAGTCTCACAGCTAACCCGGCGCTGGATCTGGGTCGGTCTGTCAACTTTTCTGAATTTAATGGCATCTACTTTGGCGCGCGTGGAGCTTGATCGTGACGATCTCGTCAACTTATTCAAGCATATTCAGCTAAACTCTTACTATATGCGCGCTTATCGTGTCCACTTTGTGGCGCGCTGTTAAATGGTATATGGCATTTTATTATAAGGCATAATATGGGCGCATCTTTTAAAATCCCATTCGTGAGCCTCATGAACTATGCAACTATAATGTTGTAATACACACAAACAGTTGCAAATAAAACGCATCGATATATATATATATATATATATATATATATATATATATATATATATATATATATATATATACACATATATATATGTTGATTTTCTGACAGAATGATGAACCTGGCCTCACTTCGTCTGAGCTATCTAAACATAAACAAATCAGAGGCTGAGAAATCGCTAGAAGAAGCGATATATATATATATATATATGAGCACATATATGCATGGTGATTATCTAACGCACGAGACGATGCTTAAGGAGTCACACGAGACAACACTTTCCCTTCAAAGACTCCGGAAGAGTTGCGCAACCGAAGATCGAATCGTCGTTTGAGGGGTAATTTTCTGCTTCCTACTTTGTGTGATTGACAAGGAGCCGACGTTTAGAGCTATCTATTTGGCTGTCGACGGCGTTGAATGGACGCCGCTCGACAGAGTCAAGTCAAAGTGAGCTTGTGCCGCGCTAAACAACCTTCTTCTGGACAACCAGAAGCGAGAGGCAGAGCAGGGAGCCGCAGCGTCAGCAGACGTGGAGGGAAAACGAGAGAACTTCACTGAGCCGGCCAACGTCGATGCATGAGAAGCTGACGTGACGTATGCTGAGTCGGACGTCTCCCGTTTTTCGTCGTTGATGTCGTCATCACTAACAAACAGCGTTATGTGATCATCGCCATGCCGACGTCATGGTCGATTTTACTGACTGTCTGACTGACTGTCTGGCTGAGCTGAGCTGAGCGCACGCCGACAATTTGGACAGCAATATTGTCCGAATGAAATTGTCGGATAAGTTGCGTGGCCGCTCGTGCATACAGGTACGCCTGATGGGCGCCGTGATGTGTCGCTGTGCTGGGCCAACTTCCGATCAGCAGCAGCAGCATCACCACCATCAGTCCCCCGATGTTGTTGTTGTTGTTGTTGTTGATTTTGTTGTTGTTGTTGTTGTTGATGTTGTTGTTGTTATTGCTTGTTGTTGTTGCTGCTGCTGCTGCTTGTTGTTGTTACTGTTGTTATTGCTTGTTGTTGTTGTTGTTGCTGCTGTTGTCGTTGATTTTGTTGTTGTTGTTGATTTTGTTGTTGTTGTTGCTGCTTGTTGTTGTTGCTGCTTGTTGTTTTTGTTGTTGTTGTTATTTTTGTTGTTGATCTTGTTGTTGTTGTTGCTTGTTGTTGTTGCTGCTGCTTGTTGTTGTTGTTGTTGTTGTTGCTGCTGCTGCTGCTGCTTGTTGTTCTTGTTGTTGTTGCTGTTGCTGTTGTTGTTATTGTGGTCGTCTGCAGCATAAAGTTTCTGTCGTATTCGCTTGTTCGGTTGTCGTCGTCGTCATCATGGCCTTCGCGTGTGGTCAGCACCTTCGCCGTGACCTCGTCGTGACCACGACGATGGTGAAAGTCAGTGAGTCAGTCGGTTAGCCACTGAATATGAGGTGCTTCTGTGTGGGGTGCAGCGGGGTCGATTTGCCGTCGCCCAGTCGCCGTCAAGGTTCCGATATGGCGCCAAAAACGCTGCTATGAGGCTGACGCCGATGATGATGATAATGATGGTGGTGGTCATGCTAACGAATGATGGCGAAATAGAGAAAGATGCAGGACTGAATGACGAAGCGCGGAACTTCTACTAATAGACAGACACGGTCTGAGAAGGAAGCTGCGCTATGTGTATGTCGCTAGTGTTTCTATTGTTGTTGTCGTTGTCGTTGTTGTTGTTGTTATTGTTGTTAGTGTTATTGTTGTTGTTAGTGTTATTGTTGTTGCTGTTCTTGTGCTTGTTGCTGTTAAGTTGGGCCAACTGTGGATGCTAATTCCGGGATGCGACGACCCTTCCCCCACCCAATGCGGATTGCCACGTACTGTCGTCATACGTAGGTAAGCTGATTGCCAAAAATCTGTGTGGCTTCAACAGATGTAGAGAAGTAAAAGCGATGACATTAGCAGCAGCAGCAGCAGCAGGTGTACAAGCAGAAACAGAATATAATGACAACAATTCGTCAACAGTTAGGCAGTCAATAAATATATATATATATATATGGGTGGAGAGCAGGGAACGAAGGGAACGAAGACACGACCGGGGACGGCCACGCAGCATTAATTCTGAAAAGGTCCACAAGCGATATACCAACAACAACAACAAAAGCAGCAGCCTTCACTTGGTGATTTTCTTGGCTGAAGTTCTCTCGCTGGCAGCATGAAGTCATCACCCTTCAACTACCGCCAGCACCCTTCAACGCTCGCCATGAGTCAGTCACGCTGCTGCCTTTGCTGCCGTCGCAGAGACCCCACCCCCTTCCCTATATATGCCTGCCCATTGTGTCTTCCTTACATGCCCGTACGACTGTGCGTCTCTATATGCGGGAGTGAGTGAGTGTATCTCTTTTAGTAGTATGTTTCTATGCTTATGTGTTTTTCTGTCGACCGTATGTCGGACGTGTAGAGTGTATGCATGCTGTGCTGGGCCAATTTCCGATCAGCGGCAGCAGCAGCAGCATCATCCCCCCAATGTTGTTGTGTTGTTGTTGTTGTTGTTGTTGTTGTTGTTGTTGTTGTTGTTGTTGTTGTTGTTGTTGTTGTTGTTGTTGTTGTTGTTGTTGTTGTTGTTGTTGTTGTTGTTGTTGTTGTTGTTGCTGTTGTTGCTGTTGTTGTTGCAGTTGTTGCTGCTGTTGTTGTTGTAGTTGTTGCTGCTGTTTCTGTTGCAGTTGTTGCTGTCGTAATTATCGTCAGCAACATCGACTAAAAGTTTCTGTCGTATTCGTTTGTGGTGTCGTCGTTGTCGTCGTCGTCGTCATGGCGCTCGCGTGAGCTCATCGCCTTCGCCGTGACCTCGTCGACGATTTTGGTGTGTGGAGTATATAATAAGGTTTCAAAACTACTTACCTAATACTGCAGCAGCAGCAGCCAGCAGCAACTGTGCTTAGTAGCGTCGACAGCTAGGATCAACAATAACAACAACAACCAAGCTCGCTGCAACCGCCTATCAATGCGTATTGTCGAACGTGAATATAGTGTTCAGATTCCGAGCATATATATATATATATATATATATATTAAAGCGAGCACTGCCGAGTGTGCAAACGTATTGTAAATGATTAATAAATCATCACAATATTTTCTATATATATATAATGTCATGTTCCGATTGTGATGAATGATTGATTAAAGTGAATGAATTAATTATGTCATATATATTCATTGCTTTAATAGCTTTATTAACTGATGATTGGTTTACAATATTGCGCGTACAGAGAGAGCACACATTTACATATATGTATATTGATCGCAGTTCCAAAAGTCGACTCAACGGAACTCAACTCCGTCGCATTGTTGGAGGTGATATGAGTCACACTGTCCCCCGTAGAGTTTGCACAAGCATAACGAGAACATTTTATGAAACTTCTCTTGAATACAGACCTTCATGTGAAAGCCATGTACAGCAAATCGTGCGCTTAGGTGTCTATTCTCATAACTGCAGGGCTTCCACGAACTGCACGTCATTGCCTGGGTTTCATAAAAGAGCGGGTCAATGTCTGCCATGTTATTTTCCTATTAAGACATGCACCAGTTAAAAGCTGCCGTTTTCGGTAAATCGTGCATTTATTTGTAAACTCTCAACAAAACGGAAGCGGAGACGACGCCAGTAAATAGACTAATCTGTTGAGACGAGTGCAGTAGACTCTTAACGCCTTCTTCAGAAATGTGGCCTTAATTTGGTCAAGCGCCTTAAGTTTAACTTCGATACATAAGGCAATGTCACCTCGAGTCGAGAATACGATTCCTAGGTAGAAGAAGTGTGAGACAAATTTTATAGATTTTCAACCTAAGCGAAGTTTGTCGATTCCAGCCAATTTGTCTCCACGTCTAAACTTCATTGCCTTTGTGTTGCTTATAGTTATCTCCAACTTGTTCCGGTGGACGTATAGCTGCAAGGTCGCAAATGATTGTTGCAAATGAAATCGGCTGCGAGAGTACAGCACCAAGTTATCTGCATACATAAGGACGTCCTTTGACATGCACGTGCCGACTCTGCATCTCTGTTAGATCGCCATGTGTTTAGCGGCTCTGTAAGATCGTGATGTGTTTTACGGCTCCATCATCTATGATAACTTTTCTTTCCTGTAGAATGCCTTTAATGAGTTCCAATATATACAACGACACCCCGCAAAGAGCCAGCTTGTTAAGTATAATCGATCGTGCGGCCGTATCAAAGGCGGCTTTGAACTCTACAAATACAGCAAAGAGATACGTTAGTTTAGTTCGAAGTGCCCGTTGAATAGAATTTAGAAGTACAGCACATGTTGTCATTGTTGACCGGCTTCTTCTGAAACCATGTTGTTGCTCCGGCAGTTTTCTTTAAGGACATTTTTTAATCGACGGGCTAGGCTAGCCGACAGAAGTTTGTAGACGTATTGCGCTCTTCTTTTCGATACCTCGGTAAAACGATATAGCAAACGGATCCTTTAGGGATTTTCCTTTAGGGATATTGCTAAGGAGGCTGGTTCTCCATTCCCAGGGTGATCGGGCCGTTTTCGTCACCTCGTTAAAAAGTAGAGTGAAGCAGGGCGCAAGGTGAATCGCCTGTCTGAAATACTCATTGAGACCAAATCGGACGCTGAAGCCTTCCCGGACGGTGCCTTGATTATTGAGTCGATAATTTCAGAATTGCTAAAAGACCGCGACAGGGTTTGACGGGCTTCAGTGACGCGCTCGTCCCACACTGACATTACTACAGGCGCACAGTTTGAAACGGTTATGGCACTGGCAAACATTTGACGAAAATGAGCATTTGATATATCATGCGGGATAGGACACGCAGTAACCCGCCTGTCTATATGCAGCCACTTATGAGGGCGTTGTTGCGTTTCTAGGAGCAGCTTGCACTGTTTTCGTTCTTTTTGTACTTTTATGGCGTTGTTTACAACTCGGTTATAGTCACGTCTTAATCTAATATAAAAAGACGTCATCTCCGGGCGAATTTTTGCTGGAATGTATGCTTAAATCATATAATGTTTGCATATGTATACGAGGTGTTTTTTATGTATACGCACGGACGGATATATATATATATATATATATTTATACATATATACACGCTCGTAAACATAAACAAATCTTGAATAATTTATTATTTTATATATGCGTACGTCTGCATATTTATGCACATATGTGTGCAGACGAATGCGTAAGATATATATATATATATATATGTATACCCACCCCCCAATTGTGCTGTATATATATGTATGTATGCTATATATATTTATATAGACCCTCCCAGAGTGGGTTCTTAGAAGGTTGCTCAACTGAACAAGCTCTTAGGGAAGTCCTTTGTCACGAGCGGGAACGTTTCAACGGCGGACAGATAACCTACACTCGTTCAAAACTGCTTTTTATAGTGTACCTAAAGACTGCGTTCTGGAAATTACGCGACATAATTTGGACATCAAAGGTCGAATGTTCAATCTAATGAGAAACATTCTCACTGCAAACTACATCACAATCAGAAATGAGCCTCACTGTATTGCGGTGCAACAGGTTAAACGGACTATTGGGCTACCACAAGGCGGCACGGCAAGCCCTTTCTTTTATTCATCCTCTATGTCACAGGGTTACACCAACTACTTCGAAATCCTAAAGCCCCGCATGGGTTCTACGCTGACGATCTTATCAAAATGGCCAAGCCAAGGCCACACCTGCAGTTTTACCTGAATGAAATGAGCCAATGGTGTGCACAGTATGAGCTGACAATTAATGTATCCAAGGCAAGAATTCTTCGTTTTTCTCGAGGAGGTCGACACGCCAGTCTTGACTATACCATTAGGGTCAATAACCAAAATATCGAATTAGTAAGTCAATTTAGCTCTCTCGGGCACATAGAGAACAAGGCGTGCAAAAGCAGTATCGACCATGATACGCTACTCGAGGATCTTAGCATGTCTCGGCAGATTGACACTAATACTGGAATAAATAATAGATAAAATAGCTCCAATTATAAGTTACTGCCTTCGGGCATTGTACCAAACTTAATCTTAGACAACATGAAAGAGATAGACAAACTCAAGGCTAATTTTGCGAAGCCTATCTCCGGACTGCCGCGTAACGCATCGACAACCTTGGCGCTGGACTTATGCCAAGAGCGAAGCTTTGTGGAAGGCCTTATCCTGGACAAATACGATTTCAGCGCGCTGGTCGTAGAGCAATATCGCGCCTACAGAGAAAAGAGTAATTTGAATAAAAAGTTCACTGACGGTCCTGCATTCACGACAGATCGTTGAAAGCAGGGAATGCAAGCAAACAGACCTGGCATGGCGTCCACCAATATAAATGCCTGAAAGGGTATTGCTTTGAATTTGAAGACTGTGTATGTAAATATTGTGGTACGTGTAATATTGACCGATACCACATATGTACTGTAATGTAAGGAAATATAGGCTGGTTCGATGTATGCAGTAGTGAAAGACGTTTTCACAAGCCGACATGAGTTTTAGGTAATATCTAACAAATTCCGGCGAAATAAACTTGCATATATATATATATATATATATATATATATATATATATATATATATATATATATATATATTTAATACAGAAGCAGTGTGTTCATTTGGGCTACGTGTTGTTCTCATTGACTAAACGCTCGGTTTAGATTCCACCTGCAGCCAGGGGAAAACGAAGTGCGGACGAAAGCTGCGTCGGCAAAATTGCTTGGAGCCGTTTGTGTGCGTTTCGGTTTGTTTTTGTCATTAGTAATGTGCATTTTGTACACTAGGTTGGGGCAGACGTGTTTTCCGTTTCTGCCCTAAATCTTCTTGCATATAACGCAAAGCCAGCATAAAATGAAAGTTGCTTTATTGATCAAGCAGACATCGCCGTCGAAGAGTCTACTACTATCAGCTCCACGAACCCAAACAAAGGTGAGGCAAAGCGATTTGACTAACCATCCGCCAAGACTGTTGAAGAGTTGTCGTTACCTCAACTTCAGCTGAACCAGCCGACCTTGTGTGCTGCAGTAGGGCGTTCCGACCTGAATGAAGGTGAACCCAAACGTTGTCTGAGACCTTACAAAATCAATCGTTTATTTATTGATCCACAAGCACTGTTTGAGCGCTGTCTTGTACTATCGATCATAGAAATATAGACAAAATAAGACGCGGGTTGTTTTGAGCGTCTCGACTTCGCTGACAACCAATCCTAATCGGACTTTTGCTGCTAACATTTGTATGACGAATAATCTTGACGTGTCCTCAACATTCATCAACAGAAGACGTGATTAATTATCCTAAGTGTGTTTGCCGGATTGTGTTTTGCCGCACACCCAAAGCGGGTAGTGTGGGACTCGATGCCGATGTTGTTGGCATTATATTTATTTCTTAAAATCACCTTTGTTAGGTACATAGTCAATGGTCAAATGGTATAGTAAAAACAATATCACTGCGAGAGGCTCCTTAAAGAGACTACACGTGGGCAAATTGCCCCGTGATACTTTGTGCAGTAGGCCCCGCACCGAGTACATATACATGATGGATGAGGGTCGTGGAAGCAGTGTGTCCCGCACAGGACGTGGTGAAACCCGTGTACCGCGAAACGAGTCACTATGTGGCGGTTTGTGCAGCCTAAGTCCTTCCAGGTGCTGTCTCGCATGGCACCCGTGTCAAAGATGTCCGGGTCGATGTTTGCCATCTTGTCCTACCACATGCGGATGAATTCCTTGTAGGTGGGAGTCTCCGGCAGGTTGAGGCGTCTCTTCAGATCCTCGACGAACAACGGAGCGTCCGCCAGCAGATACACAAGGCGGTTCGTGCTTGAGAAGTGCAGACCCATTATACGCTTGAGGTAAGCCGGTTTTACGCGGTCCAGCATTTCAAATTGCTGCCGCGAGAGCTCTCTTCAGATGACCTGGATGCCGTAAGAAGCGAAGGGGGCGAGTTTGAGGTCGAAGAGGCCGAGAGCAGTCTTCAGAGAAAGCAGCTGCGGCTTCTGTATCCCAACAGATGCCACTAGCGCGTTTCTCACCCGATCCGTGATGTGCTTTGTGAATAAACTGTCGTTGGAGGGGATGACGATGCCGAGATACTTAAAGCTTTTGACATACTTGAGCTCCGTCGAGGCAAGCCGCAGAGTGTCGTTGCCAGCTACCCGACCTCCCTTGCGGAACTTTATAGCTTTGGTCTTCGACGGGTTGATCTCGAGACCGATGCCCTGCACGTAGGTCGCGAGCCTTGCAGCGAGCTTGCCAGGGACTGCTGCAGATGGAACCTTGACGTGCTGTAGAGCACTACGTCGTCAGCGTACGTCAGGACCTGCGCTAAATTGCGGGTGCCCTCCACCTGCGAGGGAGGTCGGCTAGCAGCACTGAGAACAACAGAGGGCTCAGGTTGTCGCCCTGTGCAAAGCCCGTCGTCTGCAGGAAGGGGTCGAATTCGGCCACGCCGTCGTCGATCGAGATGGGGTTCTCTTGGAGGATAGCGGCCAGCAGATGCCAGCTTAGCAATGATCTTGTCTCTTGGTGCCGAGTCTAACGCTGAGCGGAAATCCACGTAGACGGCGTACATGAAGGCGCCTCGGCATTGAAGTACCCGCTGAGCGTCATCGGTCAGAAAGCTGCAGGCATCTAACGTAGACCGCCCAGCTCGGAAGCCATACTGCTCTTTCGGAATTACCCCGCGACCCTCTAAGAACGCTAATAGCCGTGTGGTCAGAATTGCGGAGAGCAGCTTGTAGGAACAGCTTTTCTTTGCGATGCCCCTCCGTGAGGTTGAAAGTTTGGGATTCCCCTTTTCCTTCGGTATTACCGACAGCAGAGCGCTGCTCCAGTTTGAGGGGATGGGGCCGTGGCGAAGACAAGCGTTGAACAGGCTCGTCCAGCACGGTGCCATGACTATAGCCTCCGGTGCTCGTTGCAGACGGGGTCGGATCCAGATGCCTTGTTGGAGCCGAGGCGAGCGGCCTCGGCTTTCGAGGTACCGAAAGGCCAGGAAGGAGGCGCTGAACTGGGCGCGACGGGCAATGGCGCAAATTCGGTTAAACCATGGTCTGCCTCGCCGGAGGCTCTGGGAGGCTACCGAGGTCCTGATGACGTCCTGACCAGCGTCTCGCAGTACTCCTTAATCGCTGGATCGTGCCAGACTAGGAACAGCGCGGCCACGTTCTCCAGGAGGCGACGCGCGTCAAGATGCCTGGGTAGGGCCTGACGTCGTGGAGTCGCAGTTGGGTGCCGGGGGAGCCACACTTCGAGGCCCACCGGCGCATGCCACTTGATCTGCCTGCCCTCCTGCAGGGGGTTCTTGTCAGTCAAGTAGACGACTCTATCGGGATGTAAACTGGTGGCCGCAATGGCTAAGGCTACTTTTTCCCCCGGCTCGCCTTTGTAGGAGTACTCTCGGCACTCCATCAGCTTACGCTGGATGCTTGTGAGCGAAAGAAAGGTGAAGCCAACCTCGGTGCTCTTCAGGACGAGCGTCTCGTTAGCTTCTTTGCACTCCAGGTTAAACAGTGGGAGGGACAGGATGTGCAGGTCGGAGTCAGGCTTGGACACCTTGAACTTCCTGGCGAAGCCCACCACGGGCCCGAGGAAGGCCGCCTTGTTCAGGTAGGCACACTCCTTATAGCCGGCGAGCAGAAAGAGGCTGACGGGCCCATCAGTCTTGCCAAGACTTTTCTCTACGGCCTTCAGGATAGCATTTGTGTCCTTAGCGCAGGACCTCACGACCAGCGAAGCCTTCTTGGAGAAGTAGCACTTTAGGGTGGGCCTGATGGCGTCCACTTGACGATCTCCGACGAGCAGGGCGGTTTTTTTCGGCGGCGGCCGCCGGGGGAACGGGCTCCACCTCCACCGAGCTCCTAGCCTCAAAAGCCTCTAGCCGGCTCCTCAGCGCGGTGCGGTGCGACTGACCAGCTGGACGAGCAGAACGACGAACATTGTTGTTGGCATAATACCCACTAAAAACCTCTCACCTAAATAGCCTCAGGAAGAGACGAGGAACCATTATTTGATACTACTTCAACCCCTACTTCTTCCTTAGGTTTGCCTGAACAGAGCGCACATCGCGGTCTGCACCAAATCTTTGGTTTTAATAATCGTCGCGGCAAAATCCTTTATAATGTGCCAGCTTTGGGTGTCTTGCAAAAGGGCCTGAGCCATTTGTTCACATGTTACCGGGAGTTCCCGATCTAGGAGCCGCGCCAGCTCCGCCCTGTTCGCGCTGAAAGCCGCGCATACTTTGAAGGTGTGTTTAACGTCGTCTTCTTCTCCTGAGTCGTAGAGAATGCATGCTGGCGACAGGGCATGTCCTATACGATGTAGGTATTTTCTGAAGGTGCCGTGGCCCGTCAAAAATTGGGTCAGAGGGTACGACAGTGATTCCTCTCGCCTTTTGAACCACTCTCGAACATCCGGGCTAATAATCCGTCGAGATCTCTAATAATGATTGCCTTTGTTCGGGGGGGTGTGTGGACGGTTGCCGTAAGGGAGGCTTTGTCTTGAATTTCCTCGGCCAACTTCGCAGTAGCGTTTGGAGTCGAGGCCTTGACGAGTAGCTTAACTTCACCGGATCTTTTTTTAGAGACCCTTTTGATCTGGATTCCTAATGCGTCCGGGTCGAGCTTAGAGCGTAGATCTCGGATAGCATCAGAATAGCTCCGGCTTCTCAGGTTAATAGTAACTGAACTAGGCGTTGGCTTGTTCTCGTTACTCCTGGCAGGGTTTATTACGCTATCCTGACCCTAGACACAGAGTTCTAGGGTTATTTCAGGGAATGTGGTCGGACTGGATTCTAAACATTTGCGTTAAATGTCCAGGTCCACTGTTGATGTGGTAGCCACCCTGGCCGATGTTATCTTCTTTTTTTTCTAAGAAGGTCACAGAGCGAGGGAGTTATGCTTCTGAGAGCAACCGGCGATGGGCTGGCTCCTTCTCCCTCTGTTAGCATCCGGGCAAATAGTGTGCGAAGCTACCGTTTCTTCCTCCTCTTCTGTGCCCTCTACACCTACGACGTCTTTATAATGTAGAGATACGAGCCGACCCTCTTGGAGATAAGGCAGGGAGCTCAGGGACGCTGGGAACTGGTTTGCCAGTCCCGTCACTAGCCGACTATCTTTCTCCGTCGTAGGCGAAAGCAAGATTACAGGGGCCAGGGCTTGGTCGTTAGGAAATTTGTTTTCTTGAGCTTTGTTTTTTTTGTCAAAAACACATCCCGGCCAATTTTTTGCGACAAGAGCCTCGAACTCTTCATCTGCAACGGAGCCTGCTAGGGCCTTTTTTTATTTTTGTTGCCTCCGTATTTTCACTGGGCTCGGAGTTTTCCGTGGCTCCTTTTGCCTGTGTAAGACCGTATAGGTGGGCACGGCGCGCGAGAGACCTAATTGCTTGGACAAGTGAGGTCGTTTCCTTCCTAATGTCATTTTGTGTGGTGGTGTAGGTTGCCACCAGCCGTTCAAGTCCGATGGCCTCCGTGAGAAGGGCTTGCAGATCCCTTCTTTCTGTGACTGCCGCATTTGTAGTTTCTGAGGGGAGAGAACATTGCTGCTTCACGGGCGGGGACTGAGTCTTGCTCCTCCTTTTTCTAGCGTTGCCCACCTCATTGGCGTCGGTCGCTTCGGATGGCCTATCCGTATCGCTTTCTGCCTCGGTGTCAGAGTTATGCTGGAGGCATCTTGAGGGCAGGACACGTACGCTTTGCGGAACACCACTCGCGACTTGTGGCGGAGTTCCGTTGGTGCGGGAGGATCTATTGAAACCAGAAGCTGACTGCCAGGGAGAATCGTCATCACCGCCTTTCATTGGTGCTTGCTGGTGTGGATCCTTCGGATCCATCGGTGGGGAGGGGGGGTCTCTCAGTGTATATGCAGCTACACGTACAAAATACGAATGATGTATGTATGTACGCGCTCCTATGCGTACCCATGCACACAACTATTGCACGTTAAATATGCGTGCGCCCGTGTGCACATGTACACACACACACATATATATGTATATATATATATATATATATATATATATATATATAATATATATACACACGTGTATACACACGCGCACACTCCCGTGCACATATATTCGAATTATATATGCACGTTGAGTCTACGGTTGCACGTGTCTATGTACACGCACTGCCATCTTGATCAAAACATATGCGCTGTTGGAGAGTGTTGGTAAACACGTACTGGCCGTGCAACTGGAAGAGCTGACAGATGTAAACAAAACTCAGCCTGCAGAGTAGTCGTTCGAAGATTGTGCAACTTCACTCGAGTTGCTAAAATCAGACTGAGAGCAAATGATGTACTGCACAGTACCTGTAAGGTGGTGTTAAAAGACGCGTGCTGGATTGTTCACTAGTGCAGTTGCTACCGGGTGCGATTGCTCTCAGGACCGCTTAGAGCCTCAGGTTTTCGCCTTTTTCACCGATTTTCGCAGAGCAAATTTCACACTCGACCACTCAGGCTGAGTGCTAGCAGCCGACTGCCACTGAACTGTGGCACCTAATGTTGTGTTACTACCTGGTACTTGTGCCGCTCGCCGCCCGAAAACCGACCGGCCGAAATCCCCTACCGCTGTGCCGCTGAAGGCATAATCTCGTCTTCTAATGTTACACGATAACATTAACACGGCTGCTTCTGCTAATGCCAGCAGTAGTAGAACGCCTTTGCTGACCAGCGATGATTAAGCACGACGCTGCGCTATGCTTCTATATCGTTTCACCAAGAATCGCCACGTCAGGACGGCGACGATGACGTCCACAAAGTTGTCTTGTTCAGGACGTGCAAAGTACTCTCTACTATAGTCGCGCCTATATTAAGCTAACTTTAACTGACTCTAACTGCAGACGCCTCTTGTCGTTGTTGTTGTTGTTGGTGGTAGTGGTGTTGTTGTTGTTGTTGTTGTGGTGGTGGTGGTAGTGGTGTTGTTGGTGTTGTTGGTGTTGTTGTTGTTGGTGTTGTTGGTGTTGTTGGTGTTGGTGTTGTTGTTGGTGTTGTTGTTGTTGGTGTTGGTGTTGGTGTTGTTGTTGTTGTTGGTGGTGTTGTTGTTGTTGTTGTTGGTGGTGGTGGTGTTGTTGTTGTTGTTGGTGGTGTTGTTGGTGGTGTTGTTGTTGTTGGTGGTGGTGTTGGTGTTGGTGGTGTTGGTGGTGTTGGTGTTGTTGGTGTTGGTGGTGTTGGTGGTGTTGGTGTTGTTGTTGTTGCTGCTGCTGTAGCTAAATGTGAATGTCACTTAACTTACCAAGTAGCGACCACAATATCGAGTGAGCGTTTTGTAGTTGAACGCATGCTGCTGCTGCGAGCAGCGCCGCCATCAGTTGTCGAAATCGATCCCGTTACTGTGTGTCCTCGCCTGACGCCGCTCGACGTGCCCTTTGAGTGGTAACTTGAATATTTCTAATATAAATGTCATAATGTCATCTTTTGTCTTATATCTACAGCTATATTTCCGCATATGTATAGCACGTGAATAAATGCCATGCCGCATAGTCTACGAAACTGCGCAGCTTCGTAGATATATATATATATATATATATGTATATATATACATATATATTTATTTATATATATATATATATAT